>CM042260.1:4985100-5345100 GCA_023566225.1 Romanogobio albipinnatus | reverse complement strand
CGTTTTGAATGGTACGAAACTTGGTGGCTTTTATGACACTTGGAATGTGAACACAAACAAATTTGAGGACATGATTCAAACAAGTTAAGTGGTCGTAAAAAAAAGTCACACTCATGGCCTTTGGTCAAAAATGACCAACCATAGGAAATTAATGGGAAATGGACAAAAATACAGATAATTTTTGTGTGCACAATTTACAAAGCGGACACAATACTGAAAAAAAGCTCACAGCAGTGAAGGGGTGAAACTCTAAAACATCACGGCTGTGAAACACACACACACACACACACACACACACACACACACACACACACACACACACACACACACACACACACACACACACACACACACCAATGAACTGCTGTCTGTAACACAGCAAAGTTTTGAGAATATGTGAAATCAATTCAGTAATTCAGTCATAATGCAGAAAAAGCTCACAGCAGTGAAGGAGTGACACTCTAAAACATCACAGCTGTGAAACACACTCACACACACACACACACACACACACACACACACACACACACACACACACACACACACACACACACACACACACACACACACACACACACACACACACACACACACACACACACACACACACACACACACGCGCACACCCATGAACTGCTGTCTGTAACACAGCAAAGGTTTGAGAATATGTGAAATCAATTCAGTAATTCAGTCATAATGCAGAAAAAGCTCACAGCAGTGAAGGAGTGACACTCTAAAACATCACAGCTGTGAAACACACACACACACACACACACACGCACACACACGCACACACACCTATGAACTGCTGTCTGTAACACAGCAAAGGTTTGAGAATATGTGAAATCAATTCAGTAATTCAGTCATAATGCAGAAAAAGCTCACAGCAGTGAAGGAGTGACACTCTAAAACATCACAGCTGTGAAACACACTCACACACACACACACACACACACACACACACACACACACACACACACACACACACACACACACACACACACACACACACACACACACACCTATGAACTGCTGTCTGTAACACAGCAAAGGTTTGAGAATATGTGAAATCAATTCAGTAATTCAGTCATAATGCAGAAAACGCTCACAGCAGTGAAGGAGTGACACTCTAAAACATCACAGCTGTGAAACACTCTCACACACACACACGCACACACACACACACACACACACACACGCACACACACACCTATGAACTGCTGTCTGTAACACAGCAAAGTTTGGAGAGTATGTGAAAGCAATTCAATAATTCAGTCATAATGCAGAACAAAGCTCACAGCAGTGATGCGGTGTCACAGGGTGATTGAATGAAATTATTTTCTTTAGCTAAATTCTGAATCAAATAATGGGTAACAAAATGCTTCCTTGCGTTCTCTTTTAACACAACGTTCAGGTTTGACTGTAATCATAATGCATAAACTTACACTTCAAATCACTATTTCAAACAAAAAAAGATCTAAAACTTGACAAAAAGTAATCTTTGGGATTTTTAAAAAATATATTCAAATCTTCCACCTAATAAAAATATGTAATTATGTCTAAAAACAGCAATTCACAACCCACTCTATACTCTCAACAGATGGCACTAATCTGCCTTCAAAAAAATTGATTTTAAAGGCATAGGCTCTATTTTAACCTGAAATACAGTATTACATTTTTTAAAAACAATTAATGCAATTTTTTTTCTTTTTATTTTCTATGGGAAAATTAATTACTGCATAAATAAATATTAATTAGTACCACAAAATGCAAAATGCAAAAGAAAATATATTATTGAACAAAAATGTATTATTGTATGTAGTATTTCTGAAAAAAGAAGTTACATTTCAGGGGTTGACCGCTAAGACCACCAGTGTGACTCCCAAATAAAGACCGCACAAGGGTTAAACCAGAAATGATCTGGCTGTGTCTGTGTTCTTTAATTTGTGCGTCGTCAATAGATTACACGCAGAACTGTCCACTCCTATTGGAGTTTTTTTTTAATTGCACTCTCACGCTAATTTGCCCTGTTTAGTAAATCTGGCCATTAAAATTAAGAATTTAAAGCAAATACGAAAAAATCCCCCAATATTGGACCTAGGGCCAGATTGACTAAACAGGGCAAATTAGCCTGAGTGCGCAATCCCATAAAAGCGCAGATGGGAGTGGAAAGTTCTGCGCAACACAGCTGGATAATTTCCATAATGACCAATGCACTCTACCAGCTTTTTTGGGCTGTAAATAATGACACAAACACCAGGAAATTGATGAGGGCAAACCATAGTAAACCTCATATTATTAATTTAAATACTCTCCTGCTGTAGGGAAACTCCTTCAAATGCATATGCAATAAGGTCAGCCTCAAAAATAACCCTGTCCACACCTTTTCAGCGCTAAATTTTCACTGTGTGTCGTTTTTTTAATGGCAGATGAGGGTTTGTGCTGGTGCAAACTGTTAGTAAATCTGGCCCTTTAATATTTTAATATCTTCAAAAATCATGGTAATGAAACAAATTGCAACATGCTTTGTTTGTTGCAGGGAGGATATCCGTTAGGATTCTTCTTAAATGTGCTCGTTCCGGTGATGCTGGATCTGCCGGAAGTATGCCGGAAATGTGCCGTAATTGCCCTGTGACTAATCAAATCGAAATGCAGGAAATTCATTAGCAACTATCCTGAGCCATGGTGTTGAAGGCATTTGACAAGGAATAATAAGACCCACAAAAAGGAATCATGCTCTTGTTTAAAAATGTTTTATGTTATAATATAATTCTTGCACTTTACACTACCAACCAAAAGTTTTGAGCATTGAGACAGTAAAATTGCTTTACGTTTTTGAAAGAAACCTCTGCTCACCATGTCTGCATTTATGTTAGAGCCCTGCATTTCTACCCGAGCCCGGCGGGCCCCGACTTTTTTAAGCCCCTTCAGGCCAATTTTCCCGTCATACCTCAAACGCGGGCCGGGCTTCAGGCCTTTTTAGGCTTCTCCTTCATTTTATATTTTAGACATTCAATAATTAAAAGAAACAATTAGATGTGCTGAGCTGGTGGACACAAAATGAGACCATGATATCGCGAGTCCGCAACTGTCAAGACTGACTCGCACAGTGTTTAGAGGACGGCGCTATGCAACACGCATCGCCGCAAATGAGTAAAGCAAGCCAACACGCAAACTGCCACAAGTGAAACTGAAAATAGGTCTTAGATGCTCAAAAACACAACCATCTTCATTAAAAGTCGCTCGTCATCTGCTTGGTTACAAACATTCTTCAAAATATCTTCTTTTGTGTTCAGCAGAACAAAGAAACTCATACATGTTTGGAACATCTTGAGGGTGAGTAAATGATGACAGATCTTTCATTTTTGGGTGAACTATCCCTTTAAGTCACTGTCGGCCGCTTGGAAATCACTTTAAAAAGCAAAAACTTAAAATTTAACAAACAAAAAAATGCTTCAAACGTTGTTCTAAATTAACTTAATAAAGAAACAAAACTAAATATAGCCTAATTACTTTGACAAGTGTTGATTTGAGAGGCTAAAGCGTTGGGTTAACTCACTGTCAGCCGCTGGCCGCTTGGTCGTCACTTTAAAGAACAAAAACTTTAATTTAACAAACAACAAAATGCTTCAAACATTTTTTCTCAATTAACTTAATAAAGAAACAAAACAAAATATAACTACTTTGACATTAAAAACAAAACTGAACTATTTTAATGGCTGCAACTAATGTGTAATAGGGAGAATAAATAAAAAAAACACGGGCTCCAGTCGGACTCGGGCTGATAATTTTGATGAGCTGTCGGACACGGCCGGACATGCAGGGCTCTAATTTATGTTGATCAAAAATACAGTAAAACTGTAATATTGTGAAAAATTATTACAATTAAAAAAAGCTTTCTTTTTAATATATTATAAAATGTAATTTATTCCTGTGATCTAAGCTGGAAATTCTGTCATTTAATCACCCTCAAGTTGTTCCAAACCTACCTCAGACAGTGGGTGTCCTTTTCGCGTGAAATAAGAGGTGTGTGCGTGTGTGTGTGTGTGTGTGTGTGTGGACATACAGTAAAATAAAGTAAAAGTGGAGTGCTGCAGGTCACGTCACGTGTAGAAATGCAAGTGAGAGAAATAAGGAAGGCTGCCCGGAGTTGGAGGATGCGCCAGCGACGTAAAGCAGGCAGGGCAGATGCCGTGCATTCACACACTGGCAGTGTTTGTCTCGCGCAGCTGAACCGCGGCTCGTGTATTGCAAATACAGACAAATATTGTCCTTTCTGTCACATTTTCCGGTGTTCTCCTCCGACCCCTGTCTGTCTCGTGCTTTGATTTATGATGGGCAGCATATATCTGCTGCAGATGCGACCGTGTTCCCCTCTGTCTCATACACACATGCATATAACATGTTGTATATAAGTATTTCACATGATAAATGTAACATTTAAAAGTTAAGATGTGCTTCTAGTTTTAATAATTTAAACATGCCTTTGAAGTTTGGGCAAAAACTTCTGGCAGTGTTGTGTTTTCGTGTATTTTTTTATTTATTTTTTTCACAGCACTGGATGTCATATGGTGATTGTGAAACACACGGAACACTTCATGGTGAAATGTGTTAATCAGGTCAGCTGAATTAAAACCACAGTGCATTGTTCTGATCAAAATTGACATGATTAACATGAAAAATGTTACGCCAATGTGTCGGAATCTGTAGACAGCCAGTTAAGAAACAACTTCTACATGATATAACAATTTTTTAATACTGTATCATAATTGTTGATGATTAAGCTATATATCATATGCTGAAGTAAATTTCTGGAGTGTTAACGATAAAAAAACAACAACAACAAGAACCGTACAGAACCGAAAACCGTGACCCTAAAACCGTGATACGAACCGAACCGTGGGTTTTGTGAACCGTGCCACCCCTACCGCTTACACATAATAAAACGTAAACTCTTTCGTCCTTCACTCCTTTTCACTCATCGCTCCTCCTTGTATGCGTCTGAGCTCCTCCGTGAGACGAGACCGGTCCAGCACGCAGCTGCCGCTCATCATCACCGGCCTCGCCCCGTTCTCATGGTCCCTCGGCCTCGCTGCTTGCCACAATCTGTATCTGAATATTGTCACTTTTGATCATTTTAATGGGTCCTTGCTGCATTAAAAAAAAAAAAAAAAATCTTACTGACCCCTAAATTTAGAACGTTAGTGTATGTGGGAGAAATAAAAAACAATTTTTGAATGGTGGTCAACAGGAAAAGATGCTTTTTAGTGTCACAGGTTTAGGGTGTGACACCGGCTCTTCCTGTTGTTTGTCCTGTCCTGTTATTTCTCTGCAGCTCGTGATTGGAGTATCAGCTGATCACGAGCTGATCTCCCGCACCTGTCGCTCGTTCCCTCTACCCTTTATATGTCCAGCTGTGTCTCCCTCTTGGTGTCAGTTGATCAGATGCCATGTCGTGTGAACGTTTCATGTTCTGTGTTCGTATGCCTGTTTGTTCTGTGCTTACCTGCTGACGTTTGTGTTCAGGAACCTAAGACTAGGGGTTTGTAGCAAGGCTGTCCCTTGCTGTACCCGGGAAAATAAGTTTTTTAATAAGTTATTCAAGATTTTGAGAGTTGAAATGACTTAAATGTCCAAGCTGATTGTACTTAAAAATGTAAGTCACTGTAAGTTTTACAGTGTAGGTATTGGATCATTTGTAATTGTCTTTTTTTTTTTTACTGAGCTTGTCACAAAGAATACATACAATGCCACTTTAGATTCTGGCCAACAGAAGGTATTTTAAAATGCCTTAAGTGTTGCCTTTGTAAGCAGCGGTGTTTTGGAACAGAGCCTTGGACTCTGTATAAACCAAGCAAATGAATAGAGGGTTCAGAATCAGGCATCTGAGTTAAATCTGTTGTCCTGCATTGGCCTTGTGAAGAGCTGATCAAGCTGTATTTTAAGTCCGTCATCTTGTCCCATTAGATTTCTGAAAAGATAATTCAGAAGATCCACAACACGCCCGACTCTCGTTTTTGACATGATACCGCAAAACCTTTGTGCAGGGCTAACAATTCAGATCGCTCGTCCCCTGAATGATACCAGCTTTAACGAAGGATGTGGTTTCCAGAAATGGTTCCTATAATCTGATTGTTTGTGATCGTCTGTTGTGGTTCAAGTACATTCTCTCTCTTTTTTTTTCCTTACCCCTCATACGTTTTTAATTGCTTCCAATTTCAGGGGAAGAAGTCCAGGCTCTGTTCAGTGACTGCTGGATTTTGTGTAGTATTTCTTCATGGACATCAGATTCAGAGTGTCTGGTAGGAATTTATCGGATGCATATGTCTTATCTGTGGGCTGAAGGGATGATGGGTCACGGTTGTGGCGGTAGACCCCTAACTGGCAGAAATAAGTGAGTTCCGCCTCTTTCCAAACATTCCTTACTGATCGTCTTGTGGTCACAGTCATCTAACCCTTCAGCAAATGTATAGGTTCTTTGCAATAGCAAAAGCACTGAGGGCATGAGATAACCACACCACAGTTTCCTTTAATCCAGATGCAAACATGGGTATTTATGGGCAGCATTTGGTGTCCTGGGAAAACCTTAGGTTGTTAACATAATACAGTAGGACTGGGGTTACAGTAGGATATGGATTCTTAAAGGAGGGGTCTAATGATATTTCATGCATTCTGACTTATTTACACTGTTAAAGAGTTTGATTCTCATGCTAAACATTTAACTTTTTTTTTTTTAAATGAGTTGGATGTTTGATGGAGTATTTTGTGTGCCAAATACACTCCCTCAAGATTCAAGTTTTTTTCAGAGTGTGGCCCAGTATGATGTCATACACGGTGGAAATACTTGTATGGGCACTTCTCCTGAATGAGAAAAAGCAGGAGCGCGCACATCAATGAGCTTAGTTCGGTTTACGGGAGCCGTCGGCAGCGCTGTCATTTTGTTTTTAGACTACGAAATCAACAATGCCACTAAAGAAGTGTGTTTCTGGTTGTGAGGGAATGATAACCTTGTTCAGCTTACCAAATAACCCAGTATTACGGGAACAGTGGATTCGTTTTGTTTTTTCTGAGTTCTGCAAGTGTGTGTGTGTTTGTTCCCGGTCATGAGTGGAAACCGCAGGCGGTGAGTGAAACTGCATCAAATGAGTGTGTTTTGTTGGCAATCGGCGCGTAACTGCATATAATGTGAACAACATGAACGTATAGTGAATAAATGTGCTCTCTTTAGTCCCGCCCACTGCATGCCTCAAATTAAAGGCATTTTTCCGACCGTGATTTTAGCCTCTGATTTGAACGCTCTGTTTGAAGGGATGTGTCTGCTGTGAGACTTCAGTGTAAACGCCCACTATTGTGAATGGCTGCTGTGAGACTTCAGCATAAACACCCACTGCTGTGAATGGCTGCTGTGAGACTTCAGCGTAAACACCCACTGCTGTGAATGGCTGCTGTGAGACTTCAGCGTAAACGCCCACTGCTGTGATTGGCTGCTGTGAGACTTCAGTGTAAACACCCACTGCTGTGAATGGCTGCTGTGAGACTTCAGCGTAAACACCCACTGCTGTGATTGGCTGCTGTGAGACTTCAGTGTAAACACCCACTGCTGTGAATGGCTGCTGTGAGACTTCAGCGTAAACACCCACTGCTGTGAATGGCTGCTGTGAGACTTCAGCGTAAACGCCCACTGCTGTGATTGGCTGCTGTGAGACTTCAGTGTAAACACCCACTGCTGTGAATGGCTGCTGTGAGACTTCAGCGTAAACGCCCACTGCTGTGATTGGCTGCTGTGAGACTTCAGTGTAAACGCCCACTGCTGTGATTGGCTGCTGTGAGACTTCAGTGTAAACACCCACTATTGTGAATGGCTGCTGTGAGACTTCAGCATAAACGCCCACTGCTGTGATTGGCTGCTGTGAGACTTCAGAGTAAACGCCCAGTGCTGTGATTGGCTGCTGTGAGACTTCAGCGTAAACGCCCACTGCTGTGATTGGCTGCTGTGAACACTTCAGCGTAAACGCCCACTGCTGTGATTGGCTGCTGTGAGACTTCAGCGTAAACGCCCACTGCTGTGATTGGCTGCTGTGAGACTTCAGCGTAAACGCCCACTGCTGTGATTGGCTGCTGTGAGACTTCAGCGTAAACGCCCACTGCTGTGATTGGCTGCTGTGAACACTTCAGCGTAAACGCCCACTGCTGTGATTGGCTGCTGTGAGACTTCAGCGTAAATGCCCACTGCTGTGATTGGCTGCTGTGAACACTTCAGCGTAAACGCCCACTGCTGTGATTGGCTGCTGTGAGACTTCAGCGTAAACGCCCACTGCTGTGATTGGCTGCTGTGAGACTTCAGCGTAAACGCCCACTGCTGTGATTGGCTGCTGTGAACACTTCAGCGTAAACGCCCACTGCTGTGATTGGCTGCTGTGAGACTTCAGCGTAAACGCCCACTGCTGTGATTGGCTGCTGTGAGACTTCAGCGTAAACGCCCACTGCTGTGATTGGCTGCTGTGAGACTTCAGCGTAAACGCCCACTGCTGTGATTGGCTGCTGTGAGACTTCAGTGTAAACGCCCACTGCTATGATTGGCTGTTTTTAGATAAGCACATTCTTAGCATTAGGATCCTTTGTAAGGTAATGTTAGTCCAGTGATCCTGTATCGCTCTTCTCTCCTCGTCATCTCACTAACACGCCAGTGGGCGGGGCCAAAGTTGTGATGATGAAGTAGGCGTTGATCTTGTTATACAGTCTTTCACCGATCTATGACAGGCATATTCCACAACGAGTTATTCTCTGGGCTTGGTTACAATAAAAGCTGTTTTTGGACTAGCAAGGAAGTTTTCAGTTCTGAAACTTACAGGATATTCTTATAGTTTGATGACCTCTTATATGTCAAAATTTTGATTTCTCAGTTCATGACTCCTTTACTAAACATGGCAGATTAGCATGAGAGCGGAATTCCATAAAAGTGCAGATGGGAGTGGTCAGTTCTGTGTGTGATCTAATGACGACATGCAAATTAAAGAACACAGACGCAGCCGGATCATTTCCATACTGACCGGAGCAATCTACCCGTTAGCGTCTGGTTTAAGACATGCTTTTTTGGGCAGTAAATAATAGCGCAAACACCAGTAAATTGACGAGCGCAAACCTTAGTAAATCACCTCGCATGATTCATTTAAATGAATCCTCCCGTGAATTTTGCGTCTGAAAGGGAAACTCCTACAAATGCTATAAGGTCAGCCTCAAAAATAACCCTGTCCACACCTTTTAAGCGCTAATTTATCACTGCGTGTCTTTTATTAAATCCTAACAGTTGTTTTTTAACACCAAAAGAGGGTTTGTGCTGGTGCAAGCTGTTAGTAAATCTGGCCCTAAATCTCAAGTATCAATATTTTAGTTTTTGCTGTTTTCAGTGAATTCATGATCAAAACTTTACCAAACATTTTTTTGCTGCACGGTTCCCATCCAGTATTCTCAATCAGCTTTGTATTTACTTTTACTTTTTATGAACAAAGTCTCAGCTTTCAAACTCAATACCTATTTGCCGCTGTCTAAGCTTGACAGATCGCTGTAGCAGCTCAAGCGGCACGTCAACTGATAATCTCTTCCTCTTTACTACTAGTTATAGCACAAAATAAACATGAATGGACATCAGAAGGTATGTTGAAAGATACAGTACAACTCACTGAAATGCTTCATGTCTCATATAATTGCTCAGTCAGTGTTTCAACTTTGAAAAGACGCCAATAAAACAACTTGTAAACAAATGAATCAAATCGCAAGCTTGTGAATCGAAATTGAATTGTGAAAGTGGTCAATACCTTTCCCTACAGCACGTCTGCCAAGTTGCCACTGACCTATGACCCGTATTTTCCCTAAATAACCATGAACAACAACTTGCTTGTAGCAATTATACTTGGAAAGAGCTGCCCAACTTGTGGGTCTCTATCCTTTTCGCTCATCTCCTTTGGCCTTATGCATTAACTAAGTACTAACTGCACACTTCAGAATCTCAGAAGATACTATATGTCATAATTTTCACATAATCTGTAGCAGGGAAGTGTGCATGTTCAGACTTTGCCTTCTGGAATGCATTTTTTGGTACTTTGCATTTGCAACCGATTAAAAAAAAAAATCAACACCGCTTTGTGTTTTTGCAGACATAAATTCTGTCAATCGTAAAATAAACAGCTGTTTGTTGAAAAATCAAATTGGCAACATAAAGACAGACATGTGAAACAGAGACTTTAGAACTCATAGAAGTATTTTAATTAACACTAAATGACTGTACATATGAGAAAATGTTTTATATACAGTTTTTTTTAAATGACAATGTACTTTTACATCTAATAAAACAGTGGGTAGAGTAAGGTAACAGAAGTAACGACATTTATGCTGGGTATGTCGTTGGTTTTTGTTTTGATTGAAACAGCTTGAAAAGTTTTTACGTTTTCTTAGATGTTGTGCCAAGAACAAGTTCCGAGCCGAGAAGAGAAGACTGAGATGCGCTTTTAGTCCATGCTATTGTGTTTTAATTGGAAAATATCTGACTAGAAGAACATGTGTGTAGCAGATTTGGAGAACAGTGATATTCAGTGACCTTTTGCTACCCTGTAAATGTTTATCGGGTGTTCAATTAAAGATCTTTGGTGAGTACTACACACGAGGTGCTATGTGTGTAACAAGATGCTACTTGGCTTTTTCGTCTGATATTATACCAAATCATTCATGTTAGTTGTTGAATAGAGTGTTGACTCCTCTTGAGTTTGTAGGGCAGCAGCGGTCTGCTGGGAAATAACTTGAGTTCACTCCCTGTAAGGCAAGTCAGTTCACTGTGGCCTTGTTTCCAACGCCTTCAGGCAGCTCTTTCCAAGACATACAAATACAGCTCTCCTTTGCTTAAGTGAGAAAAGAAAGCTGGTCAAAAGTATGTCAAATTATGTCGATCACCAATAAATTGACAACAAATAGAATTTTGCTTCTTTAGCTCAAATTATGCTAATCATAAAAGGCATTTATGCACATGCATATCAGGCGACACATTTATCAATGAAGCCATTAGGAGTGGGCCAGTGCTGCAGCAGAACCTGTTGTTATTGTTGAGTACAACTAGTGAAATAAAGCCAAATAATAAGTGCTAAAATTACGAAACTTAAAATTTAAATTAAAAATAGTTGAATGGAAGTATTTAAAAAAAACAACTAAAAACTAATAAAAATAACAAAGCACATAGATTACTAAAACTTTAAAAATGAAATCTAAAAACAAATTATTAATACATGAATAAATGTTGATAAATAAATAAAGGGAATATATTAATACATTCTATAATAGTGTATATATACATAAAGTGCCAGTCAAAAGTTTGAAAAATTACGTTTTTTAATGTTTTTGAATTTTCTGCATCATTACTTCAGTCTTCAGTGTCCATTTTTCAGAAATCATTCTAATATGATGATTTGATGCTCAAGAAAAAAATATTCTTATTATTAATGTTAAACACAGTTGTGCTGCTTAATATTTTTGTGGAAACTAGCAGTGTATCATGATTTAAAAAAAAAATCAGCTTTGCAATCTCAGTAATAAATTAGATTTTAGAATATATTACAACAAAAACAACTCTTGGTGAGATTGAAAGTACTTTCAAAAACAATAAAAGACTACTTTCAAAAACAAAAACATTGCGGAAGGAAGGAAGTGCGGAAGGAAGGAAGTGTGGAAAGAAGGAAGGAAGGAAGTGTGGAAGGAAGGAAGGTAGTGTGGAAGGGAGTGCGGAAGGAAGGAAGTGCGGAAGGATGGAAGAAAGGAAGTGCTGAAGGAAGGAAGGAAGGTAGTGTGGAAGGGAGTGCGGAAGGAAGCAAGTGCAGAAGGATGGAAGGAATTAAGTGCGGAAGGAAGGAAGGAAGGTCGGAAGGAAGGAAGTGCTGAAGGAAGGAAGGAAGGGTGGAAGTGCTGAAGGAAGGAAGTGCTGAAGGAAGGAAGTGCGGAAGGAAGGAAGGAAGGAAGGGTGGAAGTGCAGAAGGAAGGAAGGGTGGAAGTGCTGAAGGAAGGAAGGGTGGAAGTGCTGAAGGAAGGCAGTGCTGAAGGAAGGCAGTGCGGAAGGAAGGAAATGCTGAAGTAAGGCAGTGCGGAAGGAAGGCAGTGTGGAAGGAAGGAAGTGCGGAAGGAAGGCAGTGTGGAAGGAAGGAAGTGCGGAAGGAAGGAAGTGCGGAAGGAAGGAAGTGCGGAAGGAAGGAAGGAAGTGCTGAAGGAAGGAAGGAATGAAGTGCGGAAGGAAGGAAATGCGGTAGGAAGGAAGGGCGGAAGGAAGAAAGGAAGTGCTGAAGGAAGGAAGTGCTGAAGGAAGGACAGAAGGAAGGAAGGAAGGAAATGCAGAAGGAAGGAAGGGCGGAAGGAAGAAAGGAAGTGCTGAAGGAAGGAAGTGCTGAAGGAAGGACAGAAGGAAGGAAGGAAGGAAATGCAGAAGGAAGGAAGGGCGGAAGTGCTGAAGGAAGGAAGTGCTGAAGGAAGTGCTGAAGGAAGGAAGTGCTGAAGGAAGTGCTGAAGGAAGGAAGGAAGGAAGGAAGGAAGGAAGGAAGGAAGGAAGGAAGGAAGGAAGGAAGGAAGGATAGATAGCGCTGTACCAGGGCGTTATCCACCAGGTTGGTTCCCAGAGAACTAAATGTTCCCCTAGGATCATTTTCCCGGTTGCACCGCCAGTACAAGCTCTGAAGTGATGTAAGCCACGCTTGTTGTGACTTTTTAGTTTGATGGCGTGGCAGACATTTATTTTGACGGCGTGAACACCACACAGTGCTCCCATTCTCATTAGTCATCTTCATTAGTTTATGATCTTTTTAACAGTCCTGTTTAATACATTATTGTATAGAAATGTTATACAAAGAAAGTAGACGGTATAGCATTTGCCTTGTGGTTAATGTCCAGTGTCGCTAGCTGAGCAGAAATACATAATCATGTTTCGATTGGTCCCCTCAAAATTGCATTGGATTTTCTCCTTAGCGTAAAGGTCCATATATCACTGTTTTTCATGTTTGTAGAGTTAGTTTGTGGAGTAAATATACAGGCTATAATCTGTGTGTACTCTGCGTTTTTAAAAATGGCGGGTTCTGGTGTTTCATGTGCCTTCGCCCAGTCAGCATACACTTTTAGAAAACCTAAAGGCGTTCCTTGAACTAAAATCGTTCCTAAAACGGATACTTCCACAATTAGTTCTTGGAACTTGAAAAGGTTCCTCTGGTGCAAAAGCCCCTACATAGCTAATTCAATTGATGGGGATTATTAGGAGGCCATGATTGATAAGTGCCAATGGAGGGAATGTGACACTAGGGTTTTCCCAGGAGGTCTCCCATCCAGGCACTGACCAGGCCCAACCCTGCTTCTGTGGAAAACCAGTCTTGGGCTACAGGGTGATAGAGCTGTGGCACTAAATATAATGATATATTCTTAATATTTACATTGATTTCTCAAGAAACAATTTGATCCTGTGTTTAAAACAAAAAGGAGTTTTTGATCTTGTGAGATGCACATGATCCAAGTGGATTACACATGTATTCGTTTATACTGTCTCTGGTTCAGTTCAGGACCTAATTAACGAGCTAACTGCTAGATTTTTACAGTATATCTGTTTCATTAACATATCAAAGCTGCCCCAAGCTAAACATTCACAGCATTGTATCACCTGATATAAGATACGTCACCGACGTGATTTAGTTTTGACCTAATAAATGATTTTTATATGCTTGCATATGGACAAAAATGAGATTGTTTCCTGCAGTTTAAACACAGAATCCAGCGTTTTGGTAAACAAAAGCCTCAGTGTAAGACGTCATGGAAATAAACTTGCTGGAAAGTGATAAATGGGTTGCTCAAGGTGTATAGCAGGACAGGCTGCGGAAGGAGGCCTGGCCCGTCTGGAGCGGCACAACAATTGCGTCCAGACTGTTAAATCATCACCGACATGCTTTGATCTGACAAAATATTCCACCTCCCTTAACATTCTCAGCGTCCTTGCAGTACATCGTTATACATCGCAAAATATTGTCTCAGCTGCATTGCTTCTGATCTGATGTCACCTGGGCATCGTAAAAAAGCCAGTACCCTTTTTTTTTAACTTTTTTTTTTAACCGCTTTATTCAAACGTTGCAACCAAGATGATTGTTGAATCTAAAATGTTATATGATTTTTGTTTTGTTTTTGTTGGTTTTAGTCCATCTCTTGAAGTTTTTGTTGGTTAGTTTTCCAGAATAACAAACAGTGGATTCCAGGAACGCTTTACGCCACGGCCGCATGAACTGCTGTGTCAGCCGCGTAAGAGTTCGCTGAACTCACTAAACAGCGGGGTGTAATGAGCTTACTGACAGTTCTCAAGATTTAACACTTCATTTTCTTTTTTCTCCTTCTATGTGTCTACAGGTTGCTTGTCTAACTCACATCGCTGCTAACTACCTCAACGCTGGTATGGAAGCCAGACGATGGGGAACTGCCCATGGGAGCATCGTCCCTTATCAGGTACCTATACCACTATGTCCAAACACTGCCTTTCATGTCATAAGCTTAAATGTATTTATTTATTTAATGCTTTTGAGTGTCTTCGTTCTTTGCGGACTGTGATATCTCAATGGCAATGGTGAAAGGTTAAAAATGGAGTCGTTTCATTTTGAATTTATTCTATTATGCTTTTTTACCTTTTCAACTTTCTTTAGTGTGTAATGTTGCTGTGTGAACCATGGGCGTAAATTTCATCTAACAGTTGGGGGCAGTAAACAAAAAAATATATCGAGCAATTTTTGAAGGGGACACAAATAAGGATATGTGTGGCATTTTTCTGAAAAATTATATTTTTGTCCGTTTTTCGTTTCTCTGTCATTTTATCTGGCCAACATTACAAAGCACTAGTTGTTTAAATACGAGTTATCTTAGGCCGCATTTACACTACATGTCTTGATGCACAATTCCGATTTGGTGACTACGACCCTCTTACATCATCTTTTAAAAGCGACCTGTATCCGATATTTGCATTTACACTATCCGCCTTTTTCCGGGGGGCGCTACTGTAAAAAAGAACGTGGGTACAACTTCCGGTGAGGCGGCGGAAGTAGTATACCAGTGGTATTTTGTGTGCTAGTTAGTGAAGAGGCTAAGTGTTTTTCGGATCATTGGCAAGGTTTCAAAATTATTTAAAACATTTTATCAGATGGTGCCACAAGGGTTAAGTGAAGGTTACTGTGAAGCAACATGAATGACACACACTAAACATTTCAGTTTAATACATTTATTAGTTAATTAATAATATCACAATACAATAAACAATACAATTTTCGTGCCCTTAATTGTCCACAAAAGCTGCTGCATGACTACAACAGCATCCTGGCCCCGCAATACATGAACAACCCGCTGTCTGTACTTCACCTGTCACTGATGCTAGCACCCATGCCTTGTGATAGGATACGTGTAGGCTCGGCTCAATGTCCGCTTTTAGATCGTTTCTGACGGATACTGATACGCTTCTGAACTTTTCAAATTGCTCATCGCCTTACCATCACAGGCTACTGAATCTAGAAAACAGCTCAAAATTTTCCGTACGTGATACGAGGCCACTTCTTCACGTCATCCTCCCAACCAACTACAGCCGAGGGTTCACCCTTTTGAAAGTTCATTGAGGTTGTGTTCCCACATCGTTAGCAAATTTGGATAGCTTGAATGACTGTCAACTGTTGAATGTCAATAAGTATTTTTCCGTCCACCTATTTTTATGCACATTTTGGGATATCACATCAAAAAATGCGGAATGGAAACGCCAAGATGTGCATGAATTCTATAAATGCGCTCGTTGGAGTCGGATACATTTTCTATCCGATACAAAAACGTGCGCATAAACTATAATGGAAATGCATAAAGTCCCGCTTGTTTACTTCGAACCGGAAGACGCTCCCACTTTTGACGCAAGGCTTCATGGGGCGTAGGAAACTTGTGGATACACTGGCGAAACAGCCCAAGACGTTCTGACCCGGAAAAGGAAGTAAAATGGCGCAATATGCAATGGACGCAATGGATTCAGAAGAAATGATTATTCAATGTTTTGCTTTCCGCTATCTTTAAAGTAAGGGTGGCACGGTACATGAAAAAAAAACAGAACCGTTCGGTTCGCTTGTCTCGGTTCGGAGCGTGTGCGTCGCACGGTTTCGACGCATGCGCAATGTATCCTCGTGCCCGTATGTTACCTCAGACAGTGGGTGTCCTTTTCGCGTGAAATAAGAGGTGTGTGTGTGTGTGGACATACAGTAAAATAAAGTAAAAGTGGAGTGCTGCAGGTCACGTCACGTGTAGAAATGCAAGTGGGAGAGATAAGGAAGGCTGCCCGGAGTTGGAGGATGCGCCAGCGACGTATAGCAGGCAGGGCAGATGCAGTCGGTATGGAGAGCGGAAGCCGCGCGCATTCACACACTGGCAGTGTTTGTCTCGCGCAGCTGAACCGCGGCTCATGTGTTGCTAATACAGAAAAAAATATTGTCCATTCTGTCACATTTTCCGGTGTTCTCCTCCGACCCCTGTCTGTCTCGTGCTTTGATTTATGATGGGCAGCATATATCTGCTGCAAATGCGACCGTGTTCCCCCCTGTCTCATACACACATGCTGAACCGTGCCACCCCTACTTTAAAGGTCAGCAAAACATTGGTCTCATAAGGCAGAGCAAAAAGAGAAGAGCCCTTGTCATGTGATCGCAGTTCGTGTCCACCTGAGTTGACGTCATTCGCCTCCGTCCCTCTTTCAATGACGCACGACTCGCATTTACTGGGGAATATCCGATTTGACCGCTTACATGGCAGACACAAATGCACGTATCCTAATCATATCAATCATATAATCATATCGGATTTATTCCCAGATATGAGTGAGGCCTGAATCCGAGCGGAGGATATTGGAATTCATGCGTTTTTTTTCCTGCTTACACGTTCACATGTCATATCAGATCTGTGCCACACGAGAGCGGAAAATCGGAATTGGGTCACTTGAACTATGCAGTGTAAATAGGGCCATAGTTTCACCATGCGGTAATATAATTATTAAATGATCTTGCTTCTTCCACATAGCATTGATCAAAACCCCACATAGCGGTAGATATACAAAATGTGCCTAATATCAGTTCACACATAGGCTTATCGCTGTGTTAGTTGTAGTGGGTGACTTACAGCAGGCTACCAAACAATAATCAATAAATTATCGGAAATGCATCGGTATCATCATTTTTTGTCATTGCTAATTTTTTATTAACTCCACATCGTCTGTATTAAAGAGAAATAAAATCACTTCATGCAATGTTTTGTGAATAAAATAGCCTTGACAAACTACTTACTGGAGTTCCACAACTACTGAAGAACTTTTCTCTATTCCACCCGACTTGTGTGTGGACCAAACCACTGTGAGGCAAGAGACCCCTCAATTGACTTAAAATGTCATTACACTTACACAGTTATTTTAAGTATATATCATAATACACAATGTGGTTTTTAATGATATTTTTAAGGGGGTGACAACCCTCATATGGGGTGGAGGGGGTGCGCCCATGGTTTGAACATGAAAAAAGGTTTGCAAAATTACAAAACACGAAGGGTGTTTCTCAATCAGCTCCCTAGTTCAGTAGTCAGGGCACTGATCAGGGAGTCGGCCATTTTAAGGGCTGTCTCAATCGCAGAATCCTTCCAGGCCACTGAAATGTTAGTTCCCTAAAAAGTCCCACAATGCACCGCAAAACCCAGGGTGTATCGATGCTCACTTTGCTCCCTTAACAGAAGTTCTGAAGCGCAAAACTCAAATCACGTGTGCCAACTCACTACACATAATGACAGATAATGACATGCAATATGTGTTTTTAAAAACAGAACGTTTTTAAACAGAGGCAGCATGAGTAACAGTCGGAAATATCAAACATGATTGATATTTACGATTTGGGATTGTGGAGGCTCCGACGGGATCGGGAGCAGTAAAATAATCATAATGACACCACACAATTGAGGAATTTTTGGACAAAAAGTTGCTTGCGACAAGCATTGAATCAGGTCACACCCACCAGTCGATTGAGACAAATCAGGTCAAAATTGGGCTTACATTCTTCAAGTGTGTGACCAGCCTTACGGACAGACTAGGAAGAGAGGAGCTGCAACAGTAGTCCTATTCGAACGGGACTAGTTTTCCTGGGGGACATTAGAGAAATTTGTTTCACAGACATACTTTGCGATTGTTAATCCCGTCCGAATCTGCCTTGTCTGTGTTTTTCTCACACATCCTCTGTATAGATTCCAGGCCAAATTACGCAGCAAACTCAATGGTCCTCTGAGAAATCTAATCCTGTCCGAATGCGACTGTCTGTGATTGCGGATATTGTATAATACAAACACTTCTCTTCATGTGTTTTTTGACCTACCTGAGCTACCGTTTGTGCACCAATCTTCTGCATGCTTTCATTTCATGTCAACATGGATGGTATTTGACGAAAAAATTAATTATGAAATTAATAAATAGAGCCAAATCGCGGAAATGGCAAAGACTGCCCTTATTAATATCAGTGTCGGGTAGATGTCTCTGATCACTTATGTGTGTTTATTATAAACAGCCACTTCTATAAACTTATATGAACTTTATTAAAATAGTAATAAATAAAAGTTATATCAATAAGCAATTGATTAAAAAACATACGCCATGTGTGATGCACCACATCTAGAAAACACACAGGGCCCTATTTTAAAGGGATACTTCACCGCTGGATAGATGAATGTGTATTTAAATCTGGGTCATTCATGTGGTAGAAATGTGAAATTATTTTAGAAGTTGGTGCCTTCTAAACTGAGAAAGGCCAGAAAATGTATTTTTGGCTCATGTGGATGAAAGACAACAACTCCCAGAATGCACTTGCTTCGCTGCCCTATGAGGCCACTCCCAAGCCGCAACTACTGGTTACATCACTTGCCCACCGCGGCACCGGCACCAGCACCGCCCCCACCCCACCGTCATTTTCATTTTTATAGTAATAAAATCATTTAGTTCAGTTAAACACTTCAGTTACACTACAATTAAAAACTGAACGTGTCTGTTCAATACAGTGTGAGCCAAACGAGAGTCGCAGCACAAACGCAGCAGGAGTCAAATCTCATTCATCAGAGAGTGAGGAGCTGAGTTGAGCTAAGCATGGCATTCATTCACGGCCTCAGTCATTCACGGTGCGTGTCCAGTCTGGTGCGTTTTCAGTTCATGCCTATGGAAGCTTAACTTTCATAGGAATTCATTGAGAACACTGGCTTTGCTCCGCAACGCTCCGGTATGAATGCCCGAGCGGCCGTGCTCATTTACATTCTGTGAGTGAGATCCCACCCCTATGGGCGGGTTGAAAACATGCGGAACGAACTCTACTACTGGCTCTAGTCTCTAGCCTCTGGCCAAAAAACCCTCAGATGACGCAAAATGGCGATATTTGCATCATCTGAGGCTTTTTTCCAGACATAAAATACATAAATATCTCGTCTCAGGGGGTTATGAAGGGGGGGGGGTCACTGGTCTGAAGCGCACGGCGCAGGTGCACTTAGGGCAGGGGTGTCCAAACTTTTTTTAAAGGGGGCCGGATTCGATATTGTGGACATACCCGGGGGCCGGTCCCTTTTCTATTTTATATATATATATATATATATATATATATATATATATATATATATATATATATATATATATATATATATATATATATATATATATATATATATATAATGACATGTTTTGACAAAACATGACAGATTTGACAAAAGCTTGAGCTGACAGTAGAGTAGCTTGAGATAGGACATAGGAAATGTATAGATATTTAGCAATATCTGTAAAACTTTCATCAACCAAAAAGTTTTAATGGGTGAAATTTTAATATTATTACGGAGTTAGAATTCTATTATTATTTAAATTTAATAAGTGCTCTATTTAGATCACCACAGGTAAAACCACACTACAAAATGTGCTTTTCTGACTTGGTATTTCTGTCTTTTTTCCAGTCCAAATATCTAAAAATTCTTAAATCAAGATGCTTTTACTAAGGAAAATTACATATATTTTTTTTCTTGATTCCTGGGGAAAAAAATCTAAATGAATTAAGTTTTTGCTTGAAACAAACTAAATTATCTGCCAATGGATTAGAAAAATAATCTTCCAAAATCTTCCTTAAAGATTCCAAACAGAAACATTATTTTTCTTACCCCATTGGCAGATATATTTGCTTGTTTTAAACAAAAACTCACTTCAATTTTATTTTATTTTCCAGAAAACAAGAGAAAATATCTAATGTCATTTAACTTATCTCGTAACATCTTGATTTAAGAATTTTAGATATATTTAGACTAGAAACCAGACAAAAATACTAAATGACAGCATTTTTTGCAGTGCACACAAGGCAAAAAGTAATACATACATATATATATATATATATATATATATATATACATATATATAATGCTATTTAGTCTATAGACAAATAAATACAAATGCACAAAACTGCAAGTTTATGACAAAAATAGTTTGCAATTTGGCCTTTATTACTCATTTAATACATGTCTACATTACAAATTAAATCAAATTAGATATTAACCTACATTTCTGACAAATTACCATGGTTACAGGTAGTGTTACCACAGTAAATCCATGATAAATTCGAAATGCGAAATGCGTTTGAAAAGTATTTTGAATCGGCTCAGCTGATTTGCACGTTAGTGTTGTTGATTAAGTCAGCGCTGTTGAACTGGATTTAAATTAAATCAAATCACAGAGAGATTCGCAGCTCGTACCGGAGACCTCTGCACCGAACTCGAACGCTTCTCACGGGCTTCGGAAGGCTGTTTAGTGGGCGCGTGATCGAAATACTCAGCAGGTACACACATTTGTTCAGAGTCAGAGCACAAGCAGCGCTGTTTCATTCCGCTTTTGGCGCTGTTTCCCTGGCCTAAAGTCTGTTACTGCCACCTTGCGGTGACATCGTGAAACTGCATGATTTGTAAATGATCCGTGGCGGGCCACATATAATATATTTTAATAGACGCGCTGCGGGCCGTTTGAAATTCATCCCCGGGCCGCATTTGCCCGCGGGCCGGACTTTGGACACCCCTGACTTAGGGCGTGTCCGAATCCACTTTTGCTAGTTTAACGTTGGAAAAAAAGGTTGGTGTGCCAGGCACATGGTCCAAAAGGGTTGCCCCTAGTCTCTTAATGAGTCATGGGTGTGTTTTGGGCGTAACGTGCAATAAACCAATCAGAGTCTCATCTCCCATTCCCTTTAAAAGCGCTCGCACCCATGGCGGATTCGCTATTTACATGGCGGAATTTGCAAGCGATAACCCTGAGAGCTTCTGCAGAGAGGAATCCTGTTATTTTTAATATTTAAAAATGTTTGTGTGCTGCTGCGCGTTCCTGTGTGTGTAATAAGCAGAGTGTACGTGCGCTGTGTACCCGCCTATATTATTAACACACCCTTTAAATAACACAAAAAATACTGCGTTGTTTTCAGTTCCTCAAAATAGCAACGTGCCAACAATGCGCCTGAACACACCTGGTTTTCAGACCAGCCATGGGTGAACAGATGGGCACGAGTGCATTTGCTATTTAAACAATTTGGCGCTGGACATGAAAATGATAACTGCGTTGAGCTGAAACTAGCAAGAAACGCCTGATGCATGATAGGGCCCTCAGTCCCTCTATAATAAACATGGATATGTTAGTCTATGTACCCAAATCAGTACATGAAATCACAGTTGTCGTTTGGAAAACGAGTCCCGTCGGAATAGGGCTAATGTGTGTTTCTTGAACATTCAAGCATGAAGAACTATTCGAGGAGAGCCCAAAAACAATATCAAGACTCTGTAAACGGGCATAATATGGCCTCTTTAATTTCATTTTGAACTAAAAAAAACAATCTTGATCACTTCTTCTCTGACCCTTAGTGCTAATGTGTCATCATCATTTGTTTGCCCTCATGGGTCACCACAATACAGCATTTCTGCTAAATTACCCGTTTGCTATGCCTGTGTGGCTGTTCGACTGTAGTCCAGTTATATTTGTTGCCAGTCCTCTGGTGTGAGTAATGATGTTTTAGAAAGGACTGACCAGTGCATACAAACATTTGTTTGACCGCTGCATACATTTGACCAGTGCATACAAACATACAAACCTTTGTTTGTTTTTGATTTTGTTATTCATGGGGAGGATTTTTTTTATAGATAATTTGATTGGATTTTTGCCGGATGACTGCATCTCTGGAATTGATTGTGTTCATTCTGCCAGACGCCACCTCTTTATCCACTCTTGGAGGAAAACAGACTCACGTTATTTTACAGTGTTCATTTGACTGTTTATTTGCCCAAGTGATTACGGCCTAATACAAATGAACTACATTTGGTTAATGTGTAATTCTTGTCTGGAGCTGCTTGTACTTGCATGTGGTGATTGTTGTTGTTAGTATTAGGCTCATTTGAGATGCCAAGCGGCTCAGCTTTAATGCATATGAGAGTCAGGAGATGAGCGAAATATAAAGACCTGTCAAGTCAGGAAAAGTCCCACGTCTCGTAGTAGGCCAATAATCTATGTAAGCAAAGAAAATATTATATTCATGTTCTCAGTGTCTGTGAAGTGGATTATTTTGAAATATTGCTGCTGGTACATGAGGATGAACAAGTAATCCAATTAGTTTTTTCCCCCCTTCTATTTTTAGTTTAATAAAAATATGATCACATATTCTCTATGAGATTATGCCGTCAGAGTGTTCACACATTAATCTCACACACATAAAAAAATCTATAATAATATTAGGGTTAAACGAGACGTCAGTGAGTCGTTTCCTGTCATGCTGAGAGTGACTGACTCTCTGAATCTGAGCACTGCAGCCTCACTGAGAGAAATGTTGGTACATGTCAGACGTAGTATTTGTATATGTCAGAAGTATTTTATGATTTGGTGAATTGAATTGTGAATCCATCATGTCTCGTTTGTATGTTGATGTACGATCTGCTAGGGCTGGAACGATTTGACCTAAAATCAAAATCTTTTTTCAAAACATTTGACCTCGATTACGATTAATTTGCTCTTTTTTTGTTTTGTTGGTTTCCTGTTTTTTTGCCTCATAGTTCACTGCTAAGGTTTGCACTGTAAATATGCTCAACTATTAAAGGTGGGATATTTTTCTCTAATGATAAAGCGCATTTCTTTGGGATTTAAAATACTTTAAGGAAACCGCTCACTTTCAACAGTTATTGTCTATGGGTCGTAACATTTCTTACAGATTTCTGTTTGTTGTACATCAGATACAGATAAATTAGCACAGTAGGCCTACATTACATTTATTTGAATGCATTAATGAGAGAGTGATTGTGTGTCTGAATTAGTCATACCGTCTCTATTAATTATGAAGCTGTGGTTTGTATATATATATATATATATATATTCATATAACGGTTGAGTTTCTAAGATGGTGGTCCAGTGGGTTAAACCATGGAACTGATATGCAGAAGGTTACTGGTTCGATCCCAGCGGTCACCACCAGTGTGTCCTTGAGCAAGGCACTTTACTCCATGTTGCTCCAGGGGGATTGTCCCTATAATAAGGACACTGTAAGTCGCTTTGGATAAAAGCGTCTGCCAAATGCATAAATGTAAATGTAAGCTACTTTAGTGATAAATCACAGGACAGCATTGAAAATGAGTTTCTGCGCTCCTCTCTGCACGCGATCTTCATGTGATTTGCTTGGTTATTGTCAGTATGAGTGTTCGTGTGTCACAATATATCAGGCATTAGTTAAACATAATACACATCTGATGGTCTTCAAACGGGCAGGCCTTGCAACATACAATTGACAAAGTTTTGTGAGGACGCAAGTGAAAGTGATCTGGCTTCAGGGCGCGCGCGCTGAGACACGACACAACTCGGCTCTCTGTGTCACAGAAAAAAGCTATTTCATGCTTTCTGACTTACAGTATTTACACTGTTAAAGAGTTTGATTCTCATGCTAAACATGGCCAAAAAAAAAAAAAATAGAAAATGAGTTGGACGTATGATGGAGTATTTCTATATTTCTGTATTTCAGGATTCAAACAAGTTTCGGAAAGTTTATTTCGAGTATGGAGGAGTATAACTTCATAAAGGGTGGGATTCCTTGTATGGACACCGGATGAGCGAGCACACACATCAACCAGAGCGAGAGCAAAAGCACGTCCATCAACGAGCTTCGTTCGGGTTACGGAAGCCGTCGGCAGCGCTGTCATTTTAGTTTTTTGATCACAACATTTGTGTGTTTCTGCTAGTGAGGGAAAGAGAACCTTGTTCAGCTTCCCAAATAACCCAGCGTTAAACAGTGGATGCAGTTTGTGTTTCCGGAGCAGCAACAGAGTTCTGCAAGTGTGTGTGTTTGTTCCCGGTCATGAGTGGAAACCGCAGGCGGTGAGTGAAACTGCATCAAATGTCTGTGTTTTGTTGGCAATTGGCGCATAAGTGTAAACAACACGAACGTATAGTGAATCGAAAGTTATTTAGTTGCGTTTCACAGTGAAATGAGAGCTCCATGTCTTTAATAAAATCAACACATTAATTATTTATCTCTCATCCACCCGCAATTAATTACAATGTTATGTTTTATTATTTGGTCCGCCTAACCAGCGATACGCTCATCACGAACACACTCAAACACATACGCACACACATACATTGGCTAAACTTCACTGGGGGCAAATCAGCATGATCAAAAACAGCTGTGATCTTATTTTTCCTTCAGATAACAAGTCAAGAGAGTCAACAACACAAAGCAAGAAAGGAATTTTATTCACTACATAAAAAAGCCCATCGGGCAGGGGCCGTACGTTTTGTTTGCCCGGTTGGAAGGTACCACAGCTCCGGGACGTCAGGCTAGCGATTTTGCAAGCCCTGCTGTGTGTGTTATGTACCCTTCAAGTTTAGGGATGGGTCTTCACTAGTTTTACATACACATCATAAATCCAGAACATAAATATAAACTTTCTTGTACAATACTTGCAAATTCTCATGAAAAGGGTTGGTTGACATTTCTGAGGAAACTAACTACTCATTTCATAAAGCATTACAAATTATGTAATTGATCCAGCAACTATGCATGTACAGCAAGTTATTGCATGTATAGTAAAGCTATTGACTAATATGTTGTAAAAACTATATATTTTAAATAAATTTCAAAATAATCAGACATATACACATTTATATACGCTGCCATTCAAAAGTTTGGGGTTTGTATGTTTTTTTTTAGTTAATGCATTTAAATGAATACATTTATTCAGCAAGGATGCATTAAAACTGACAGAAATCTTATTTATAATCTTAGATTTCTGTTTCAAATAAATGTTGTTCTTTCAAACGTTATATTCATTAAAGAATCCTGAAAAGGGTAAAGTGGTTTCCACAAAATTCTGAAGCAGCACAACTGTTTTCAACATGGATAATAATCAGAAATGTTTCTTGAGCAGCAAATCATAATATTAGAAGGATTTCTGAAGGATCATGTGACACTGAAGACTGGAGTAATGATGCTGAAAATACAGATTTGACCACAGGAGTAAATTGCATTTTAAAATATATTCACATAGAAAACAGTCCTTTTAAATTGTAATAATATTTTCTAGGGGTGTGATGAGACACTTGTCTCACGAGAAAGAGACAAGACGAGATTTTTACATAATATTTTTAAAGGTCCCGTTCTTCGTGATCCCACTGTTCAAACTTTAGTTAGTGTGTAATGTTGCTGTTAGAGCATAAATAATACCTGTAAAATTATAAAATTCAAAGTTCAATGCCAAGCGAGATATTTTATTTAACAGAAGCTCCCTTTCAAAGCCTACAGCGAACGGCCGATTTGGACTACATCCTGGTACTTCCTTCATTAATGACGTCAGTAGAACAGTAGAACAGACTAACCTCCGCCCACAAGAATACGCGAAAAAGGGGGCGTGGTCTTGTTGCTGTCCCACATGGAGAAGAGGACGTGTCGCGTGGAGAAAAGGAATTGTTGCGTTTGAGTGTGTTTGTCGCCATGTCGTCCAGGCGGTGTTATTTTCATCCCGGAGTCAAATCACCTTTGTTTGGCTTTCCCAGGGACGCTGTAGAGATCATTAAGCGCAAACATCTCCCGTTAAGAGGCGTGACCTTTCCGTGTAAGTTACGTGCGCTAAGCTGCTGTCGAATCACAACACAGGAACCGTGCCATGTGCGCTAAGCTGCTGTCAAATCACAACACTGGAACCGCTGGCACAATCAGAACTCGTTACGTATTTCTGAAGGAGGGACTTCATAGAACAAGGAACTCATCAGACCGTTTTTAGGACAGTGAAAACAGCGGTATACAGATAAGTAAATTGTGTAAAAAATACAGTTTTTTTACACGCGAAACATGAACACATGTTATATTGCACACTGTAAACACAATCAAAGCTTCAAAAAAACACGAAGAACGGGACCTTTAAGAAATTCTCAATGATGAAATGCATGACTAGAAAAAAAATTTGCAAGAGCATTTGAAATGTTTTAACTCATCATCTTGTAATGAATGTCATTTCAGTTCTTCTTTCTGAGTATGAATTATCATATGCAGTAAAAGACAACAACACTCAAGCACTGTAAAGGTTTTGCCAAAAAGTCAACTGACCTGGCTTCTGTCCTGTATGATTGTCTCTTCAGATCATAGAACTGCACATGAGCTTCTTTTGACCTCCTAACTGAACTCCTTCCCACAAATTAATCATAGATATTAAGTGCAAACAATAGAGACATTTTTTTCAAGCATGATACAGAGCTAAGAGATGGTAACAATGAGATTTTATATTTGGAGATATTTGCGTGCCTAAGGGAGCCGCTTTCAAACAGCGGTAACGTTTGAATGCGCGCTCCCGTTTACTTTCACTTTCAATTTTGAGATTGTGCGTACTCCATGAATATGGAGCGGTGGTGCTGAACGCGCATTTTAAAATATAAGTCTGATGCTTCTGCTGCGCAACGAATCCTCTGCCACGGCCCAGTCCACTAACATGTAACACACACTCGTAACACACGTTCAATGCGAGCGCTTCACTAACACGTAACACACACTCATAACACTCGCTCAATGTCTTCTCGTCACGTGATCAGTGCTGCGCACTATGTATGACTCGAACAGCTCATGTTGGATGAGCTGATGGAATTGAAGCGACTGTTATCCACCTGAATTCAATTGTTTAAAATGATTTCTATAAAAAGCCAAACTAGAGTGGAGGCGTAATGTAAACGTTGCCGTGGCATATTCTATCCTAACTTCACCCTCACACGCCGTCATGACAATATGACACGAGACAGCTTTTCACCTCATCACACTTTAATCTCCAGGGTGAGATTGATCCAGAGTGAGATTCTTTTTTTTTATTATTTTTTTTAGGGGGTGATTGGCACAAATAGCGCTTCCGATCTTGATTCAGTATCAATTCATATGTATAAAGCCTACTGTACATAAAGGAAAAATAAGTTTGCCTATTTTAAACATTTCTTGGGTTAAATTATATCAGCTTGCATTCATTAATATTCACTTGTGTGTGCTTGTATAAGTATCATAAAAAATATTAGGATGCAAGTTATTAACGTTTTAAAATAAAGAAATCTAGTGTTTAATCATGTCTAAATATGTATTCAAATGCAAAACCTAAAAATAAGTAAGCAGTTATGATCTGCAATACTTTTTTGAGCAACTAACAGTTAGATTAGATACATGTACAGTGAGGAAAATAAGTATTTGAACACCCTGCTATTTTGCAAGTTCTCCCACTTAGAAATCATGGAGGGGTCTGAAATTGTCATCGTAGGTGCATGTCCACTGTGAGAGACATAATCTAAAAAAAAAATCCAGAAATCACAATGTATGATTTTTTAAACTATTTATTTGTATGATACAGCTGCAAATAAGTATTTGAACACCTGAGAAAATCAATGTTAATATTTGGTACAGTAGCTTTTGTTTGCAATTACAGAGGTCAAACGTTTCCTGTAGTTTTTCACCAGGTTTGCACTGCAGGAGGGATTTTGGCCCACTCCTCCACACAGATCTTCTCTAGATCAGTCAGGTTTCTGGCCTGTCGCTGAGAAACACGGAGTTTGAGCTCCTCCAAAGATTCTCTATTGGGTTTAGGTCTGGAGACTGGCTAGGCCACGCCAGAACCTTGATATGCTTCTTACAGAGCCACTACTTGGTTATCCTGGCTGTGTGCTTCGGGTCATTGTCATGTTGGAAGACCCAACCTCGACCCATCTTCAATGCTCTAACTGAGGGAAGGAGGTTGTTCCCCAAAATCTCGCAATACATGGCCCCGGTCATCCTCTCCTTAATACAGTGCAGTCGCCCTGTCCCATGTGCAGAAAAACACCCCCAAAGCATGATGCTACCACCCCCATGCTTCACAGTAGGGATGGTGTTCTTGGGATGGTACTTATCATTCTTCTTCCTCCAAACACGTTTAGTGGAATTATGACCAAAAAGTTCTATTTTGGTCTCATCTGACCACATGACTTTCTCCCATGACTCCTCTGGATCATCCAAATGGTCACTGGCAAACTTAAGACGGGGCTTGACATGTGCTGGTTTAAGCAGGAGAACCTTCTGTGCCATGCATGATTTCAAACCATGACGTCTTAGTGTATTACCAACAGTAACCTTGGAAACGGTGATCCCAGCTCTTTTCAGGTCATTGCAGCTCCTCCCGTGTAGTTCTGGGCTGATTTCTCACCTTTCTTAGGATCATTGAGACCCCACGAGGTGAGATCTTGCATGGAGCACCAGTCCGAGGGAGATTGAAAGTCATGTTTAGCTTCTTCCATTTTCTAATGATTGCTCCAACAGTGGACCTTTTTTCACCAAGCTGCTTGGCAATTTCCCGCTAGCCCTTTCCAGCCTTGTGGAGGTGTACAATTTTGTCTCTAGTGTCTTTGGCCAGCTCTATGTTAGTAGTTGGATTCTTACTGATTGTATGGGGTGGACAGGTGTCTTTATGCAGCTAACGACCTCAAACAGGTGCATCTAATTTATGATAATAAATGGAGTGGAGGTGGACAGTTTAAAGGCAGACTAACAGGTCTTTGAGGGTCAGAATTCTAGCTGATAGACAGGTGTTCAAATACTTATTTGCAGCTGTATCATACAAATAAATAGTTAAAAAATCATATATTGTGATTTCTTTTTCAGATTATGTCTCTCACAGTGGACATGCACCTACGATGACAATTTCAGACCCCTCCATGATTTCCAAGCGGGAGAACTTGCAAAATAGCAGGGTGTTCAAATACTTATTTTCCTCACTGTATATTTATTAAAGAGCCATACAGGCACCTAGAGGTAAAAGCATTACAAATTAAATTTATTATTTTTCCAGCCACTAAATTACTCAAATTTGCCTCTTTGAATCGGAATTCTCTATTTTAACCTTGGGCTACTACACTAATTGTAATATAGGCTATATAATAAAAAATATTAGAAGACAAATATTTTAAGTGCTCATTAGTTGACAATAATTATTGCACAAATAGTATTTAGTACCAAAAGATCTCCTTAAAATATTCAATAAATATTATTGAACTAAAATATAGAACATTTAATTAATTGAAAAATAGTTAAGGTGTATGGTCACGTTTGACCATCAATGAGGAATACCTTAACATTAAACATTAACATTAATGTTAACAATGTTGGATCGCCATCACTCTCCATAATAAAATGTATAGTGTGAAGCTGTTGTCTATCCGCAATGTATTGACACAGTGCTAGAAGTATTGAGTACTCCATGAACCACATGACCGCGCGTGCCGCCGGAAGATGAGAGCATGTCCCAACTCTGGCTCTGGCTTTAACTGTATGCCTAATTAAGTGCGCCAAAGCAGTATTTATTGTTTGAATTTCATATTAAAACTTAAAAAAAATGTAAAAGCTTAGACTTTGTTTAATATCAACCCTGCCAAAAGCAGGTTTGGCAATTTGGCGTGAGATTAAGTTGGGCAGAGTGAGACCGTGAGACTGAGCCTGAAAGCGTGTGTATCACGCCAAATGCGTGAGAGTTGGCAACCCTGATCTCACGAAATCTCGTCACACCCCTAATATTTTCACAATATTACTATTTTTACTGTATTTTTTATCAAATAAATGCAGCCTTGGTAAGCAGAAGAGACTTCTCAAAAACATCAAAGTTTTGAATGGTAGTTTTAAAGTATAGTTTAAAAATGTAGGAAGTGACTTGCGTCATTTGCGGTTTATTTGTTTGTTTGCTGGCGTTATGTTCATTTCTATGGCTCTGATTGGTGGATCCTCTTGTCAAGATTATGGGTAGTGTAGTTCTTCAAAGGGAGTTTGGCTATTTTATTTATTTATTTTCTTTTTAATCAAGCTGACATATGGCATCTATACAGCACAGTCACTGCAATAAAACTACCACAACATTACCAAATCAAACGTGACCCCACTGGAATAAGCTTAACATCTCAAGTCTTGTGGTCATAATATTAAAGAACAAAAATCAGTTGGTCACAACAGTTTACTTGTTGGTTAAGACCAAAGACGGCCCTTAAATGACTCACAACAATTCATTTATTTTCACTTAAGTTTAATGAGCTAAAGCCTTTCATGTTCTGACAGCTCTCCCGGGATAAACATCGGACCCCATTTTCACGCCACTCGCACCCAGCAGACGTTCATATCGCATCATATAGCACGTATGAAACAGGAAGGCTGAAGACAGCTTCTGAATTAGTTGGCGGCTCTGGTCGGCAGATGTTCACAGTGTGACGTACAATGTCCTCCGTTTGATTTTTCTCACTTTTATTGACTAGGGGCAACCAGTGGAACGTCTTGAATGGCTAGGGTGTAGTTTCGTCCGCAGCAGGACACTAAGAACAGAAGTCTTTTCTCAGAAAGTCCTTAAGGCACTATTGGCCAGCCACATGGATCTCCGTTCAGTGAAGAAACATTCATCCTCCAGCTATCATTCTGAGAGTTGAACTCGCTGTTTGACGGGTGTCATCTTATTTGTAAATTTTTCTAGCTGTTGCGCGGCCCGAAAGTTTGGTTAGACTCTCACCTCTATCATGGGCGAAAAACAGCACGAAAAAAGAAGCAAGGGGGAACTTGCAAAGGTGTGTGGTGAAATGCAAGATTTACGGTGAACCAGGGTCTATCTTGTTTTAATTACCATGTCGGTTTCAAAAGAGCTCCTAATCGCTCCCATATTTGTGTTGAAGTGCTGAATGTTTGGCCTGTTGGCTGAGCACTATAAAGTTGTAGAGTTGTATAACACGGCCTCTACAAGTCTTCAGGTGCAGATGGATTTATTATACTGGGTGAATGCCAAGGAAGGACTGCACTGTTGTTTGCGAATGTGATGAGTAAAGATCACATTGTACATTATCTTAAGTGTGGTTTGAATCATTTTTTATCACAATATAGCATAATACAATATAGAAAATTGACGAATATACTGTGTGTTGTACAGTGATGGGAATAACGGCGTTATAGATAAACAGCGTTACTAACGGATTTAATTTTTTTCAGTAACGAGTAATCAAACCAATGACTGTTTCTCCCGTTACAACGCCATTAGCGTTACTGAGAATAAAATGCGGCGTTACTATAATTGAGCTCACTGAAGCTGTTTTCATCCGAACAGGCTCTCTGTCAATCAGACCTGCAATGTTTTTTTTCTCTGATGTGTGTGTGTGTGTGTGTGTGTGCGGGCGTGCGTGCATGCCATGCGTGTTGGGGGGTGGGGGTGGTACACATAACTGATGATGATTGGTGGGTGGAAGACAAGGTTGAGGTTGATAGGTTGAGTTCACACACACATACACACCTATGACACACGCATATGCACAGTCAGAGTCAGAGCGATGGCAAGTCCAACGACTTCAAAGGTAGCTCTCGCAAACTGGAAGTACAAGCGCTACTTTTCCCTCGTTGAGGTGAAAGGTAAGAATGTTTATGTAACGTGCAACTTATGCCCAGGAAGAAAGAGTCTCTCCACGTCTGTGTCCAGTAATTCTAATCTAATGAAGCCTCACATCATCACATGCCGCCACAAAATTAGTGGCTAAAAACCCTGGTGATAACGTGAGCTGCACTACCAAAGGAGTAGTATAGTACTGATAATATTTACACAATATTTACACTATAGTAGGTCTACTGATAATATTTACAATAATGTATTGAATTCGATAGGTGTCTCACATTGTCCCACAGCAACATTACAATAGTGTACATTAATGTACAATGATTTTATAATGATAATCTATTCTATTTAGTGTCCAATTCATTCATTTAACATATTTAATATTGGGGGCATCTGAAAAAACATTTGAACATTTAAAAAAAAAAAAGTAGCACAGTAGTTACTTTCCCCTGTAATTAGTTACTTTTATAATGATGTAACTCAGTTACTAACTCAGTGGCTATTTGTAAGAAGTAACTAGTAACTATAACAAATTACTTTTTTTAAAGTAACATGCCCAACACTGGTGTTGTATTTATATATACTAGTGGTGGGCCGTTATCGGCGTTAACGCTGCGTTAACTTGAGATTCTTATCGGGCGATAAAAAAAAATATTGCCGTTTATCTATTCTCAAAGTTGGGTTGGGAGCTGGGTCTATACTACGCAAGCTATGATGACTTTCACCTTGATATTTTAGTGCGGATGCACACCTAGCCGAATTGCACTGTAGGGGGCGAGAGAACCTGTGTGTATGCCTACTAGTGTTGTCAAAAATATCCATATTTCGCTATGTATCGATACTGAAATATCTGAAACGATACAATACTCATTTTCTACAGTATGGATATCAGCTGCGCTCTCCTCTCCGACCGACAGCGAGTGACACGCACCCGCCTCCTCTCATTCAGTCCGTTTAATCCTCTGAACATTGCGAACGTGTGTTCTGCTGGACTTTTGTTAGTATTGGTGTGACCGGTTTGAATTTTGCGCGGGGTTGCACATAACGGTAATTCTACTAATTCCCGCAGATTTCGTGCTCGCATCTGAAGCGCACACACACATACCGTAATAAAGCCGCCTCTGACATACAAGTGCAAAAATGAGCTCCTTTTTCCAGCTTATTAATGGTCAAATACACTCAAAAATGTCTCAATGCCCATCTTGGTGAGTTTTAACGTAAACACAGTCGTAACCAGCTCACAGGAACAGTGTTTGGATATGCGTGCGTCAGGTCTTAAAGGGACAGAAGTTATTTATTATTCAAACTACAAAAAGACAAACGATCACTTACGAGCACACATATTCTGAATGCCTTCGGCAGAATTCAAATGAGCCATTTTAATCTAGATTAATTTTGGAATGATTCTAGATTAATCTAGATTAAAAAATTAATCTATGCCCACCACTAATGAATACATGCTGTATATGCACTGGTCAACAGTTGCGAAATACATATTAACTTATTTAAAATAAGTTAATATGTATTTCGCAAATCTCGCGAAACAGCCTCTCCAACGTTTCGCGAGATTTGCGAAAGTCATATTAACTTATTTTAAAATATATAATATAATTATTACCATTTGACAGTAGCGGAGGAACGCCACCGAATGTAACTAAGTAAAAGTACAGTTTTTTCACAAGAAATTTACTTGAGTAAGAGTAAAAGTACCCATCTTTAAATATACACTAAAAGTACAAGTTACCCAAAAAATTTACTCAAGTAAATGAGGTGGCTGCACATCACCCGCTTATAATTAGCGCACGTTTAGTCGGAAGATAATGGCCGAAGCAGAGGAAGATGTGTGTGAGCTACGGGAGGCAGATCACCCGTGGCCTCAAGTTCAGTCTATGTTTTCACTCCAAGATGTCAAAAAGAATAGTTTCATAATGTGATGCATGCTGTGTGCACCAAAACGAACTGACATCTCAGCATACAAGAATTCCACTCTGAAAAGAACATGTAGCGGTAAGTGTCACAATGATGCCTATATTTGAACACTATTAATGGTCATTTGGTAACTATGGGAAATTTTCCCTTATTATAATACTATTTCATACACTGTCCGAGTGTTTTCCTCATATACGCTCTTGTGCAAGCAATGACAAATCGTTTGAATCCTCCAAACAACACACGTCCACGAACAAACGTTCACATCTGCACATTTACATATCCTTTTCTTCACAAAACGAAACAAATTGAATAGCCTAATGTGACGTCTTGCATTTATACACAAATCCGGACAGACACCTGCACACCATTAATTTACACTGTTTAACCATTAATCACACACACACACACACACACACACACACACACACACACACACACACACACACACACACACACACACACACACACACACACACACACACACACACACACACACACACACACACACACACACACACACACACACACACATATATACATATACATATTTATATATATATATATATATATATATATATATATATATATATATATACACTCACCTAAAGGATTATTAGGAACACCATACTAATACTGTGTTTGACCCCCTTTCGCCTTCAGATAATTAATTCTACGTGGCATTGATTCAACAAGGTGCTGAAAGCATTCTTTAGAAATGTTGGGCCATATTGATAGGATAGCATCTTGCAGTTGATGGAGATTTGTGGGATGCACATCCAGGGCACGAAGCTCCCGTTCCACCACATCCCAAAGATGCTCTATTGGGTTGAGATCTGGTGACTGTGGGGGCCATTTTAGTACAGTGAACTCATTGTCATGTTCAAGAAACCAATTTGAAATGATTCGAGCTTTGTGACATGGTGCATTATCCTGCTGGAAGTAGCCATCGGAGGATGGGTACATGGTGGTCATAAAGGGATGGACATGGTCAGAAACAATGCTCAGGTAGGCCGTGGCATTTAAACGATGCCCAATTGGCACTAAGGGGCCTAAAGTGTGCCAAGAAAACATCCCCCACACCATTACACCACCACCACCAGCCTGCACAGTGGTAACAAGGCATGATGGATCCATGTTCTCATTCTGTTTATGCCAAATTCTGACTCTACCATCTGAATGTCTCAACAGAAATCCAGACTCATCAGACCAGGCAACATTTTTCCAGTCTTCAACTGTCCAATTTTAGTGAGCTTGTGCAAATTGTAGCCTCTTTTTCCTGTTTGTAGTGGAGATGAGTGGTACCCGGTGGGGTCTTCTGCTGTTGTAGCCCATCCGCCTCAAGGTTGTGCGTGTTGTGGCTTCACAAATGCTTTGCTGCATACCTCGGTTGTAACGAGTGGTTATTTCAGTCAAAGTTGCTCATCTATCAGCTTGAATCAGTCGGCCCATTCTCCTCTGACCTCTAGCATCAACAAGGCATTTTCGCCCACAGGACTGCCGCATACTGGATGTTTTTCCCTTTTCACACCATTCTTTGTAAACCCTAGAAATGGTTGTGCATGAAAATCCCAGTAACTGAGCAGATTGTGAAATACTCAGACCGGCCCGTCTGGCACCAACAACCATGCCACACTCAAAATTGCTTAAATCACCTTTCTTTCCCATTCTGACATTCAGTTTGGAGTTCAGGAGATTGTCTTGACCAGGACCACACCCCTAAATGCATTGAAGCAACTGCCATGTGATTGGTTGATTAGATAATTGCATTAATGAGAAATTGAACAGGTGTTCCTAATAATCCTTTAGGTGAGTGTATATATATAACAATAAGGTTCATTAGCTTACATTAGTTAATATGAACTAATAATGAACTGCACTTAAAGCATTTATTTATCTTTGTTAATGTTAATTTCAACATTTACTAATGCATTATTCAAATATTGTTAACATTAGTTAATGCACTGAACTAACATGAATAAACCATGAACAGCTGTATTTTTATGAACTAACATTAACAAAGATTAACTAATGCTGAACAGAGGTGTTGTTCATGGTTAGTTCATGTTAACTAGTACATTAACTAATTTTAACTAATACAACCTTATTGTAAAGTGTTACCGAGAGGTGTGTGAAAGCTCTCCAAGTAGCCTGAAATTCAGGGTTTTCGCTTCTTAGCAATCAGATTGAAAGTAACTAGTAACTAACTACTTGAGTAGTTTTCTCATCGAATACTTTTTTACTCTTACTCAAGTAAATATTTTGATTGTTACTTGTACTTTTACTTGAGTACAGATTTTGGCTACTCTACCCACCTCTGGTGTATGTTGCCATGGCCTTGCTGGGATGTTTGCTTACTGGTGTGTTTGCTTACAGGCCCGTGTCAAAAGAGCTCACATCTGTGGTTTGGTTTTTGCCCATTAAAATTCGAGCCACACGGTTTGAGGTATCATTCATGTCCATGAAACAAACAGCGTGGGACGAGTAATGTGCCAACATTTTATACTTAGTGTTACGGGTCAGTTCAGATCTGTCACCCTACATATCACACTAGTAACACTGAGGCTCCCCGATAGATCTGAAGTCACGCCGCTGCCTTTCTGTGGCATCTGTTTCATTCAGGATATTGAGTTTCACCCCAGAAAACATGGTACCTCAGTGTCTAGGCTTCATGCCAAATCTCATTAGTACCTCAAGAGCACTATCAGGCAGAAACGCTTATTAAGTGCAGATTTGTTTCTGTGCAGGCTCATCTGGTGACAGTCCTCACTGACCTGTGTGCGCTGGACTCACGTTACCTCACGTGACTTATCAACTCGCTCTAAGGGTAAATGAAAGTATGTTGTGAGGTCAAAGCGAGTCCCGTCTGGAGAGATTGTGAGGTTAATGTGCACAGAGGGAATAAAGTCAATGCATTGAAATCTGCTTATGTGCATGCTTGGTTTGTATACTGCAATCTAGCACCACTGGATTAAAGGGGTGATGATTTGAGAAATAAACTTTCCCTTGAGCTTTTGATATATAAGAGGTAATGGTAATATAAGAATATCCTGTAAGTTTCAGAGCTGAAAACTTTCTTGTTAGTCAAAGAAAAGCTTTTATAGACACCAGGCCCAGAAAACGACCTTGTGCTTCATCCTTACGTCATCGCGCTACGAAACACCGCCTCTACAGAATAATAAGCCTGTGTAATTCAGTAGCCCCGCCCACCGACTCATGGAGCTGGTCGGATTGCGCTAGCCAGCAGCAATAAACATGCCGAGGATATCACGATATTGCGCTATTCCTGGTTGTGGAAGAACACAGTCGCTGCATAAGCTTCCTTCGGATCCTAATATTAGGAATATGTGGTTGAACTTTATTTTTAATGAAGTTCCAGCTCACGTGGGGAAGACGGTGTACATGTGTTCGCTTCATTTCACTGTGGAATCGTTTGAAAACAAGGCACAGGTTGACACTGGATTTGCAGACATATTGTGATTGAAACACAATGCTGTTCCATCTATATTGGACCTGACAGGAATGGTGCAGCACACTTATGTGAGTAAAACATGTTTTTTTATATGTGATAGTATTGCATTGTTACAGATCGTTTGATATGTGTACGATTGTGTATTGATATGTGTAGGCCTACGTGTCTATCCAGTCACATGAGAGACTTGTAACGCTATGTGTGTGTGTGTGTGTGTCCGCCCGCTCGAGTGTGTGTGTGTGTGTGTCCGCCCTCCCGCCCGCGAGTGTGTGTGTGTGTGTGTGTGTGTGTGAGATTTAGTGTTTGTTTGATAATTTGCGAGTTCTCTGAGCATTTCCCCCAGACGATTCCTGGGACAGACGGTAGTTGAAACTCATTAAATATGCAAATATTATCCAATCCTAGCCGTGGGCGTTTACTTCCAAGTCTTCAGTTCGACACGCCCATCAAATCCGAACGTTTTTCAGAGAGCCTTAAAACCAAGGCAGAAAATAGCCTATTACTTATTCATTATGATGTTTATTGAATGTAAAAACCACACAAACGTCATAAGTTGACTTCAGACAACAGTATATATATAAAAAAAAGCCAGTTCATGACCCCTTTAAGACAGATTACAGATAACATTATATGGTTTTACTTTATTTAGAAGGGTGACGTGACTTTTCGCACCATTTCTGAGGCAAAGCATCCGTTAAAGGGGACATCAACTGGCTTTTTTATTTTTTTTTATACTGTTGTCTGAAGTCAACTTCAGACAACAGTATGATGCGAATGAAGCACAAGATGGTTTTCTGGGCCTGGTGTCTATAAAAGCTTTTCTTTGACTAACAAGAACGTTTTCAGCTCTGAAACTTACAGGATATTCTTATATTACCATTACCTCTTATATATCAAAAGCTCAAGGGAAAATTGATTTCTCAATTCATCACCCCTTTAATAATCGTTAATAACGTAATAAAGGACAACTTTGGTGTTTCTACTACTACTACAAAAAAGACGAAAATGTTGAATTGCAGAATTACAACGCTGTAAACATCTAATCCCATTATTTTAAATGGTCTCTTTAATATGGCGTGTATGTGTGTCTTTGTTGGTGTCTTTGACTGTTCTTTGTTACCTAGACCTTGTTATTTCCAAGAAAAACGGCCCTTAAGCTGAAAGGGTTTGACGCAGTTACAGCAGAGACACATGTAATTCCCTTCGGTCTGTTTGGTGAGTTCAGTGGAGAGACGCCACAAGTCTCAGTTCAGCTCCTCTGAGAGTGATCCGTTTTGCCATCAAACAAAACCTTGGAAAGACATTGGCGAAATTTCAGCATTTGTTATTATCATTATCGGTTCTTGTTGAGATGGATTATCTGGTTTATTGTCTATTTATTTGGGTCTATAAACTCAAGAAAGTCATATTTGTTTGCCTCATATTTTCATATTTAAAATGGAAAAGAAAAAAAGTGTTTTAGGGCTGTCTTTTATGTCGCAATTTTTAACATGCTCATAATCATTACTCATCATGATTAATCGGGTATTTCTCTTTTAACAGTAACCAAAATTGTTTCAATCTTTTTTGAATTGTAAAGGTTTTTACAGCTAATTTATTCTAATAGTGGGTAGAAAATAGAATTTATACATGTCAGATTAATAGATTTATTAATAGATATAAAGCAAATATTTTCCAGATATTTTAATTCAGTTTAGTTTTGTACAGTAACAATATATATGTACACCACTTATTATTAACATATGACTCAATATTAAGCGGCTTTAATATTTTATGAAGAGGATAGAGGATCATCACATTTGAGTCCTTGGTCCTTGGCATCAAAAAGTTTAAAAAATCCTGTTATAAATCTAAATTGGGCCTCATTTTGATGAGATTTTCAGCTACTTAACTTGTAATACTTAGCCTGACGTCGTCATACTCAATTCTAGTCAGAATATGAGTCTGATTCTGCTCCATTGGGCTGTGAGAATGGGACGTGTTTCAACCGAACCAGGAAAGAAAATGCCTCTGCACTCAATTGGATAGACCTACAACCAATCAGAGCAACGGAGCGACGCATAGTTGTTAACAGAACTAAACTGCACGCACACTGGAAGAAGTAGAAGAAGAAGATGAGTGTAAACGATCTTTGCCAGTGTTGTAAAAAATCATTTAAGGATACACAGAGTACTTACCAACACGATCATCATTTCTGAGAGAAATAGTAAAGGTGAATGCATATACGAACAAGTTCTCCGTTTAGGATTAGAACAAATTCAACCCAAGCGCTCTTTGGTGACGTGGATGATTACGTCACTGTTGATCATCTGTCCATCATCATATAAAGCCCGCCCTGTCAAATTTGATTGGTCCGAACAGCTCCGGCTCGAGCAATGGATCAAGTCCAGACCGAACTTCCCGACCTCAAATGTTGTGGACGGGGCTAAGTTTGGCTGGCATCCAGGCTATGTAATACTATAACTTTATTCTCTTTTTTTTTTTAAACAAGCAAATTGTACTACTTTACCGCTTTAATCTCGTAATAACTATAATACTAGATCAGCAAATGGGATTAAATTAGAAGTACACTCAGAACATGGAAAATCAGCTTTTTCTTATTATGCTCCATGGCTGTGGAATGAAAAAAATCCAGTAAATTACATTCAGTGTTATGTGAGATGGTGGTCCAGTGGGTTAAACCATGGAACTGACACGCAGAAGGTTGCTGGTTCGATCCCAGTGGTCACCCAGTGTGTCCTTGAGCAAGGCACTTTACTCCATGTTGCTCCAGGGGGATTGTCCCTGTAATAAGGGCACAGTAAGTCGCTTTGGATAAAAGCGTCTGCCAAATGCATAAATGTAATGTAATGTAGTGTTAAATGAATGAAGCTTGTCGCTCACTGCATGAAAAGAGGGATTTTCGACCCCGTAAACGCCTGTAGACTCCCGGAAATCTCCCTAATTTTCGGCAGTTTTCGACAATTTACAGGCAGCGAACGTCGCGTTCGTCTGTGCCACAAATTGTCATAAACGAACCATGACGTAGGTGGAGCCCCCCGCGGAGAGACCGCGGAGGTGCAACGCCTCTAATTAGCATATGAATAGCAGCGAAACCAGAGAGTCAACGGCCAGACTTGAATTTACTCACTCAGTATTGGCTGAAGCCACTACTTTTAAGAAAAATCCCTCGTGATTGGTTGGCAGATCACTGCAAACCAATCATTATTGGTCACCATGGTTCATTATAAATATAAACCCCAATAATAATAATAATAATTATATAATTTATGTTGTAATAATTTGTTTTATATTAATGTTATTGTGCTATGAACTACACTATTCATACCATCAAGGAATATATGGGAAAATTTGCCCGCACCGTGCCGTTTATTCAAAGAAAGAGCTTCATTTATAAACACACAGCTGTTTATTTAAAATTGTTTTAATTAATTTGTTGATTTATGATTAATGTTTTTGCTTTGAATGTCTAGAATTTGTCTTGTGTGTTGTGGAATTTTAGTACGGCCATCTTGGCCAGGACTTCCTGGGAGAAGAGATTTCATTTAATCTCAATGTCAAGTCAAGTCAACCTTATTTATATAGCGCTTTTAACAATGCAGATTGTTTCAAAGCAGCTTTACAGTGTTAAACAAGAAAATAATGCAGCATAATTTTATTCAGCCGTATAGCCATTCTGGAGAAAACGGTGATGTCATCAGTTCATTTCAATTATCATACAGTGGCAGTGTGGGCTTTAGATCAGTAATTAGATCAGTAATTTAGTTTATATGGTTACTTTAGTTTAATAATTAGATTTATTTGGATATTTAGTTGAAAAATTGAGTGTCCCCAACTGAGCACGCCAAGCCAGAGGCAACAGTGGCAAGGAAACCAAAACCCCATCAGGTGACCTAATGGAGAAAAATAAACCTTGGGAGAAACCAGACTCAGTCGGGGTGCCAGTTTTCCTCTGGCCAATTAACAAACAGCGTATGATTATTATTATGGCAACTTTACAGGTCAGAGCTCATAATAGATGAGAATATTCGAACAATCGGAGTCATCACGCCGGAGACGTGTTTATTGAGGATGCCGTGTCGATGAGGCAGTTTCAGGGGGAGTATAATTGACATTATCCGGATCCGGCTGACTGCAGTAAACCTCGGGATAAAACAGAGAGACTATCATTAGCGTAAATGCCATTCTTCTGATGATGTAACGAGTACATCAGGTGTTATGGGAAGTGTTCCCGGTTCCGGCTGACCTAGTTAATGCAGCCTAACAATCAATTCATTGAAAAAGTGTTTTATGTGTATGCCACAGTAAAGAGATGTGTTTTTATTCTAGATTTAAACTGACAGAGTGTGTCTGCTTCCCGTACAATGTTAGGAAGACTGTTCCAAAGTTTAGGTGCTAAATAGGAAAAGGATCGACCGCCTGCAGATGATTTCGATATTCTCTGTATTATCAACTGGCCAGATTTTTGAGACCGCAGTAGACGTGATGGAGTATAATATGTTAAGAGCTCGCTCAAGTATTGGGGAGCTAAACCATTTAGTGCTTTGTAAGTAATAAGCAAGATTTTAAAATGTATGCGATGTTTAATAGGCAGCCAGTGCAGTGTTGACAGAACTGGGTTAAAGGTCCTGTTCTTCGTGATCCCATTGTTCAAACTTTAGTTAGTGTGTAATGTTGCTGTTAGAGCATAAATAATACCTGTAAAATTATAAAGCTCAAAGTTCAATGCCAAGCGAGATATTTTATTTAACAGAAGTTCCCTTTCAAAGCCTACAGCGAACGGCCGATTAGGACTACATCCTGGTACTTCCTTCTTTAATAACGTCACTCGAACACTGAGCGCATGCATCTCTGGTAAGAGGCGTGACCTTACCGGGCAACGTGCGCTAAGCTGCTGTCCAATCACAACCTATGATCACAACACAGGAACCGCTGGCACAATAAGAACTCGTTACGTTTTCTGAAGGAGGGACTTCATAGAACAAGGAAGTCATCAGCCGTTTTTAGGACAGTGAAAACAGCGGTGTACAGATAAGTAAATTGTGTGAAAAATACTGTTTTTTTTACACGCGAAACATGAACACATGTTATATTGCACACTGTAAACACAATCAAAGCTTTAAAAAAAACAGGAAAAACGGGACCTTTAATGTGGTCATACTTCCTAGTTCTAATAAGAACTCGAGCTGCTGCGTTTTGGACCAGCTGGAGTTTATTTATTAAGCGAGCAGGGCAACCACCCAGTAGAGCATTACAATAATCTAACCTTGAGGTCAATGGCACCTTCCTGGAAAAATAAAGGATAAATAAAATAATAAAAATGTTGTGATTTTTGTGATTCTCAATCTTAAATTTCAGTTTTTTTTTAATTAATTAATTAAATTAATTCATATTTTTAATTTTGTGCTCTTACCATGCGTTGTATCCCAGAGGCAGTGGATTTGGGGTAATCACTCATGTGAGCTCATGACAGCATTATTTGTGCTTCACGTCCACCCACCGTTTCCTCCCTGCAGCCCTGTCTGAGCTAAAGAGCAAGCAGTGGTTTGGGTTATAGTTTCAATGTGTTTTGTGTTCTGTCCACAAAATAGAGAAGAAGCATTCTGGTTAACCGGGGCTCAGTACTCTTGTTCTGTTCACTGCGGGCTCGCGGGGATGATGTCTAACTGAGGTGTCACGGTAGGCTCAAGGAGAGTTCATGAAGTCCGAGAACTTTCAGTGACTCTCACAAGGAATTATTGGCACACTAAAGCCCTGGGTATACTTCCCTACACAGTTGAGTGCGCGAGCCTTTCAAAGTATATTCTTTTGGCCGTGAGAGTGGACAGACACTTTCGGTGCGTGCACACTATCTAGTGGACTTGTACATGCACCATAATATACACACGGACACAAAAATTGGAACCTCCTTATGTTGACGGACATGACACCACATGGACAGTGCGCTGATTGTCGCATATAGGCCCTTTTCACAATGACATCAGAAAAGTTCCGCCTTGCCTCAAAGCAGTGTATACGCACTTCAGTTGAACCATACTCACGTTGGAGTGCCAGAACTGCCTACCCAACAACTCTTATAAAGTTTAGAATAATAATGTTTACGTATTTACAAGGTTTTTGTAGTTAGTTTAGTTTAATAACGTTAATGATCATTTCCAGTTTTCCATTCTTTAACATGTACGTTAACTGGATGGGAAGCCTTATTCCAAAACGCTTACCTTTTAAAATCAAACCGGTTCGGTTCAATGTATTTATATCCTTTATCAAGTTTAGAACGTGTTGTAAGCAAAAGTCTGTCTGAAAGTCGCTGTACATCATCTAAACGTATTTCTGTCAGATGTACAGCCAGGCGAGAGCAGCCTTTCCTCGGCTAGTCCTTCTGCTGGCTCTGATGTCTCGGGGCGATCTTTGTTCTCATGAATCTATTTGCTTGCCAAATCGTTTTGACTGAGGGCAAAGTGAAGTTTCATAACTTATTATTTTATTTTTTTGGCTATTTAACTTTAGACTGGGTTGTTTTTTATGAATTATTTAATTTTATTACAGTGATATATGCACACTTCTCTTTCTGAACCACATGTTAATGTGTAGGCCTATATTTTTATTTTATTTTTAATTGTAAACGAAAAGAGGCATGGTTTTGTTTTATATTTCGTTTGTTATAAATAAACATTCAGTGAAGATGATCCAGGTATGCGTTGCCTGAACCACATTTGTGTGGCTATTAATGTTTAATATTTTTTTAATGCAAATGAAAAGAGGCAGAGTGGTGTTTTATGACATATCCGGTATTTCGTTTTATTGTATTCATACAGGAGTGAGAGCGAGCTGTCATTCTGGCGCAGCTCCTGGAGCGCCTTGAACTTGCATCTATTTAGCTTCAAACGCTCGATTTCTATGCACGTCCAATTCGTGCACGTGAATGGATTCAAAATGTTCACACGTCAAACTAGACGCGATAGACACGATTTTGACGCTCTATTTGTGTTTGGTGTGAACGCAGCATAAACTCCATAACGTTTCACTAAGCTGGCGGAAGTAATCACACACGGCTCTGTGTCGGAACGGAAGTTGCGTGACGTCATGTGAAAAGGGCCTATTGCCGAAGTATACTTTGGGCTTAAAGGTCCCGTTCTTCGTGATCCCACTGTTCAAACTTTAGTTAGTGTGTAATGTTGCTGTTAGAGCATAAATAATACCTGTAAAATTATAAAGCTCAAAGTTCAATGCCAAGCGAGATATTTTATTTAACAGAAGTTCCCTTTCAAAGCCTACAGCGAACGGCCGGCTTGGACTACATCCTGGTACTTCCTTCATTAATTACGTCAGTAGAACAGTAGAACAGACTAACCTCCGCCCACAAGAATACGCGAAAAAGGGGGCGTGGTCTTGTTGCTGTCCCACGTGGAGAAGAGGAAGTGTCGTGTGGAGAAAAGGAATTGTTGCGTTTGACTGTGTTTGTCGCCATGTCGTCGAGACGCTGTTATTTTCATCCCGCAGTCAAATCACCTTTGTTTGGCTTTCCCAGGGACGCTGTAGAGATCATTAAGCGCATACATCTCCCGTTAAGAGGCGTGACCTTTCCGTGCAAGTTACGTGCGCTAAGCTGCTGTCGAATCACAACACAGGAACCGTGCCACGTTCGCTAAGTTGCGGTCAAATCACAACACGGGAACCGCTGGCACAATCAGAACTCGTTACGTATTTCTGAAGGAGGGACTTCATAGAACAAGGAAGTCATCAGCCGTTTTTAGGACAGTGAAAACAGCGGTATACAGATGAGTACATTGTGTGAAAAATACTGGTTTTTTTTACACGCGAAACATGAACACATGTTATATTGCACACTGTAAACACAATCAAAGCTTCAAAAAAACACGAAGAACGGGACCTTTAACATGTTTAACTTGTGTGCATGTACCGTGTCAGTTTATTAGAAATTAATTTTTATAATGTAATATTTTGCTTATTTTAGGAAGGGGCTCCCTTACGAAGGGGGTTATAATATTTGAAGGTCTGTAGCATCGGAAAGTTTGAAAACCTCTGCTCTAAACCATTTGTAACACCTTAGCAACCGCATAGCATCACCTGGCAACCACCCTCAGATTTACTTCAGAAAACGTTCCTGTGCTGTATAAGTCAGCTCAACAAATGGACATTTTGACATAACACAGAGGCTTTCTCTTCAAATCAAAGTTGGATGAAATGTATTTTGACTTTTGTATTGTCCTCAAGTGTTTGCTAGGAATCATCAATGAAATGTGTCACTTCCTTAGTCTTCAACTGCAGATCAGATATTGATTCAAAGCACACTGTATGTCAACCACAGTGGGGCTGTGTTGCATTAGTCTAGCCGTGGGACTCTCGCTGGACAGACGCATGCCAGAAAACTTCTTCTTAGTCTTAATGGTATCTGTAAGCTGGTGTGTTCCAAAACAATGACAAAATTCGCATTTAGAAGATATAAGTAGGGCCGGGACTCGATTAAAAAAATTAATCTAATTAATTAAAGGCTTTGTAATTAATTAATCGAAATTAATCGCATATAAATATTTGACCTGAGAACAGTGAGAAGTAATTTTTTTCACATGGATTTTTAGTATACCATTGAATAATGACTGAATACATAAGCTTAATCAACAAAATATTGTTTATTTATTTCAGTCCAGCAGACTAGTGACTTAGTTACCCTGGTCTTGAAACCAGTCATCTGGTGGAGTGTGGGTCCTTTTAACTTTACTCGGAGTCGGACGGAGTCCACGCTAACTCCTATGTGTTTTGCGTTGAGGTGATATTTGAGGCTGTATGCGGTGATACGCAAATTCCTTGTTGCATTGCTTGCACACAACCATGCTCTTGTCGACGCTTCCATCCTTTCGTTTTTTTAAACAAATTTTCCCATCAACGGGGCCAAGCAAAGCGGTCTCGTCAGCTTCTTCGTTCATGTTCACTGTGGTTTGTTGTTGTCGGAAGTCAAGAACGCTAGTTGGTGCTCCAGTATAATCGGTCCGTCGAAACTCATTCATTGAAAAACGTTCCGCGGTGCAAAAATAAGTGTTACATTTTTTTTTTTGCGTAATTAATCTTAATTAACGCGTTAAAGTCCCGTAATTAATTCATCTTAATTAACACGTTAAAGTCCCGGCCCTAGATATAAGCATTCAAAACTTACAGTCTCTCACTTCCACCAATGTGGATCAATGATTTTGACATCACTCTGCACTTCAGCCTCTCTTCAGATTCTCTGTCAAATCAAATGCTCTCTAGACTCTGAAGCTTCCAGCCCCCTATATTACGAATAGACGCTGAAGCTGCTAAAATCGGTCACTTGTTCGATGCGTTTGTGTAAGAAATATATTCATATTTATAACTTTATCAAGTAAACTTTCGACTGACCGCCTTCCGTGGAAAAGTGTTGAATGTTGAAAGTGAAACTCAAGATGCGTACGTGACGTCATGACGAGCAGACCTGGTCGCGTTAGTCTTTCGATCGGCTGGGGAACTTTCAACAATTTTTCCATAAATTGAACAGGGAAGGCGGTCGGCCGAAAGTTTACTTGATAAAGTTTTAAATATGGATATTTTTCTTACACAAATGCATCGATTCACTTCAGAAGGCCTTTATTAACACCCCGGAGCCGCGTGGAAAACGTTATTTGATGGGCAGATGCACTTTTTATGGACTTCAAAAACAGAGCAACTATGAATCCAATTCAAATGCTTGGATTAGCCTGGACTTTTGTAATATAACTCAGATTTTATTCGTCTGAAAGAAGAATGTCATATACACCTAGGATGACTTGAGGGTGAGTACATTATGGGTTAATTTTGATTTTTGGGTGAACTATCCCTTTAATAGGTATTTGTGAGCTGCAAGATAAGCTTAAGTCACATATAGTTAGGCTAGCTAATGTAAAATGAGAACGTTCTTGAAAGGAAACCACATGGACGTGGGGTGCAGCCAAAACCTAAAACAATTACTGTGTTCATACACGGCTCTAACAAAAGACACCCTTTCCCTTTTCTCTCAGTGACACAAAATGCGGCTGTGTTTCATTGAGATTCTGGAAATGGTTTATGTCTTTTTAAATCATTTATTGTTTGCTATGTTTTTTCACTCAGAGGAACTTGGCTTCCCCAAAGTGAGCCTCAATCTCTTTTGATAATGCTAGGTGACTATTCGTATCAAAGACCTTCTCGTTCTAGTCTTCGGACACTTGTTTGGGATGTCATGTTTCATCTCATAGGCCATTTATATAATATGATATAATGAATAATGTAATGAATAAACCATAGACTGTTTAGTGCTTTGTCTTCCGTGAGAACTTTATTCATGTCTCCATTTCCCCGGGGTCACACGAAGGCTGCAGGTCTCTGCCAGCACTTAATCAAAACTGAAAATGAATGTTGACTGTTTAGGTTACTTTCAGATTGGGACTCAATTAGGGTGTGCTAATTGTCCTTTCTGATGTGAGAATCTCTTTGGGAAAGCAAGGGAGGGGTTGGACCGAATTTCTCTTCTCTATTCTAGAGCAGAGGTCGTCAAGCTTTTTGATGACATGGGCAACGATATGGTGATCCACTTGTAAGGGATTCCATTTCTAAAATATAAAAACATTTATACTGTGAAGATTATAAACTATATAACAAGATTTTTAGTTTCTATTAATTTGAGACTTTTTAATTTTTTTTCTATTGTAGATGTAGAAACAAAAACCCAGTAGAAACAAACTATGAAATATACAATAAAATAATCAATTAATTTTTGTTTTGATCAAAGACTGGGCTAAGTGTTGAGCTAGTTTTAGCCATATTAACAGTGAAATGTTTGCTAAAATACTGTTGTGTTTGATTGGACACATAAAGACATTGGAAGGGTTTTCTTTTCCTTTTTAAACTTCCAAAGCCTATTTATTTTGCCATCCCAGCTATACATGATTATATGTAAAGTCAGTTTAGATTGACCCTCAATATTTTTCTCCTATTCTGTAATTCCTGGCTTTTTAGATCAGTATTTGCAGTATAATATTAGACCATTGCCTTTAGTAGCAGGTGTTGCAGATGTTGATAATTGAGTTTGGTAAATGTAACTTCAGTGGAACAAATCAAACTCTCAACTTGTAAGCAGGACACAGCTTGAAAACAGGACGATATTACAAATTAAGGCTCCTTACTGGAACCACGGTCTCATGCTTAATCTTTTTTCTCAAAAGTTACACATCCCTCCACCTCAGACTCATTATAATAACAGCCCAAAGGCAGTAGACAGTGTAATTCTCAGCTTTTTGAAAAATGTTTAGGACACAATTCTTAAAAAGTTAACAGAAAAATGTAATTGTGTATACAGTATACTATGGAAGCTTGTTTCCGCCACATAATTAAAAAAGGTAATTGTGACTTTTAATCTCACAATTCTGACGTTTTTTTTTCTCGCAATTCTGACTTTTTTTTCTCTTTTCCCCTCAGAATTATGTGATGTAAAGTCGCAATTGTGAGGTATAAAGTCAGAATTGTGAGATTTTAAGGCAGAATTGTGAGATAAGGTCAGAATTGAGATATTAAGTCAGAATTGTGAGATATAAAGTCATAATTGTGAGATATTAAGTCTGAATTGTGAGATATAAAGTCAGAAATGTGAGATATTAAGGCAGAATTGTGAGATATTAAGGCAGAATTGTGAGGTATAAAGTCATAATTGTGAGATATAAAGTCATAATTGTGAGATATAAAGTCATAATTGTGAGATATTAAGTCTGAATTGAGATATAAAGTCAGAAATGTGAGATATTAAGGCAGAATTGTGAGATATTAAGGCAGAATTGTGAGGTATAAAGTCATAATTGTGAGATATAAAGTCATAATTGTGAGATATAAAGTCATAATTGTGAGATATAAAGTCATAATTGTGAGGTATAAAGTCATAATTGTGAGATATAAAGTCATAATTGTGAGATATAAAGTCATAATTGTGAGATATAAAGTCATAATTGTGAGATATAAAGTCATAATTGTGAGATATAAAGTCATAATTGTGAGATATTAAGTCTGAATTGTGAGGTATAAAGTCAGAATTGTGAGATATTAAGGCAGAATTGTGAGATATAAAGTCATTTTGTAACTAACTCTATACTTTTTTCGGTTGCACCATTTGTTCTTAAGGCAGAATGTAACTAGTAGGTCGTAAGCTCTCCGTAAAGTAATGCGTAGTCGCATAATATGACGTTTACCCTCAATGATCCATTAGCAGCCTTCAAATACGTGAGCAAAAGTTGTGTTGAAATACCGTGAATTTCAGTGTCCTTCATTATTATAACTTCTTTTGCCTCACGTAACCAAGGGTACATTAAATAAGTTTCCATTAAATATACTTAATCATGAATAACATAAGTGCTTTTATATATAAACAACATTCAGAAGCATTCAGTAGGCTATATGAAACGACATTAACAAGGATCAATAAATAAATAAATACTGAAACAAAAATAAACATAAGACATTACATTTATTGATTATGACTGATTTAATTTGACATCATGACATGCACAACATGGACCGATGGGACAGATTCACGCAGCGGCGCGCACTGTTTTGGATGGTTTCGCGTTGAAGAGCTGCAAATAAAGTAATCTATTCATGTAATGTTTTCTCTCTTAAAATGTAAGCGAGTGTAAATGTCAGCATTATCATATATGTGTAAAGAATTGAAGTCTGTTTATTATGCAGTTCAGTCAGTCTGCTTTATTATTCCAACCATTACTCCTGATGGGAGGCTTCCGTAAATATTTAGTTTATACGTAGAGTTACACTTCAACTAAGTTTAATGGTGCAACGCAAACATATTTAGTAGTGCGTAAGTTGTAACTTAGTGCCCATTTACGTCAAAACTAGGCTAAGTTGAAACTTACGCACAACTGGTGCAACCGGTCCCTGGAGAGAAAAAAAATTAGGCATCCTAGATAAACCACAGAGGGTTGTCTAAAGTCTAGAGAGTCTGCATGTTTTTAAGTTACCATCCAACTGGCGAGTGTTTTATTCATTTGTAGGGTTGGGCGATGTCTCCTAAATTGGCAGCTGACGATGTTTACAGTAAAACATTGTGATGGATGATGATATTGTTTTTTTTTTTAATTAATACAAATATATAATTCACTATATCTGTATTTTACTACCTCTTTACATAAATACTATTTTCTACTTCAAAACTATATATAATTTCGTTATTTTACTAACCCAAATAATGACTCATCCGCGCTAGGTTGCACGTGAGGGAAAAAAGTAGCTTCCTTCCACTTAAAGTCCCAGTAAACCGGAAGTTGCAACCGACTTTATTTCAGTGATTTGACGTATTTCCGAGAGAAACGGAATACTAAATGAGCAGAACAGAGGGCGTGGTTTGTTTCCCCCCCCTCCCCCCCGTGTGACCTGATTGGATATAGAAACGTAGGCGTTTGATTCAGAAATGGAGGCAGATCTGAACGCAAGTTCAATGGGCGTGTTTAATGATGGCATGTCGAAGCCCAAGCCGTCAAACAGACATCATCAAAAATGGCCTACCAATGTAGAGGGGAGGAGCATTTTCAGATTTTGATTAAAGATTACGAAGCCAAATAATTTTTTGATGCGGATTGACTTGCACGGATGGATTGTTCACCACAAAACTAGCAATTTGCGCTAACAAAGTAAATATGGTCCATTTTGATTTCATGAGGACTTTAAGAAGAGTTGTGCACTTTTTATTTTTATTTTTATTAAGAGTTTTTTTTTTTTTATTTAAATAAATCTCTTCACATAAATGCTATTTTCTACTTCAAAACTATAATTTCGTTACTAACCCAGTGTTTTGTATGTTAATGTTGTTTTACGTGAATAATACCGAGTGAAGCACAAAGCTTTGTTTACAAAGGAAATAAATTCGCAGCCATGAATGGATTCATGCCGAATGAGAGAGGTAGGCTGAGCCCAATTTAAGATTTGTCAGCTTTTTTATTCTGTTTTGCGACTTCCGTGAATTTTAACAATAGGCCTAACGTTAGTCCATTTTATCCCACATGGACATCTCGTTTCTTTTCTCAAATCTTCACTCGCGTCGCACACATTTTCAAAGGGAATTATAAACGTTTCTTCCTTTCGTTTGTTTATAAGTCTATTATACCCATTCACGTCCTTTACTGTGGGAAAGTAGAAAAACACTGTAGGATGAGTAGGCTACCTTTTTACTTAATTTTATTTAACGCAGTTTGTGCGTGTTATTAGACTTAGTAAGGCGCGTCAAGTTTATTTGAATGGCGCATTTCACACACATGCCATTTTACTTTCGTTTTCTCTGGCAGTGAATAATCAAACATAGCTTAAATGTCTTGACCCTGTGGAAGATAAAATTCACTCTTCAGAAAGTGTTGCTTCGCAACATCAGGAGAACACATGAAGACGAAGATATTTGAGAAGGTGTCTACAGCTCGTGGTTCATCTCGCGCAGAGCGGTATATGACGCATCTTTGAGGGGAATTTTTTTTTTTTACTAATATTTAATTTTCTTATATTCTTTAGGTTACCATTATTTACTGATAATCGTTTAAATGTTTTACAGGCTGTGGTGTGTTGTTTCACTGACGGAAGTGCTGAAATAAACATGCATGCTTATGAAATGGATGTTTGAGCCTCGTTTATTATTTCAAATTGTAGGCTATATCTGGCAAAGACTACAGTATTTAAAATAGAATATATGCATTAGTTATATTCTCAATATAATTTACAGAGCAATCCCTGCAAAGTTTTTAGTTTAACTATAGAAGAGGATTAGTGTGCGTCGCACTCACAACAAGACTCGCAATGGGGGGCGTGGCATCACGATGGTGGCGCTCCATCGTGATGTCAGTCAGCCATCACGATGGACGATGATATCGGCACAACCCTATTCATTTGCCAAAGCTCCAAATTTTGATCGCAATTGGAGCTTGGCGAGTGTTCATTTTGGCCACTACGTCCAACCGCAGAAAACAGGAAAAGATGTCAGATCGAACGTCACGAAGCTCCTTGCACATGCAAGTGGCATCCGGCGAGCCCCAGGGTGCTTTGCACGAGTTTGGAAACATCCCAATAGCAGGACAATTTTGGCTTGTTCTCTTGCTGAATGAGTCAAACTCGACTAACACTAAGATGAAGTTTGAGCACATTTGTGTGTTTGCTCTGTGTGCATTTACCTTCCTGCTGTTTCCTGGACTCCCCTAGGCATGTGACCTCTTGGCCTGTGCTTGATTTATTCATTTGAAATCATTTAATCTGATGGGTCACATTTTGTCAAAACACTGTCTCATTAACTGTGGTCTGTGCAGTTTGTTTCTCATTCGACCTATTGTACTGCCATGGGGCACCAGAATAAACACACATAGAGCAAAGCGTTTGTGCTAAGAGAGGCTGTGGCCATGAATGCATGCTTTGTTCTAAGGTGTGCTGCTGTGGCCAAAATACGATTAGCAATGTCTTGATTTACTCATGCAGATGGTCTGGTCCAATGGAAGCTGATGGATTGCATTTGAGAAGGTCACGTTAGTTGAACTTTGGGCCTGTCTGCATGCTCTGGCCAGTGTATTATCTTTCACGAGATGAAAAAGGGGAATGATCTGTGAGAGGAATCATTGTGTTTGACATTCTGGACGTAAGCCGGTTGATTCCCGTTCAATGTGGCTTCAGTGGCATCAGAAGATCGTCCCAGAGGTGCAGCTTGGTTTTGGGTCTGTGACTGTTTCCTGTTTCTAGGCAGTCTTGTTAGCTATTTTCTTGTGGATTATTGTTTATCCTAGCTCTTGGTTCAAGCTTTTGCTTGAAGCCTCGGTTTGGCTGCTGACTTTTACCAGCAGGCATTGAGCCTGGAGTAGGGTTCGCTGGAAAGGATGAATCTGCGTCTCTGCTGGGAGCACAGACCCGCAAAGTTCAACCCTAAGAATTTTTGGGCCTGATCTTTTGTTGAAAGATTTCCCATCAAACCGCTAATGTGCATAGTGAATAGGGCTGGGCGATATGGCCCAACAAAAATGATCACAATATAGTTTTCCATATCAGTCGATATCGATAATTATCACGATAAATGTCAAATCTTAATTTGACATTTAAAGTTTAAAGACATATTTTTGCGTGAGTTTTGTTTGCACTTATCCGATCTCTCAGTTAAGCGTTACAGGCTGTCAAGTCTATTTTATTCACTTTAAATATCGGATTAAATTATTTTATTTCTCTTTTAATACAGGCGATGTGTTAATAAATCACCAAAGACAAAAAAATAAGATGTTTTAGTGATCATAGTTTGGTAACAGCTTGTAATTCACCCATAACTAACGAGGCGATAAGCCCATGTGTGAACTGATATTAGGCTATTGTAGATTTAGCGCTGTGTTGGGCTCGGTTGGGTGTCGGTTCTCCGGGAAAAATGGCATTTGGGGGGTAAAATATGTGTTATTTTGGCTGGACTGGCTGCTAAATTATGCATTCCTGGGTCTGTATATCACATAATTGGGGTCGCTTCAACCCGCGGACTTGGCAACACAGTGCAGTTGAGTTCTGTTGACATTTGACAACTAACGTTACGCGTCGCTCCGTTGCTCTGATTGGTTGTAGGTCTATCCAATTGAGGTCTTTCCTGGTTCGGTTTAAACACGCCCCATAATCACAGCCCCACGGAGCAGTATCAGACTCAAATTCTGACTAGAATTGAGTATGACGACGTCAGGCTACAGCTGTGGGCCACTATTACATAAAACTGTGTCTATTAATGCTGACGACGTCAGGCTAGCTCAATGCTATATGGAAAAACTTTGAGGAAGCAAGATAACTGAATAATTATATTACCGTGTGGTGGACCTATGATAAGCAGTGCACGTCGCTCTGGTCATGAGCGCTGAATTTTCTTCACTATCGCTCATTTTTCTCGCTCCACTCCACTATAATCCTCCAAGCCTGTCATCCCCTGTGACTGTCAACATGCGCAGCGTTACGCATCTGCATCGGCTGCGGCCGGATTCAACTGATCGGCGAGAGTAGCCGCGTGCAGACGGGGAGGAGCTGCAAACGGAGACGTGAAGTCGGACACTTTCTGCTTCCCGTAGTGACGCTCGCGCTGTGTTTGCATACTTTATCAGCTGAAGTGAAATAAATGCAATATTTGGCAATGCACAGATGTTTCAGAGACATTATTGTCATGTAATACTTTATGTACTGCTTAAAGCAGCACTAGGTAACTTTTCAACCTTCATAATATATTTTCAAGACTCTTGTGATGATACATCGACTTACAATAGGTTGAATGGCACGTCTGCCATAGCCTGACGGGGTCTGTATCGTTTTTAATCGTACTTTTAAACTTCGGGTTTCGGGTAGTAACCCGAGAAAAAAAACTACAAAATTTGACTGCTTTACGGCATATACGTCACTTCCACCATCACCCCCACTTCCTTAAAGGGTTAGTTCACCCAAAAATGAAAATGATGTCATTAATTACTCACCCTCATGTCGTTCGACACCCGTAAGACCTCCGTTCATCTTCAGAACACAAATGAAGATATTTTTGTTGAAAGCTGATGGCTGAGAAAGGCCTCAGCAAGCCCTCCATAGGGATTCAGTACATTTACACTCACAAGACCCATAAAAGGCACTAAACACGTCATTACAAAGTCCATCTCACTACAGTGGCTTTACAATAATTTTACAAAGCGACGACAATAGTTTTTGTGCGCAAAAAAAAATCTAAATAACGACTTTATTCAACACGAACTCTGCCGTGAACTCATGAAGCACCATGACGCATGCGCGAGAATATTACGCAGATCCGGCGTTCGGACACATAACCCAGAAGCGAGGAGGAGATGTGTTTACAAGCAGAGGAAGACGCACCGTATCTAAGCTGTTGAGTTCTACATTGATCGTGCTTTAGGTCTCGGCGTAGTGCTCAAAATGGGACTAAAGCGTGCATTTCATGGATTCCCGAACGCCGGCGCTACGTCATATTCTCGCGCATGCGTCATGTCAACAAATGCACGTGTGATGCATCCCCTGATGCAGGATGACAGAGTTTACGACAGTAGTAGAGGACAATACTGTTTCCCAACTGTAGGGGGACCCCGAGAGCAAAACCTACCTAGTGCTGCTTTAATATAGCGTGTGTTTGTACAAGAATAAAGTTCAACATATAAGTCTACACTATCAATGAAGTGGGGTCTATGTTTTTAATCAGTTTTATTTAGATAAACATGACAATATAACATCGGGACTACATGAAAGGAGGTTTTACTATTATTAAAAAAAACTGATTTGTGAGCATTAGTGGAGCTGAAGGTTTTGGAATAAACATGAAGCACACGTGATCGCTGTCATGCGGTGAATCCAGCCAATCGAGGAACAGCTGTGTCGTCATCAGAGTCCGTGCAGCCTCTTGCAGCTGCTCTGGAGAAACTGCACCGGCTGTATAAGCCGAATCGCTCTCGCGGCACTTTGTTGACATACGTCACTGTCACGTGGCGTCGGCGCTGCATCAAGTCGGACAAAATTTCTAACCGGCATGCACTGCTTCAAGTCAGCCGCCAATCGGTCTGCGCATCGCTGGGTGAAGTCGAACAAGCCTATTATATCGAGCATTTATTGAACTGTTGTTATTGTTTTATCGAGGAAAATTATTTTGCGATAATTATCAGTATCGTTTTATCGCCCAGCCCTATGCGCTATGTACCATAATAATACTTTTTTTTTTACTGTTCAACTTTGGGTAATATGCAGCGCTCGTCCAATCACAGTGGTGGAGGGGCGGGACAAATACTACACCGACCAATCATCCCACTTGTACACCGACTGAACAATAATGGAGAAGTTAATACTGCTTTTTACTGCATTTTTATATTCAGTAATATTCTTCAAAATGAGAAGCTAGTAACACATTACTGTCATGGATATTCTGTATCATAGCAACCAAAGTATTTCAGCTGGAAACACACTGCGTGTGCAAAGCGCTTTCAAGCGCCATCAGCTGGCCATTTTCAGAAGAGCACCAGTTCGTTTGTTCAGGGAAGAAGGAGGCGGGAACCGGCGAACGTTTAACAACTTTTAATCAAATAATAAAGCCCCTCACGGACGACTGCCGCGCACATACATAACAAAACGTAAACAAAACACAACTTAAAATCCAGGCCTGGTCCTCTCTAAAGACCCCTCTGTGAAGCTCCTGAAGTTCGGCCTCATCCAAAATGGTGATGAGTCTGCTTACAGACTGGAGGTTGAACAGCTGGCTGTCTGGTTCAGTTATAACAACCTTGAACTCAACACGCTCAAAACGGTGGAGATGATAGTGGACTTCAGGAGGAACAGCCCAGCTCTCCCCCCACTCACCATCATGAACAGCACTGTGGAAGCAGTGGAGTCATTCAGGTTCCTGGGCACTACCATCTCTCAGGACCTGAAGTGGGGCAATCACATTGACTGTACTTCCTTCGTCAACCTCCCACAGGAGCTGCTGATTCAGTTCTACTCGGCTGTCATTGAGTCTGTCTTATGCACTTCCATTACTGTCTGACTACAACGCACAATCCGGACTGTGGAGAGGATTATTGGTGCCTCCCTGCCAACCCTTCACGACCTGTACTCTTCCAGAGTGAGGAAGAGAGCAGGGAAAATCATCACAGACTCCACTCACCCTGGACACCTCCTGTTTGAACTGTTACCATCAGGACAGCGACTCCGATCACTGGCCACTAGAACATCTAGGCACAGGAACAGTTTCTTCCCACAGGCCATTTCCCTCTTGAACAGTTAAAATACACTCCCCAAAGTGCAATACTCTGACTGTTTAGTGCAGGGGTCTCCAAACTCGGTCCTGGAGGGCCACTGTCCTGCAGAGTTTAGTTCCAACCCCAATCAAACACACCTGAACAGGCTAATCAGTGTCTTACAATGCCCTAGTTAGACACTGATTAGCTGGTTCAGGTGTGTTTGTTTGGGGTTGGAACTAAACTCTGCAGGACAGTGGCCCTCCAGGACCAAGTTTGGAGACCCCTGGTTTAGTGAAATCTTCTAAACTCAGGAGATTATTTATATTTATATATTCATACTACTCAATTACTGTAAATATGTTCATAATCTGTAAATGTTTATTCTGACTAAACGTATCTGTGACCTTATATTTTTTATACTATTTTTCATATTTTTATTCTTAGAATTTGAATTACTATGTTCTTGTTGTGTTTGTATTGTATATGTGCACTGGAAGCTTCAGCACCAAGAAAAATTCCTTGTGTGTGCAAGCACACTTGGCAATAAAGCTCTTTCTGATTCTCTCGTCCTTCACCGGTGTCGCTCGTCCTTATATGCCTCCGTGCTCCCTCATGAGAGGACTCGAGGCCGGTGTGTCTCATTCTCAATCACGCACACCGATCTCGCTCACTCCTCCCATGTCTCGCTCGCTCGTCCACCTCGCCACACTCCGGGTTTAACTTCTGGACATTCGTCAGCGGTGCCAGTGCCACACACTCACATCTTTCACCGCGGCCATTACTGAACTACAACTCAAACTAGCGCACGACATCAACGTCATCGCTCTCAGCCACTCCCTCTGTTCGCTGATTGGACCGGTAAAAAATTGTTCGGTAGAAAACCTAAGCATATACAGCAGTCCCAGACGTAGTACTGAAGGAAAATCAAAATTGAGCGGAAGTACGTAGGAGGGCGGAGCCAGGCTAAGGTATATGGCCTAATTAGTCTCTTTAGCTTTTATGCAAAATGCTGGAGTCAATCCTGAGAAAGAAGTCCAGAAGATTCCACAGCGTTCCTGGACACATCATTTGCAGTTGCAACTCATGGGCGGGGATTATGCTAATAACGAACGAGCGTGCACGCGCTCCCTATTTACGAATGTTTGGAATTCATTAATATACACACGTTTAACTAATGAATCCGTGGTATACGAAACGTTTGTGAGAGTTTTCGTAAAGGTCCATTTTACGTGCAAATTACTCGTATATTTGCGCGTTTCACGAATGAGACCCATTGACTTATTTAAAAAAAAAATTCCCACCATAATGTTCCTTTAGGGGTTCCGTAGATAATACTGTCAACAGCCAAAAAACATAAAAAAAAATCACCATGTTTTTAAGAATGATGTGTTATACATTTGCATGTATTAATCAAAAGCGACTTACAAATGAGGAATACAGCAAGCGATTCATCTTGAAAGGGTTATATAAATCAAGCAAATGATAAATGAACAAACCCCTCTGTAAAAATCTTCGGAATAGATAGGAAAAACTGTCATGTTTGGTGTATGTAAGTGCTGCTGAGATTTCTGGCTCAGTGGAGAACAAAAAAACGAATTTTGTGCTAAAGGCCTTTAAAGATACGTATTGTAATTGAAATCTACAGATAACGTGCAATAAAATGAACACTCAAATGTTTTCTGTCCACTAGTCTGGAAGAAGACTAGTTATGGAAGAAGTTATGGAAGCCAAAATATCCCAAATGATATCCCAAATATCCCAAATGTCTTGCCTTAAGGGGAATATCAGAGACATTTCGTGCTTCTCAATGACTTATACAATTGAAGTTGCATCAAATCTTTGGGGGGAATCAGAATATTCACTATTAGCGCATCAAAATGCCATCAGTTTGCCTAAGTTAGAACACAGAACGCTCAAATGTTTTACGCACCATTTACACGTGGTAGGGAGCAGGTGTACATTTCTTTCGTACCAACTAACATTTTGAAAATATGAAAATTTTCGTGAATTCGAAAATTTACGTCAGAGCGGCTTTACAATCAATTTACACACAACTTTGTTCTGCTCGTGTTTCATGAACGAGGCCCAATGCTTTTGCGTTCTCTTGAATGTTCTCTAAGTTTCTCGGCGGAACGCAAATGTTTTTGTGAGGGAACGCAAATTTTCTTGGGGGTTTTGCGATAGACCACAAAAGCATTGACAATGCTTCACTGGGGTTTTTTAATAACATGAGGATGAAAAAATTATGATTTTGCTTTTATTTTTGGGTGAACTATTCCTTTAAGTGGGAGAACCTTAGATAAAATAAACGTTAGATGCAGATTTTCATGAAATACTGTTGCACTAGTTATACATTTTATTATATCAAAGTTTCCAATGTTGTCGTTTTGTTTATGGCAGTTTGTGTGTGAGGTTTTTCTTTATTACTTACACAGTGTATCTGGCAGTCTGTTCTGTATACTTATTAAATCTCTATGTTTGCAGGGTTTCAAGACCAAAGATGGATATTTGGTCGTGGCAGCGGGAAACGACCAGCAATTTATGAAAGTGTGCAAAGTAAGCAGAGACCTTTTATTATTGACTCCAAATATGCATATTAATAAATCTAACCAAGCTTTATTTGTACATTTCAGTCACAGTCATGTTTTATAGCTATGTGCATTTGTTTTGACTGATGGGAAAAGGCTTCACATTTCCTAACAGTTCTGTCATCGAACGTGTCTCTTTGCCAAGGTCCTGAGCATGAACAGTCTGGCAGACAGCCCGAAGTACAAAAGCAACAAGTTAAGAGTTCAGCACCGCAAAGAGCTGCTGCAGATTCTGTCCGAAAGGTAAGCGTCCATTTTTTTTTCAAGTCAACATGAAATCAAAACCAAACCTGTGAGTAATGCGCACCATTCATCAGTGCACATTATTCCAGACAGTAAATGTTTGAGAAAATAGCGTATTTGTAATCATTCATCAAAATGAGCTAATCTAGTTTAAAGGGTTAGTTTACCCAAAAATAAAAAATCTGTCATCATTATTTCCAATTTATTTGTTCCAAACCCGTAAGACTTTTCTTGAGAACATCTTCAGAATCTGAGGGATTTCTGTCCCTCCATTGACAGCTACATAACTGACACTTTGACGCTTCAAAAAGTTCATAAAGAGATTGTAAAATATATCCATATGAATTGAGCGGTTTAGTCCTAATTTTCTGAAGAGACATGATCACTTATATGATGAACAGGTTTAATTTAGGCTTTTATTCACTTATAAACATTGATCAGCGAACATAAACAGAAGCTCAACCATACAAGCTCAAACGTGCTGCATAACACGAGAATGAACCTCATTGGTTCTTGTGAAAGCTCAAACGTGCTGCATAACACGAGAATGAACCTCATTGGTTCTTGCTGAAGCTCAAACGTGCTGCGTAACACAAGAATGAACCTCATTGGTTCTTGTGAAAGCTCAAACGTGCTGCATAACACGAGAATGAACCTCATTGGTTCTTGTGAAAGCTCAAACGTGCTGCATAACACGAGAATGAACCTCATTGGTTCTTGTGAAAGCTCAAACGTGCTGCATAACACGAGAATGAACCTCATTGGTTCTTGCTGAAGCTCAAACGTGCTGCGTAACACAAGAATGAACCTCATTGGTTCTTGTGAAAGCTCAAACGTGCTGCATAACACGAGAATGAACCTCATTGGTTCTTGTGAAAGCTCAAACGTGCTGCATAACACGAGAATGAACCTCATTGGTTCTTGTGAAAGCTCAAACGTGCTGCGTAACACAAGAATGAACCTCATTGGTTCTTGCTGAAGCTCAAACGTGCTGCATAACACGAGAATGAACCTCATTGGTTCTTGTGAAAGCTCAAACGTGCTGCATAACACGAGAATGAACCTCATTGGTTCTTGTGAAAGCTCAAACGTGCTGCATAACACGAGAATGAACCTCATTGGTTCTTGCTGAAGCTCAAACGTGCTGCGTAACACGAGAATGAACCTCATTGGTTCTTGTGAAAGCTCAAACGTGCTGCATAACACGAGAATGAACCTCATTGGTTCTTGCGGACGCTCAAACGTGCTGCGTAACATGAGAATGAACCTCATTGGTTCTTGCTGAAGCTCAAACGTGCTGCGTAACACGAGAATGAACCTCATTGGTTCTTGCTGAAGCTCAAACGTGCTGCGTAACACGAGAATGAACCTCATTGGTTCTTGTGGAAGCTCAAACGTGCTGCGTAACACAAGAATGAACCTCATTGGTTCTTCTGGAAGCTCAAACGTGCTGCGTAATACGAGAATGAACCTCATTGGTTCTTGCAGAAGCTCAAACGTGCTGCATAACACGAGAATGAACCTCATTGGTTCTTGCAGAAGCTCAAACGTGCTGCATAACACAAGAATGAACCTCATTGGTTCTTGCAGAAGCTCAAACGTGCTGCGTAACACGAGAATGAACCTCATTGGTTCTTGCAGAAGCTCAAACGTGCTGCATAACATGAGAATGAACCTCATTGGTTCTTGTGGAAGCTCAAACGTGCTGCATAACATGAGAATGAACCTCATTGGTTCTTGTGGAAGCTCAAACGTGCTGCATAACATGAGAATGAACCTCATTGGTTCTTGCAGAAGCTCAAACGTGCTGCATAACACGAGAATGAACCTCATTGGTTCTTGCAGAAGCTCAAACGTGCTGCATAACACAAGAATGAACCTCATTGGTTCTTGCAGAAGCTCAAACGTGCTGCGTAACACAAGAACGAACCTCATTGGTTCTTGCAGAAGCTCAAACGTGCTGCATAACACGAGAATGAACCTCATTGGTTCTTGCAGAAGCTCAAACGTGCTGCATAACATGAGAATGAACCTCATTGGTTCTTGTGGAAGCTCAAACGTGCTGCGTAACACGAGAATGAACCTCATTGGTTCTTGCAGAAGCTCAAACGTGCTGCATAACATGAGAATGAACCTCATTGGTTCTTGCAGAAGCTCAAATGTGCTGCTTAACACGAGAATGAACCTCATTGGTTCTTGTGGAAGCTCAAACGTGCTGCATAACATGAGAATGAACCTCATTGGTTCTTGTGGAAGCTCAAACGTGCTGCGTAACACGAGAATGAACCTCATTGGTTCTTGCTGAAGCTCAAATGTGCTGCGTAACACAAGAATGAACCCCATTGGTTCTTGAAGAAGGCGTCACTCACCAGGGGTCCACTCTATATCATTTCCTGCTTTGCTTTGTGTTTTTGTTGGCACAGGGGCTGTTGAGGATGCAAAAGCACCATAAAAGCAGCCTCATGTGCTATATTTATAGTCTTCCGAAGCCATAGGATAGCTTTATTTGAGAAATTGGCTCAAATTTAAATCCTTATATACTAAAAATCTGTTGTAGCTTTACAATCTCAATCAAAAATAAAATGAGGAATACCGACCATTTAATTGGCTCTAAATGTTTAAACATTTGACGCTGACAACATTATTGGTTATATGCTGGAGGAATAGCTGTGGATCTGCAAAGTAACAAACCAGAAATGTTCCTTTCTCTCTGCTACTTTCCTGTCTGTTATGGCCCGTCCGATGCATTTTGCTAACTTCTTCTATTAAGAAGCCAAATGAATGGTTGTTGGCATTGAAACATTTTGTTCGCACACCCTCAAGCCATCCTTAATACTTTTTGCAACAATGGGATTGTTGTGAACAGAAATGCCTTAGAAAGTCTGTATAAAATTCAAATGGCACATTCTGACTGGGTGAATCAGCGTCAGTCACTGAGGGCCAAGACGTGCCTTGTGAGAGCATGTTTACAATATAAGAAACCTTATATGTTTACATATTGCTAGGAAAAAGAAGCCTGGATTAACTTTAATTATACTGGGCATATTAAATGAAATCTTTCAAAGAGTGTTAGTGGTTTTACACAGTGCTGTTGTCCTGAAGGGACAGAGAGAGGAAGTGGCCACATATGACTTGCATTTCAGCTCATGTTATCGTGTCCGTGGCGTTTTCCAGCACCCCTCCCTTCTGTCCCTTTTCAAACCTTCATTCATGCCTCTGTCCTCCCTCAGGTTCATGGAGGAGACGACTGGAGAGTGGTTGAGGCGGTTCGAAGGCACCGGTGTCCCCTGTGGCCCTATCAACAACATTCAGCAGGTGTTCGCCAACCCTCAGGTTAGTTTGAGGTCACATCAGTGTTGGGGAAGCTGCTCTGAAACTCATTTAAAGCAGTGGTTTTGCTTTAGGACCCGGATTTTACATTGGACCTAAAGTGGCGACTCAAATCGGTACAAACAAGTGTTTATTGTAGAAAAGGAAACACAAATGTATTAAAGGGGTACTTCAGCACTGGAAAGGTGCATGTGTATTTAAATCTGGGTCATTTATGTAGTAAAAATTTGAAATTATTTTAGAAGTTGGTGCCTTCTAGACTGAGAAAAAACAGAAAATTTATTTTTGGCTCATATGGATGAAAGACAACAACTCCCAGAACAACTCCCAGAATGCAAGCCACGCCTACCGGTTACATCTCTTGTCCACCGGGGCACCACTTTTTGATATTTATAGTAATAAAATCATTTAGTTCAGTTAGAGAACAGTCACTGAAATTAAAAACTGAACGTGTCTGCTCAATACAGCGTGAGCCGAACGAGAGTCACAGCACAAACGCAGCAGGAGTCAGATCTGAACTCTTTAATATTCTGGTTGTCAAGGCTAACCTGTCCATGTTGGCATTGCTGTTTTGCTGCTTCTACAACATAAGATTACAAGAAAACATATAATGAAAAAGTAACAAAGAACATAATCTATACATTTTAAATAACTTTAATTTATATAATATTATATATACTGTGTGTGTGTGTGTGTGTGTATGTATATATATGTACTGTATATGTATATGTGTATATGTGTGTATATACAGTGAGGAAAATAAGTATTTGAACACCCTGCTATTTTGCAAGTTCTCCCACTTAGAAATCATGGAGGGGTCTGAAATTGTCATCGTAGGTGCATGTCCACTGTGAGAGACACAATCTAAAAAAAAAAATCCAGAAATCACAATGTATGATTTTTTTTACTATTTATTTGTATGATACAGCTGCAAATAAGTATTTGAACACCTGTCTATCAGCTAGAATTCTGACCCTCAAAGACCTGTTAGTCTGCCTTTAAAATGTCCACCTCCACTCCATTTATTATCCTAAATTAGATGCACCTGTTTGAGGTCATTAGCTGCATAAAGACACCTGTCCACCCCATACAATCAGTAAGAATCCAACTACTAACATGGCCAAAACCAAAGAGCTGTCCAAAGACACTACAGACAAAATTGTCCACCTCCACAAGGCTGGAAAGTTCTACGGGGAAATTGCCAAGCAGCTTGGTGAAAAAAGGTCCACTTTTGGAGCAATCATTAGAAAATGGAAGAAGCTAAACATGACTGTCAATCTCCCTCGGACTGGGGCTCCATGCAAGATCTCACCTCATGGGGTCTCAATGATCCTAAGAAAGGTGAGAAATCAGCCCAGAACTACACGGGAGGAGCTGGTCAATGACCTGAAAAGAGCTGGGACCACCGTTTCCAAGGTTACTGTTGGTAATACACTAAGACGTCATGGTTTGAAATCATGCATGGCATGGAAGGTTCCCCTGCTTAAACCAGCACATGTCAAGGCCCGTCTTAAGTTTGCCAATGACCATTTGGATGATCCAGAGGAGTCATGGGAGAAAGTCATGTGGTCAGATGAGACCAAAATAGAACTTTTTGGTCATAATTCCACTAAACGTGTTTGGAGGAAGAAGAATGATGAGTACCATCCCAAGAACACCATCCCTACTGTGAAGCATGGGGGTGGTAGCATCATGCTTTGGGGGTGTTTTTCTGCACATGGGACAGGGCGACTGCACTGTATTAAGGAGAGGATGACCGGGGCCATGTATTGCGAGATTTTGGGGAACAACCTCCTTCCCTCAGTTAGAGCATTGAAGATGGGTCGAGGCTGGGTCTTCCAACATGACAATAACCCGAAGCACACAGCCAGGATAACCAAGGAGTGGCTCTGTAAGAAGCATATCAAGGTTCTGGTGTGGCCTAGCCAGTCTCCAGACCTAAACCCAATAGAGAATCTTTGGAGGGAGCTCAAACTCCGTGTTTCTCAGCGACAGGCCAGAAACCTGACTGATCTAGAGAAGATCTGTGTGGAGGAGTGGGCCAAAATCCCTCCTGCAGTGTGTGCAAACCTGGTGAAAAACTACAGGAAACGTTTGACCTCTGTAATTGCAAACAAAGGCTACTGTACCAAATATTAACATTGATTTTCTCAGGTGTTCAAATACTTATTTGCAGCTGTATCAAATAAACAAAATAAATAAATAGTTAAAAAATCATACATTGTGATTTCTGGATTTTTTTTTCAGATTATGTCTCTCACAATGGACATGCACCTATGATGACAATTTCAGACCCCTCCATGATTTCTAAGTGGGAGAACTTGCAAAATAGCAGGGTGTTCAAATACTTATTTTCCTCACTGTATATATATATATAATACAAGTGTATGTGTGTGTGTATGTACATATTGTATATAAAAATACATTATTTACTCTTAGTTTAAAAAAATAAAGTCAATTAGGGCATAAAATAATAATAGATAATAGAATAAAATAATATTTTTTGGTTATATTTTACAACAAGGTTGCATTAGTTAATGTTAAATTAATTATGCATTAACTAACATTAACTAACAATGAGTAATATATTAGTGTTTGTTAATCTTTGTTAGTGCTAGTTCAAAAAAAAGTTTAATTGTTAGTTCATGTAAACTTAGATCTATTAAATAATATTAACAGATACAACTTTTGATTTTAATAATGCATTAGTAAACGTTGAAACATTAAGATTTATAAATGCTTTAGAAATATTGTTTTAATTTTTATTTCATTATAACTAATAACTAAAGTTAACAAATGGAACCTTATTTTAAAATGTTACAAATTTTTTATCCATCCATCCATCCATCTATCCATCCATCTGGTTAATTTGTATGAATTGTCTGAACTTATTGCCAAAATCACATTTTCAAATACTAAGTATAAGTTAGAATGTTTTGTTTTTGTCTCATCTATCGCTACTTGATGGGGAAAAGTAGCTTTTTTGTGTGGAAAAACATTATTGTTTTGCACAGTTTAACTGTTGTCATGCTACTGCAAAAAGTACAGTAGTTAAGTTAGTAGCATTGCCTTTTAGCTATTTAGTTACTCCCCTGGGTAATAATAAGTGTAATAGATTCTCTTGTAGTACCTACAACATTCATGCAGTTGTGGAAAACAAGCGTCCATTATTATTGCCGAGATAACACTGATCAGCAAAACTCTCTTAGTTGCAAAACAAGAGTCAAGACCGTTTCTTTGATCCACATCAGTAGCTAATAAAGTGAAAAAGTGAAACACTATCATATGTACAGGCCCCTAGAGCAAGGAATTTAACACTGCTGGAATTTGAACCCGTTTTTGTACACCAAAGATGCAGAAGTTTCCCTGCACACATGCACACACACTAATGTTTAATTCCTACCACATGTTGGTACAGAGAGTGCTTGCACTGAAAGATCCCATCAGCTTGCGGAGGCTCTCGTCTACCGCATCATATGATCAGAATTAACAGCTATTTTTTTGTCCTTGTTGATTTGAAACACTCATTGAACCCCCAGTGAGGATATCAATATTGAATTTTTCCCATGTGGTTTGCTATATTTGGCCTTTCCCTACACTTTTACTCAAAGAATTTAAAAACATATTAGTCATTCATAGTTGCCTAATTGAAGGCTTTTCAACGTTTTGGCAGCCGTTTTCCAAGGAACAACAAGAGAACATGTATACCATGTGTTAGATGTACAAAAATGTTTACAAGAACATACACGTTTCTCTCAGCACAATCTCTCACATCTTTATCTGTAGATGATGCATATTTTGATATGAGAATGTTGGCATGTTGTCTGGTTATATAATCTATAGGCACATTGAAACTTTTAGAAACTTTTTCCTGTGAATATAATTTCTGCCTTAAAATAACTCTACACCCTTGCTTCATTTAGCAGAATTATGAATATGCAAATTAGCCCCGCCTCCCCTCAATCACACCAGCTCGGACTACCTGATCCACTCGCTCATCTTTAGTAAATGCTGCACGGTGGCAAGTGGAATTATTGGTTTAATTCAGCCATATACTGTATGTTTGAACCAGAAACTGATTCAGAAGAAGAAGAGGAAGAGTGATTTATACAGGCTTGTCTACAAGTCGATGAATGGTAATGCGTTTTATGTATTTCTCTCTACAACATCGGACTCATAACGGTAATTAATATGATTAGCCTTTGGCTGGACTACTTATTATCAAACAACTAATAATGTGTTGCTATTTTACACAAACCATGTTCACCATCTCAAAGTCAGACAACTGCTTTCTAAAAATCAGCATCCTTGGAAACGCTTTGAACAACTTCAAAAAAGACATATAGTGTATCATAACATCGTAATATACACTCACCTAAAGGATTATTAGGAACACCTGTTCAATTTCTCATTAATGCAATTATCTAATCAACCAATCACATGGCAGTTGCTTCAATGCATTTAGGGGTGTGGTCCTGGTCAAGACAATCTCCTGAACTCCAAACTGAATGTCAGAATGGGAAAGAAAGGTGATTTAAGCCATTTTGAGCGTGGCATGGTTGTTGGTGCCAGACGGGCCGGTCTGAGTATTTCACAATCTGCTCAGTTACTGGGATTTTCACGCACAACCATTTCTAGGGTTTACAAAGAATGGTGTGAAAAGGGAAAAACATCCAGTATGCGGCAGTTCTGTGGGCGAAAATGCCTTGTTGATGCTAGAGGTCAGAGGAGAATGGGCCGACTGATTCAAGCTGATAGAAGAGCAACTTTGACTGAAATAACCACTCGTTACAACCGAGGTATGCAGCAAAGCATTTGTGAAGCCACAATACGCACAACCTTGAGGCGGATGGGCTACAACAGCAGAAGACCCCACCGGATACCACTCATCTCCACTACAAATAGTAAAAAGAGGCTACAATTTGCACGAGCTCACCAAAATTGGACAGTTGAAGACTGGAAAAATGTTGCCTGGTCTGATGAGTCTCGATTTCTGTTGAGACATTCAGATGGTAGAGTCAGAATTTGGCATAAACCGAATGAGAACATGGATCCATCATGCCTTGTTTCCACTGTGCAGGCTGGTGGTGGTGGTGTAATGGTGTGGGGGATGTTTTCTTGGCACACTTTAGGCCCCTTAGTGCCAATTGGGCATCGTTTAAATGCCACGGCCTACCTGAGCATTGTTTCTGACCATGTCCATCCCTTTATGACCACCATGTACCCATCCTCTGATGGCTACTTCCAGCAGGATAATGCACCATGTCACAAAGCTCGAATCATTTCAAATTGGTTTCTTGAACATGACAATGAGTTCACTGTACTAAAATGGCCCCCACAGTCACCAGATCTCAACCCAATAGAGCATCTTTGGGATGTGGTGGAACGAGAGCTTCGTGCCCTGGATGTGCATCCCACAAATCTCCATCAACTGCAAGATGCTATCCTATCAATATGGGCCAACATTTCTAAAGAATGCTTTCAGCACCTTGTTGAATCAATGCCACATAGAATTAAGGCGAAAGGGGGTCAAACACAGTATTAGTATGGTGTTCCTAATAATCCTTTAGGTGAGTGTACATCATATATACATAATTCACCCGCTATATCGCAATATGTACCCAGGTTAATTGATTGGATGCTTATGGTTTGCAGGTTGCTCCGCCCTCACGCCAGTAAACACATAATCAGAGAAGAGATGTTGATGCAAGAGAGAGAGGGGAAGTTATTTTGATTAAAGATTGAGGAACATGTATAAAAATAAAATAAACATCTATAATAAATAAAATTCCATAAAAAATAGGAATTTCCAGCTTTGATTTCATGGTGACTTTGAAAAATGTTTTAATAAAAAGGCCAAATCCTTTGTCTTGATAATGCTCATTTCATAGACTTTTACAAATCTTACATGTGTTTTATACTTCATGTATGTTTCCTTAACTTCTGAGAACTTTGAGGCAAAATTTTGGGTCGTAATGAAAATTAATGAAGTCATAATTTTTGTATCATGACTGGTTCACAAATATTGAAATTACTTTTTCATCATATTACACTATCACTTCTACGTTCTCGTATTTTCATCAAAAATATAAAGAGTGAAACGATTTTAATCTAGGTAAAACTCAAATCTGTACGAAAGACATCTTAATGCTCTTAATGCTTCAGCATACCAAGACATTTTGGACAATTTCATGCTCCCAATTTTATGGGAACAGTTTGGGGATGGCCCCTTCCTGTTCCAACATGACTGTGCACAAAGCGTAGTCCATAAAGACATGGATGAGCGAGTTTGGTGTGGAGGAACTTGACTGGCCTGACCTCAATAGATAGAACTAACCGATAGAACACCTTTGGGATGAATTAGAGCGGAGACTGAGAGCCAGGCCTTCTCGTCCAACATTAGTGCCTCACAAATGCGCTTCAAGAAGAATGGTCAGAAATTCCCATAAACACACTCCTTAACCTGTGGAAAGCCTTCCCAGAAGAGTTGAAGCTGTTAGAGCTGCAAAGGGTCCATATTAAAAAAGGCAGGCGTCCCAAAACTTTTGGCAATATAGTGTATGTATAAGTATCTATACCCCAAAAGTGACTGCAGTTGTAGAATCACTTAATTATTAATTTAAACATTAATTCCATCCTGATTGTTTGAAATCAATAAAATATTGTAGCCTGATACTATGATAATGTCTTATGCAATTTTGGGAAAGCAGATTTTCTTTCCATGTCTGCCTTTATTTTAGTCAACAAGAAATATGTATATACACCATAGATTGTCAGTGATCTACAAATGTTGTGTAATCAGTGTAAAACATGTACAGTACAAAACCTTTAATCAATGTGCCACAGCTCTACGCTGAACTATGTCAAAACAGCTTTATGTCTGTTTTGACATGCAGACCATCCTGATCTCATACAGCTATTGCACCATTTAAGTTGTCAATCATTGTCAGTGTACTTCTTTGCTATTTGACAGATGCTCTTACAGTATACCAACGTCATTCCCCCTGGAGTAGCATGAGGTTAAGTGCCTTTTTTAACAGCACAATTGGAATAATTTTTACAGCTCTCGTGGGATTTGAACTTACCCTCCAGTTACAAGCCATCCATTTAACCAATCATGATCATCAATATCAATGGTATAACAATAATGTAATACAATTTGATAACATATTTGTTATCTTTGAATAATTATTGAGTTGCCTAACACTAAAATAGTCTCAGCATTCAGTTTTTTTTTTTAATAACTGTAAATCTGATTTGAGATCTCCATCATCTCCAATGACTTGCAAGCAATTTGTCCATTTGAAGACATATTGGACATCCTGCGTCCTTATCGTCTTAAGTTTCACGAGAAACAGCCAGCACGATTGCGTTCTGGTGAACTTTTGACAGCCGAAGCTGATGATTCCATCTGGAGATCATATCTGTCAGAGGACAACACAAATCTGTTAGCCATTGCTCCTTTTGACCGAACGGCGAAACCAAAAACATCCAGCGTTCACTGGAGAAATCAGCAGTAGCTGCAAGGGCACAGAGGAAATTAGCCGACAGACGTGAAGAGCGAGCTAAGGAGATGATTCAGGAGAAGGGACAGCTGCACATGTACAAGACAGAAAACCAGATGGGGAGGATATGGATGGGGAGGTTAGTATTATAGCAAGATAGAGTGGGTGATATTAAGACTTAGTGGACGAGGAGGGGCGCTACGCCTAGACAAATGAGGAAAGCAGATGGAATATGGGTAGGGCAGTCAATGAAACTCATGTAGCACTTCCATAGGAAGCACGGGGTCATGTGACCTGATGAACTGATGTAGGGGATCTTCACTTCTGAACTGAGATGGACACTAAACCCGGTCGATAAATCTGCCGTTTTTCAGGGTGAGCTTCATCCATAACTTTGGCCTGTTGAAACACTATAATTCAGTGTTCTTCCTTCTTCATGCATAACTTAAACCCTTCCTGTTTTTCTTGTCATGTTCCTCTTGTGAAGCTAGAGAAGTTTCCAAGTTAGCACAAGCATTATTCAAGTTTTCTCAACTATCAGTCACGTCGGCCTCCCCGAAGCCTGCTGGGGATGTTTGTATTTTAATGTAATTTCGACAACTGTGAACATTTAAACGCTCGCAGGCACTCTTACGCAGTTCTCACTTGATTGTGATACACAAATAAACAATGTTCTACATCAATGGAAACTAATAAACCCGCACAGATCTTTCTCTTCCAAATGGGATTTGAAGTCGGTTTTTGAGTGCTGAAGAAATTATCCTGGCATGCACGGTTGAGAACTTCTGGTCGAGCCTCATTATTTTCATCTTCCATTGGTCCTTTGAAGCATGTTTGGGTTTTAGGAAAATTACTACAGCTTAATCTATAGCCCATTGAACGTTGGGGAAAAATGAATAGCGAAAGTGTCGTTAGGCGACTCAGACTGTCTGTGGATTTTTTTTGACGGACCTTTTCTTTTAGATCTCTGTCATCAAACAAGTGAAGAACTGAACCATTTGAACTTTTTTTCCCGATAGTTATTGGCCCCATTTCCAGTTTCCAGTGACGTTTGCTTGACGTTCATCGACTTGTTCCTCTATGCTCCCCAGGCACGCAGTATCAGGTTGCTCATACTTCATTTTCAAAACTCACATCCATGAAAGTCGGGTTCTGTTTTCGTCTGGAGCTATTGGCCGTCAGTCTTGGTCCCCGATTGCTGTCTGAATGTAGCAAAAATGTGCAGGTTATCGCCCGTTTCGCCGCTGAGCCACACACCTGGATTAAGTCCGGTGAAATATTAATATTAATATTGGATATTTCCAGAGCATCATTCCTGTCGTATCAGGTGCCAGGCACAGATGTTGGACTTGGACAAAATGGCTCCCAGATGTGAGCGTGGTTGAATGCTGAGTATTCACACGGATGAAAAAAAAGGAAGGAGAAGAATTTCTGGAGAAGAGTCAACTCCTTTTTTGAGCTTCCAAGTCGGACTGAATAACTGGATGTTATTGTTGTGTTTGAGTGTGTGCATGTGTGAATGAAGCCCTGTTTATCTGAATCTTGTTTGAACTGCATAATCAGTCTAAACCGGAGTTTATTCCAACAATCCATGCAGGGCTCGGAGTGAAATCCACACCGCCCTGATCTCCAGGTTGTTGTGACTTATGAGGTCAAGCTATCATCTTTTAAATATTTTTGAAACATTTCTTTGGAAATGCTCTGTTCTTTGTCTTCCTTTTTTTCAACACTATAGAACTACATGACTGCTAAACCATGCTGAATAGCTTCATTCAGTATCATTCAACTTCATCAATTCTTTGCCTTATGCATGCTAAAATACAACATCGCACATGTAGGGTAAAAAAATTGTAGGGTCTTACTTCTTTGTTAAACCAGAACCTCTTTGTTTTCCTCCAGAAAACCATAAACCACACTTGGTCTAATTCAGTATTATACGAGCTGTTAAATTAAATTTAGGTTTGCAATTTTTGTCCCAAATTTTGGTCAAAATTTGCTGTATGCAAATGAATTAAACATCAAGACTAAATAGACAAGTAGCAAGTAACAGAGATGCAAATTTAGCCTAAATTAAGGCGTCACTTAAAGCTACACTATGTAACTTTTCCGTCCACTAGAGGTTGCCTGTTCAAAACAAAGGTGTAGTTTGATGACGCCACGTTTGAGCGCAGAATCTTGGGACATGTGGTCTTCACCTCACAGCCGGTGGAAAAGAGTCAGGATAGGACAGAAATCATGTTCATGGATGCGATTATTAACATTACTGTAGTATGAAGCAGAGCAGGACCGAGTGTTGTGGAGCTGAGCAAGGCCGCAGGAGCGATTGAAGAGTGGGACTGTTATTATGGCATAGTCGCCGGCGGGACTTTTATTATGACACGGTCGCCGACGCCACGTCCACTTTTCCAGTCATGAGTATGAGGTAACGCAACTCTGTTTATCGTATTAGATATATCTGAGTGTGTTGAAAAGGAAGTTATGACGTTAGCTCGGCGGCTGCTATGACACTTGTTCACACTGCAGTGAGAGTACAGCGTTTCTGCTAAATACACCCGGAAACCGAGGGTAACGCAGATATGACGCAATCGACAGGCGACTCCCTCAAACGCATAGCTCACATGTCCCGGTTCCTTCTTGGTTAAAATAGAAATTTCTCACGATTTACAAATAGTTGGAAACATTTGGGATATTGTAAGTACTCAACTGAACAAAATATATAACACTGGCCTAGTGGTTTTTGGATATTTTACTGCAAAAATCTTACATAGTTCACCTTTAATTCTTGGTAGTTTGGCACCAAACATTGGACTTGTATTTCTCATTCATTTAAAAAAAAAAAAGTATTATGCAAACAGACAAGTACAATATTTACAAATGAGAAATTAGATGAAAATTACATAGACCAACAAAACATACATTATGGTAAGTACGATTTGGGTGTGTGTGTGTGTGCGTGTGTGTGTGTGTGTGTGTGTGTGTGTGTGTGTGTGTGTGTGTGTGTGTGTGTGTGTGTGTGTGTGTGTGTGTGTGTAAGTATACTTTAAGTGTAAGTGTAACTTGGTGTGGGAATGGAAAAATATTTGAATAAAGGAGCATGTAGGGAAGTACAACAGACATAACCAGAGTAAAAAATAAATAAATAATAATAATAATTTTAAATGACAATAATAATGATGAAGATAGTAATAGTATCCCAAAAAAAAAAATGGTAAATGGGGTATGAGGAAGGTGACAACAGCAAAAGTAATAGCAATATTAATAATAAAAGTAATAATAATAATAATAATGATAATAGTATTTCTCATTCATTAAAGAAATTAATAATGAATGTTTTGTTTAATAATTGTTTTTACAATATCTTGGGTAACGGTTGAATGGTTGAGTTTGAATACAGTTGACACCATGATATTTATAAAAATTGAGAATATGGAATGAGATGATGTACTTTTCTTCCAGGCGTGTTGTAGAAAGTTAAATGGGTCTGCGGCAGAATAACTAGTTCATTGTTATTTTTTAAAACAATATATATATTGTCATAATTTCATAATAGTGTTGTATGATTTTAGTTATTGGTTACAGTCAAAAAGGTCAAGATCAATGCGATGGAATGGGCCAAAATCACTATTTTAAAGGGGACATATTATGCAAAATTCACTTTTATAAGGTGTGAACACAGATGCGTGTCGACATTGTGTGTAAACAACCAGCATAATGGTTAAAATCCATCCAATCCTTTTTTTTTTTATAATCCCCATCAATCATTATCAATCTGTCATAACATGCTGTTCCAAATTTCCCCCTACTCCAACGTAAGTGTAGGGAAACCCTGCCCATGTCTGTTGATGAGTTGCTCTTTTTGCATAACACACCCCTGAGTGAGAAGCACAGAGACGGCATTTCTGTTTACTTGCTGTATCAGCGCTAAAGTATTACAATATCACGTGACACCATAAGATTCCAGTGACAAGCAATTTGTCTGTCCACACCAGACGTGACGCGACTACGAGATGCGACAAATCGATCAAAAAACACAGCCAATCAGAACAGCGTGTGGGCGGGGCTCTCACGGCAAGTGTACGGCACCAGCGATTAATCTTGATGGCACTTGCAAGGAAATGGATAAGTACATAATCAAATTCGCATATATTACGCCATTTAAACATTAATAATACTGAGTTACTAAAACAATCATTGTCATAGAATATACTTGTTTGTTCACAGTTTGAACATTCTTGTTTCCACTTGTTTAATTTCAAGATCTGAGGTGAATTATCCATTGTTGCTTTTAGTACGACTACGTTACAAAGCTGGGAGCACTAAATATTCAAAGTCACATTACACGCTTTAAATAAAGCACATAAACATTACCTGAGATTGTTTTGTGTTGTTGTTCCAGCCACGACGTCCCAGAAATAGGCTGGTTAGGGCAAAAGCTCAAATTAACATGGAAAAGATACCTTTTATCGCGTGGGACATGGTGTAATGGAGTGTCCATAGACTCCCGGCATCCAAGCCACTGAGGACACCGTGGTTACATTTCATTTTTGAAGAAAATGTGCTGAAGAATGACGGTAAAATGCTATGTATTTGCACAAATCATTTTACGCATGACTGCTTCACCTGAAGGATGAGTTAAAACCAAGGCTTCGTGCTCTAACTTCATATCCAGAACAAGGATGGCACTTCATATTTTGTGAATGTTTGCAAATTTCCTTTCTGAATGAGCTTTCTGGAATGCTGTATGGCTAATATGGCTAAAGTTACCATAGTCTCTGACTGTATTCACAGAGACTAGAGCTATGCCGTTAGTTTTATCGCGAAAATGCTCACCGTCTACGTGATTCATAAACATTATGCATTGTGTAGTCAAGTGACGACATGCTACGTTCCCACACAAGCACCTATACAAGTTATACAACAATTTATAGATTAACATGACGGTACATGCTAGTCAATGAGCTGAATCAACGTAACATCCACTAACCATTCAGAAACATACAGGTACAGTCTAAAAGTTGCAACCTCTTCCTGAGTCTTTCCATCTGAACTCCTGAACTCCACAACTGACTGGTTATTTCTGACATTTTGGCTGAGTGAGATTCGTTTTGTTGTTGATGTTGTGTCTGTAGCTCATGTAAAGGAGTCGCTGGGGGAGCAGAAGCTCATTTGCATTTAAAGGGACAGACACAAAAACTGCAGGTTTTTGCTCACACCCAAATAGGGGCAAATTGGACAAGCTACACTCACCTAAAGAATTATTAGGAACACCATACTAATACTGTGTTTGACCCCCTTTCGCCTTCAGAACTGCCTTAATTCTACGTGGCATTGATTCAACAAGGTGCTGAAAGCATTCTTTAGAAATGTTGGCCCATATTGATAGGATAGCATCTTGCAGTTGATGGAGATTTGTGGGATGCACATCCAGGGCACGAAGCTCCCGTTCCACCACATCCCAAAGATGCTCTATTGGGTTGAGATCTGGTGACTGTGGGGGCCATTTTAGTACAGTGAACTCATTGTCATGTTCAAGAAACCAATTTGAAATGATTCGAGCTTTGTGACATGATGCATTATCCTGCTGGAAGTAGCCATCAGAGGATGGGTACATGGTGGTCATAAAGGGATGGACATGGTCAGAAACAATGCTCAGGTAGGCCGTGGCATTTAAGCGATGCCCAATTGGCACTAAGGGGCCTAAAGTGTGCCAAGAAAACATCCCCCACACCATTACACCACCACCACCAGCCTGCACAATGGTAACAAGGCATGATGGATCAATGTTCTCATTCGGTTTATGCCAAATTCTGACTCTACCATCTGAATGTCTCAACAGAAATCGAGACTCATCAGACCAGGCAACATTTTTCCAGTCTTCAACTGTCCAATTTTGGTGAGCTTGTGCAAATTGTAGCCTCTTTTTCCTATTTGTAGTGGAGATGAGTGGTATCTGGTGGGGTCTTCTGCTGTTGTAGCTCATCCGCCTCAAGGTTGTGCGTGTTGTGGCTTCACAAATGCTTTGCTGCATACCTCGGTTGTAACGAGTGGTTATTTCAGTCAAAGTTGCTCTTCTATCAGCTTGAATCAGTCGGCCCATTCTCCTCTGACCTCTAGCATCAACAAGGCATTTTTGCTCACAGGACTGCCGCATACTGGATGTTTTTCCCTTTTCACACCATTCTTTGTAAACCCTAGAAATGGTTGTGCGTGAAAATCCCAGTAACTGAGGTAAATAAATTGAACAGGTTTTCCTAATAATCCTTTAGATGAGTGTATAATAAATGATCAGGGGGGTATATAAACTTCACAGACACATTCAGGGGACACCAGAGATTGATATTACATCTTGTGTCCCCTTCAAGGAGGGATACACACATTTGATATGTTTAAAACTAGCTTCTTTGGTAACACTTAATTTTACAGTGTCCTTGTTACGCATGTTACATGTAGTTACTATAATGACAGTATTTAAATGTATAATTGCACTGTAAAAAGGACACCTTAAAATAAAGTGTAACCGCTTCTTTTCCTGTTTCATTTTATGTTTGATATGTAATAGTTCTAACAAAAAACATCTGATTTGTGCCTCTATTACTTAAATTGTCATGGGATATCAAAGTGTGTTGTATTTGTGAAAAGGGCCAAGAAGCCACAAACACTCCATGAATTTTATGAATGGAAATAAATGTAATGCCTTAAGGACGACATTATTTGCTGACAAAAAAATGAAATGTGACTCAGAGGATTGAATGATGACCTTTAGTTTTCCTGCAATACGTCGCTGTGTGATTTTCGATTGGATGTGAACATGGAGTAAACCAGCTGCACACAATAACTGATAATTACCGACCTTGGTGTTGTCTCACAGCAGAGTTTTCCACCAAATGTTTACAAGTAAAGGGATGTTTCCGGGCCCGTGGACCTTCAAATGCACCCAAATGAGTGAAGAGCCAAGCAGTGGAGCTTAAACAGATGTTTCAGGGAGCAATGCAGCAGGTCACTGAGGCCCTGCAGTCTCCTGTTGAGGTCTAGGACTGTTGCTGCAGTAATTGGTCCAGTCACGTGAGAAGGTCCAGTAAGGTTGAATTGTCTCTGTCACTCTAGCGTGTGAGTAATGGAGGTTTACTCTGAAAGCCTACTTCAGATGTTCTTTCCTGGCTGAATACTCGAGGATCTTTGCCATTGTTATGGCCTTGGGCCCTTGTGAAAATGACAGACCCGTGTACTGTAAGTAGATAGGTTCGGCACACACACACTGCTTGGATCCTAGTGCACATGATGAACTTCATTCCTTACTAACTGTTTTTGCTTCTCTTGGAACTTGTATTTACAATGAATGAGCACAGAAACAGTTGAAGAGAAGTTCACTGCTGTTTTCTGGTGGGAGGAAAACAATTGGAAAATTTGAGTAACCTCAAAAGACCTTAACATTTGTGTAACTGACTCATTCAGTTGAGTATGGAATTGATGTGATGTGGAGATATCTGGAAAAGATAGACTGACAAGCTGATCGACTTACAGCAATTAACGAATGAGGAGTGTGGGGTAACCTGTGCCACTTTTTACCTGTGTTGACATGTAGCCATGATGGGGTAAAATTAAAATACTAAATAATTAATGTAAATACTAATACAAATATATAGCAGTATATGTGTATGTATATATTGTATATGTATATTTTTTGAACAATAATTTTATACATAAATTTTTTTCAGTATCAATCATTGTATTGCTTTTTATTGTTATATTTTCATATATATATTTTCATACGCCAAAAGTATTGGGACACCAATCACCACAGGTGTATAAATCAAGCACTAGGCATGCAGACGCTTCTACAAACATTTGTGAGAGAATGGGTCGCTCTCAGGAGCTCAGTGAACTCAAGCGTTGTACCGTGATCGGTTGACACCTGTGCAATAAGTCCATTCGGGACATTTCCTCACTACTAAATATTCCACCTCAACTGTTAGTGGTATTATAACAAAGTGGAAGCAATTGGGAGCAACAGCAACTCAGACATGAAGTGGTAGGCCATGTAAAATCACAGAGCGGGGTCAGCGCATGCGCAGAAGTCGCCAACTTTCTGCAGAGTCTATAGCTACAGACCTCCAAACTTTGTGTGGCCTTCAGATGAGCTCAAGAACAGTGTGTAGAGAGCTTCATGGAATGGGTTTCCATGGCCGAGCAGCTCATCCAAGCCTTACATCACCAAGTGCAATGCAAAGCGTGGGATGCAGTGGGGTAAAGCACGCCGCCACTGGACTCTAGAGCAGTGGAGACGTGTTCTCTGGAGTGACCAATCACACTTCTCTGTCTGACAATCCCATGGACGAGTCTGGGTTTGGCGTTTGCCAAGAGAACAGTACTCGCCTGATTGCATTGTATCAAGTGTAAAGTTTGGTGGAGGGGGATTATGGTGTGGGTTGTTTATGAGGGTTTGGACTTGGCCCCTTAGTTCCAGTGAAAGGAACTCTTAATGATTCTGCATACCAAGACATTTTGGACAATTTCATGCTCCCAAGTTTGTGGGAACAGTTTAGGGATGGCCCCTTCCTGTTCCAACATGACTGTGCACAAAGCGTCGGTCCATAAAGACATGATGAGCGAGTTTGGTGTGGAGGAACTTGACTGGCCTGCACAGAGTCCTGATCTCAACCCGATAGAACACCTTTGGGATGAATTAGAGCGGAGACTGAGAGCCAGGCCTTCTCGTCCAACATCAGTGCCTTACAAATAAGCTTCTAGAAGAATGGTCAGAAATTCCCATAAACACACTTGAGTTGAAGCTGTTATATTCCATATTAAACCCATACTCCATGTTATACTCCATTCTTAAGGATTAAGAATGGGATGTCATTAAAGTTCATGTGCATGTAAAGGCAGGCATCCCAAAACGTTTGGCAATATATCACATCAATAAATATAATCATTTTACATATTAAAATTAAATATATATAATACAAAATATATATGTTACATCTCCAAAATAATTTATTTACTAAAAAAACAACAAAAAAACCCTCCTCATTATCATTTTTAAATAGTTTGCTAGTTTAAAGGGGTTGACACACCTTACCCCACTCAAACTTTGATTTGTACATTTAAACGATCTGGTTTTTTCATCAGCTTGGATAATATCTGATTTTTCTCATGTTTCTCACAAGAGGATCAGTAAATAAATGACAAAGGCGGATAGACAGTTACTAGTTTTGCAGTCAATAAATGTCAGGAACATAAGATGAAACTTCCATGGGATGTTGTTTACTGTTGGTGGTATTGCTCTTGGACAGTTCAGTAGTAAGAATAAACGTTTAATCCAGGGGTAGCGAAAATTATTGGAGCCGTTATGTGAATGTCGGGACTGGTGTAAATTACTGTGTGAATTCCCAAGCCTCTGATTTTCCCATGGTCTTCATCCAAAGTCCACCCATCTTTGATATTTTTGTATAGAGTAACCATCTGTGGGATAGAAAACCGCAGTTGATTTACAAATTCATCTGATAAGTACAAGTAAGTATAAATTGATGTAATTGCAAATCTGCTGAAGTCAGTCAAACAAGATGTACTAGTTTATTTTCTCAGCCAATATTTCGTGGAACAGTTCGCACATTTGTCTGTTTCCACAACCACAACTTGTCCCTTTATCCTTGGCAGTACTTAATATCATGTCAAATGCTTTTTTCGTAATCCTTCATTTGCACATCTTGGAGGAAGTTCTAGCGTCTACAATAGAACATCATGAGCTGGCTGAATGTTATATCCTGTCCGTTTGCGCTGTTTGTCCCGACGGCGAGCTCCGCTCTCCACCCCGTCCTTCTCTTTTCATCCCTCTGAGTCACTGTACCATATTCTTTGACCAGCCAGTGTACTGTTTACTTTCTTTCGGTGGGATTAAGCTCCCCAGGAGCAGAGTGAATAAAAGGGAAGAGCGTGATTGTGGTGCATTTTTCACATGAACAGTGCAATGGGATCCACCCGGTGGTCATAGTCAATTAAACTAAACAGCTGTTGAGTAGAGTGGGCTTCACTAAGAGTGAATTGTACAAGTGGACATCTGGTCTGCATTAGAGTACTAGCAAAAATGTTAAACTAAGCAGCATCCGTAACTGTAGAGAGCAAATATGTTTCCGGATAAATGTGCTTCCAAATGAGGATCAGAGAGAATATCATAAATGGAAATCAATGTGATGATTCATATGGTTGAATCTCTTCACTGGGGATGGCCCGATCGCATTACTAACGGCTAGACTGGTCTTTTCCCAGTGCACTACTCACATACGTATTTGATGGTATTTTATTGTTTGAACTGTCATGAACTGCTTTGTTTTATTGTTTTATGTTTCCTGTCGTGCACTTATAGTGTTAGTATGATTTTTACATCACCCTCTGATTTGAACGCTCTGTTTGAAGGGGCGTGTCTGCGGTGAGACTTCAGTGTAAACACCCACTGCTGTGATTGGCTGCTGTGAGACTAAAGTGTTAATTTCGTTGACGAATAATTTTCGTCAACGACCTTTTTTCACTTACGAAAACGAGACGATAACTAAATAAAAACCAGTGTTGGATGACAAAAACTATGACGAAAATCAACTGTCATTTTCGTCAACAAATAAAAACGAGAGGAAAATGTTAGGGAGGGACGATTAGGGAGAGAGATCCAGTCAGAACTGATGTCCTGTGTAACGGATGGTCACATTTGATTTGAACTGATCTAACCGCTGGAAAACACGGCGAAAACACTCATCCCCAATCCAGCGCTCCAGAGCGGCTCAATCAATCAATAACACACATTTATGCCAGGCAATTGTTTATGAACTAATGCTGATGAATAATGACAATGTTTACTTTACGATGTTTATATAGTAATATGTTTTAGACGGTTGTAACAACGCATATTTTATCTCCTTCATCTGAACTTGAATGAGCTCCTGCAACTACAACAGACTCTTATTTCAAAATAAGAGTCTTGGTGTATTTCGAGCTTGTTTATCATTAAAAGTCACGCATTATACATTCGTTTTTGGTTACACAATAAACTGTATTTAATTGAATTCCCATTTAATTCATAGTCAGGAGGAAAGACCAGTATTTGACACATATTAAATAAAGTATCAGGGTTATAATAGTTAAAACTAAAACCATTTAAAAAATCTTCATTACTTGAAATTAAATAAATGTTAACTAAAAAAAAAAAAAAACTTATTTGAAGTTTTAGCTTAACCTGATATGGCCTACTAACTAAAACAGCAATACAAAGTTATAAAAACTATATAGATGATTTTAAAAAACAAACAAAAGTGAATTGAGCTCTTTCGTGTATTTTTAATGTCAAAAACAAAATGATCAAAATGTCAGTTCAAGTGACAGTCGGTTATGTAATGCTTAAATGCTTAATGTATTACAATTGAACTAAACTCATTAGCCTTTAGGAGACTGAATCTACTGTAGATTTAGTCGAATAAAACTAGACTAAAACTAAAAATAATTCAGGTGACTAAAATATGACTAAAACTAAATGGCATTTTAGTCAAAAGACTATGACTAAAACTAAATCAAAATATGCTGTCAAAATTAACACTGGTAAACGCCCACTGCTGTGATTGACTGCTGTGAGACTTTAGTGTTAATGCCCACTGCTGTGATTGGCTAATGTCTTTGCATATGAAATAGCTAGTATTACTTTAGGAACATTTTTACTATTTCAGCTGTCAAGGTTAAGTAATCGTATAAAGTGTTGATTATAGCATTATATTTAGATCTATGGCATTATATTTTTATATTGCAACGATGAGCATTGTAGCCGATCACAGACATGTTGAGTGCATGAATGCAGCGATCTCGTAATTGCAACTAATTGAAACAAATGTGAATTTGAGCCTCTAGTCACTGGTTTGATTTAATGACACATAGACAAAGAACATCTGACTGTACATGAAGCATATCCGAAATCACTGGTCTCAGATCAGGCATTAGAATTAACACGGTTACTGACATGCTGTCGCGTTACTGTCGAATCCATATCGTAAAAGTCTGCGCCGAAATTGCGACTGATTGTAGCGAATACAAATAAATAATGCTCAACTGAGACACTCACATTGTTGAAAATAAATAAGCACATTCCTAGCATTAGGATCCTTTGTAAGGTAATGTTAGTCCAGTGATCCTGTATCGCTCTTCTCTCCTCGTCATCTCACTAACACACCAGTGGGCGGGGCCAAAGTTGTGATGATGAAGTAGGCTTTGATCTTGTTCTGCAGAGGCGGTTTTTCACAGATCATAGATAGGCTCATTCCACAACGAGTCGTTCTCTGGGCTTGCTTACAATAAAAGCTGTTTTTGGACTTGCAAGGAGGTTTTCAGTTCTGAAACTTACAGGATATTCTTAAAGTATGATGACCTCTTATGTCAAAAAAAAAATATTTCTCAGTTCATGACCCCTTTAAAAGTTGTCATGCCAAACCTGTTAATGTTATTATGTCTGCAGAACAAAAAGGTGTGAATTTTAAAGAATCTTCTCACAGATTTTTTTCCACACAGAAGTGCTACATCTACATATTTATAAAGTCATATGATAGCTTTGTGTTATGAACAGACTACAATGCAAGTTATTTTCTCTCAGATTGATTAAGTTACAAATCATTATCAAGCATCATTGGTTCTTGCCTTGTGACTAAACGTCTTGGTGTTAAACCTGTGGTATAGCCACAAAGCTGGTTTCAAATGGTTTCAAAAGACATGCATATAATATATTTTTTTCTTGTTGTGTTTCACAGAAAAAATAACAGCATGCAGGTTTGAAATAACACAAGTGAACTGTTTAATTCACTGGTAGCACTAACCATTTTACCAGTTCCCTTCCCATTCCATATCAAGGTTTGACTTCATCCAAAATGGTGGGCAAAATTAGATAAATACTGATTTATTGTTAATTATATTTCTATACATGATTGGGTATTGGATGCTCATTTCCTTTATTTTTACATGTGTATTACATTTGCCTTCATCATATATAAAATGTAAATATAATTAGTAATAAATAGTGTACATTTATTGGGTTATTGGCCATATGACAAAAATGGTCATCTTATCAGATTGGATGGAATTTTAGTAGAAGTTTAGTAGTAACTTAAACAATGATATAATACTTAAAAATAATACTATACAAAAAATAATATAACATTTGATTTTTACTCAAAAATATGTGCATGCTTTGTTAATTTGAGTATTGCATTCGTTTTATTTGCATTTGATACATTTTATTGCAAGTTGAGTCTCCCATGCCTTCCAAATCGTTCATGTATGAGCCACAATTTCAGTTAGGATGTTTCCATAGAAGCCAGGAGGCAGCTTGATAGGTAGTGAAATAGGCCCAATATTGTAGCATTATTAATAAGTAGAAGTCCACTAGCCTAATGGTAAATGAAGCCCTAACCCAGGGGTGTCCAATTCTAGTTCTGGAGGACCAACGTCATGCAGAGTTTAGCTTCAACTTACCTGCTTGGAAGATTCTAGTAATCCTGAAGACTTTGATTACCTCGGTTCAGGTTTGTTTAATTGGGATTCGAGCTAAACTCTGCAGGAAGGTGGTTCTCCAGGAGCAGGATTGGACACCCCTCCCCTAACCCCAACTAACCATGTGTCTACACCAGACGCAAGCGGCACGACACGTACCCATTATAGTCGGTTATGCTGTCTACACTGGTTGCGGCGTGTCAAATTCCCGACAATAAAACTGATGCTCTGTTCAATTTCTGACGTAATCGGGTTCACACTACTTTTAACACAATGAACAAATTAATTTGCAATATTTGCTTTGTCGCATCCAGCCTCAAGCTGTTGCGGTGCGTCCTTTGTAGACACGTGTACACCCTCTACCTTTAGACACAAAGTGGTACTGTATGATTTGGGTGCTTATTGTAATCACTGATATATGGACTCCAGGTTTTTCACAGGTCTATAGTACAGTTTTATCAGGAGAACATCTCTGACTTTTTTCCAGAGCTCAATTAAATAGTATTTAAAACTTAAACTAAGAATAAGGATGTTTGACCTGTAGTCTGGGGTTTAGCACACATTCACAAAAACACATCAAGCTGTAGTGCTCATTTGGGAAACCAGGATTTAATTCTAGACCATATTGTATCCCATTCCCATTTCTCCTCTCCATATTGCGCTCCCTATTTGGACTGAACTGGAGAAGGTAAAACAAATTGTATTCCACAGATGTGTTTTGTGATTATAATACTGTAAACACATCTTTTTCTTGCACAACCTCAGTTAAAAATTACGGAGCAAATTACCTAATGCTTTTTGGCTAACTCTGGAATCCTTGGAGAAGTCTAATCCATCTGGATAGGAATTTCTCTGATTGGTGTTTTTGACACTTCTTCTGCACCTTGATTATGAATTTCCCCCTTATGCTGGTTAAAATAATCATTTGCACCCCATCTGGCATTAAAGAAAATGAAATAAACAAGTTGTCGTCCGATCATGGACTGCTCAGCAAGGGTCTGTCCACCAAGAATAGTTAAAGACGCAGGGCTGTTGAATGGAGAAAAAAAATGCCAGGTTTGCTTTAAAAGCTGAACCTATTTTAACTTGAGTGCCATGTTTTTTAGAACGCTGTCATGTATGAGATGCTGCAAAAGACCCAAGATGTGATCGCAGTGGTCAAAGATGTTAATCTAGTGTGTGCAACAGTGTTTTCTTATCTTTCTTTCTTTCTTTAATGTCTTTGTTGCGACGTCAAAAAGGAGGTTTTTGATACAGAGCATTTTCACCAGCTGTTTCCACACTCAGTAGGACTCTGGCATCTTTTAAGTCTGTAATACATTTTTACACAAATAAAGAATTCAACTACAGAGAACTCACGCATCATGTAGGAGAGTAATGATTGAGTCAGAGTCGCACTGTCCACATCCGCACATAATCAAACTTCTCTGATCAAAGTAAAAGCGGCGCTTTTCTTATTCACAAAGTTGGTTCACATGGCAATGCGTATTGTATGCCACTCTGCGATTGCACTGTTCTTGAAAAATTCACTGTTACATTTACATTTTACATTTATGCATTTGGCAGACACTTTTATCCAAAGCGACTTGCAGTGCCCTTATTACAGGGACAATCCCCCTGGAGCAACATGGAGTAAAGTGCCTTGCTCAAGGACACACTGGTGTTGACCGCTGGGATTGAACCAGCAACCTTCTGCGTATCAGTTCAGTGGTTTAACCCACTGGACCACCATCTCACTCTGTTGCTTATGTTATTGTTATTGTTGTAATTGTATCACATAAGCATATCTGAACTGCAGTGTAGTTAGCTGAGTTTATGAAATAACTGTAAACATACTAAGTATCTTTGAATGGGAGCTCTCGTTTTGACTAAAAGTAGAGGTTAAGAGTTGCACCATCTGAGTAGAAAACAGGTTCACCATGGCTCCTTTCCATAAGCCTGAGCCTGTTTCCGTCCAAAAGGAAGTATCAAAGTGTTAGACACGAGTTAAAAGTATCTCCTGATGTATTGTGATAGCGCTGTGATATGGAAAAATTTAAGCCTTCTGACTTGTGGGAGGACATTTATATGTCCAAACGGTCCCCAAACATCCTGCCATCCTCTGAGGGTGAGGGAGGAGGAAACCGTGCTCTGAAAGTTAACTTTGTATGTCTACACGGCACCATAAATGTCACTACACATGTGCTGGCCCTTAAGCGTGTTCACGAGCTGGAAGGCATTTTGATATGCCCCTTTTGATACGCCTCCAGCGGTTATTGATACTTTGCTCTGGAGCTGTACTTGTCCTCAAGCCATCACCTCAACTTCCTCTCAACCAGGCCTTGCAGAATAGGAGGGTCTTTTCTTTAATGGCCCTGGGTGATGGTGTGGAGCAGCACAGCTGTGCACGTCTTCATATGATGAGCTGCAGGTGGAGATATTCAACTGATGATCATCCTCCTGGCTGCGTCCGGAACCTAAAGCAGCTGCCCAGCCACTCAATGACTTCACAGGCAGCGTTCCTGAATGAAAGCACGTCCCATGGATACTCCTTTCAGACCGGCTTCCAAGAATCCATGACGTCATGTCTGATCATCTAAAATAAATTCTAGTGCGCATTGATTCCTCTTTCAAATGCATTTCTCAAAAACCAGGAATGTGTGAGAAGATCTAAGATGAAGGGACGGGAGGAAGGAGAAGCTTCTTCTGTACTTGAAGCAACACGTTCTCACTCCCAACTCATCACATATTGCACTTGGTCAGGAACCCTCTGCACAGGGGCGATTCTAGGATTTTCAGCCCCCAGTGAGGGTATGAAAAAAATGGTAACACTTTAGTTTAGGGTCCTATTTACTAATAGCTTATTAGCATGCATATTACTAGGATATTGGCTGTTTATTATTACTTATAAAGCAAATATGTGACCCGTCACGGGAACCAGTGACACCAGTGAACCAGTGAAGTCAGCAGTACAACTTTTGAGCGAAATGAGAAAGAAGCGGGATTTTTTAAAAAATTGGTGATTTTCGCTTTTTTGCAGAATCTGTTAGTTGAGATCACGAAGAAGCCTCTCCGTGTTTGAGATAGCAGTATTGGTATATTTAAAAGCTTACATTTTGAGGTTAAAATCGGCTTGTTTTTCGGAGATTCTAGCATGAGTAGGGCGTTTGTTTCTTTGTTATTGCCCCCGCCCTCCAAGGGAAGCGTGGCTCAGTGTTGCCAAGAATTGGGCTACTTCAACACTGTTGCCGCGGGCTGTTTTTCAAGTCCGCGGGTTGAAGCGACCCCAATTTTGTGATATTTAGCCCCGGGAATGCACATTTTACCGGAGAAGCCCCCCTGAAACGCGATTGGGCTTGTTTTGGGCTAGTTTTGAGTAGCAATTGTGTAGGTTTTGTTGTGAAAAAACCCTGGCGGCTGGCCGCGCACAGATCTCTGCTGGCAGTGCCAAAGCAATAACGAGCAGCTGATACGAAGTGCAAACCTCCCAGATGATAGAAAGTCTGAAGCAGTAAAGAAGCAACACAATCATCTTTCCCTTGTGCAGAAAGAGAGGGCTGTGTACAACGACATGACTGAAAATAAACATACATACAGGTCCTTGAAAGTGCTTGAATTTATTTTGTGCAAGAAGTTTTCTGGAAGAAATTCCATGTTATTCTCTCCGGTCCGATAATGTGTTATTTCGCCAACACTTTGTGGACTATGCTTAATTTACGTTTGTTACTTGCATTTACGCGTTACGTTAAGTGTTTCCCGCGTGAGGTACTTTGTGTTGTACGTTGCCATGATGTTCACGCTCGCACAAAACTACTACGGTACCTCAGCATTTCACAGACACACCATGAAATATTGCTAAAACAGACTGGTTACATGAGCCTAAGCTCTTTTCAATAAAATCCATACAAAAGTTAATATCAGATCATTTTAGAATACAGTATAGGATGTACCGAATATTCTTCAGTTTTATGCAAAACAGAAATATGACAAATATAATATCAGACCTCTGTAATATGGCCAAAAATAAATGCAAAAAAAAAAAAGCTGGCCCTGGAAAGTCCTTGAAAGGTTCTTGAATTTGAAGTTAACCAAGCTGTGGGAACACCCTATTAACAACTATCCAAACTGTTTTAGACCTAAACGAGTCTTTGTAGGCCTTTTATACTATAAAAACACATAATTATAGTTGATTTTAGTTTATCATAGTTGATCATAACTAGAAATGAAATGGCATGAAAATTTCATTTCATGATTATAGTGACCAAAATGATTATGGTTATAACAGAATCCTGTTCAAAAAGTCCTAATGCTACGCAATGAAATCAATTCACCAAGTTTTATGTAGAAAACCAGCAAATAACAAATAAAATTAGCATCAATATGTACTTTTTGTTTACATAAACGTTAAAATAATATAAAAAATGATGGCCAGATTTTAAAGGAGTGTCTTGCAACATTTTATCTACAATGTACAAGTTCAAATAGAGTTTTGACAAAAAAGGTTTTATAAAAAGATAACTCACATATTTCAGCCTCTAAATAATTTTTAGTCAAAAAAGATAAATTACTGACATTTACAATGCACATTATCCTTTATTATTAATAGTATGCGGTCCGATTGCAACCATGCAGCTTTACAGGGGTTATGGCTTATCGAAATGTCATCTCGCATTACTTACAAAATTCTTCTGCTTACCTTTAAATCACTCAATGGTCCCGCTCCTCCTTACCTCTATGAACTACTGTCTCCTTATGTTCCGCCTCGATCTCTTCGATCTTCTGGTTGTGAACTTCTTACTGTACCCAGATTTCGCTCGTCATCAATGGGCGGCAGGTCTTTCTCCGTCATTGCACCTAAATATGGAACTCTCTACCACTGGCACTAAGGACTGTAACTTCACTCTCTGTATTTAATTCACAACTCAAAACCTACTTGTTCACCCAATACTATCAGGCAATAATGTACTCCTTACCCTATGCTAACAGCTGTTTTTCTTTCCATATTTATGTTTTATGTTCCACTTGTTTCTGATTTTGTTTATTTAATAATTACGTGCCGTATCTCTGTTTTCTGTTCGTAATTGTACTATGATTTGCAACTGCATCTCATATCTATTCCCGGACTGGGCAAATGTCTACCGTCCATCTAAATGTTTATTATCTATATGAAATGACTGTTTATGAATATGTGAATCGACTATCTATTTTGTTACTGCTTGTAAAGTGTCCTTGAGCCTGGGAAAGGCGCTATATAAATGAAACATATTATCATTATTAAATAGATAAAATAAAAAAAGAAATGTAAATAAAATTATGCTGGCGGATTAAATTGAGAATCACACTCAAACGTCATATTTGGCAAAATCATAACCCAATATACACTCACCTAAAGGATTATTAGGAACACCATACTAATACTGTGTTTGACCCCCTTTCGCCTTCAGAACTGCCTTAATTCTACGTGGCATTGATTCAACAAGGTGCTGAAAGCATTCTTTAGAAATGTTGGCCCATATTGATAGGATAGTATCTTGCAGTTGATGGAGATTTGTGGGATGCACATCCAGGGCACGAAGCTCCCGTTCCACCACATCCCAAAGATGCTCTATTGGGTTGAGATCTGGTGACTGTGGGGGCCATTTTAGTACAGTGAACTCATTGTCATGTTCAAGAAACCAATTTGAAATGATTCGAGCTTTGTGACATGGTGCATTATCCTGCTGGAAGTAGCCATCAGAGGATGGGTACATGGTGGTCATAAAGGGATGGACATGGTCAGAAACAATGCTCAGGTAGGCCGTGGCATTTAAACAATGCCCAATTGGCACTAAGGGGCCTAAAGTGTGCCAAGAAAACATCCTCCACACCATTACACCACCACCACCAGCCTGCACAGTGGTAACAAGGCATGATGGATCCATGTTCTCATTCTGTTTACGCCAAATTCTGACTCTACCATCTGAATGTCTCAACAGAAATCCAGACTCATCAGACCAGGCAACATTTTTCCAGTCTTCAACTGTCCAATTTTGGTGAGCTTGTGCAAATTGTAGCCTCTTTTTCCTATTTGTAGTGGAGATGAGTGGTACCCGGTGGGGTCTTCTGCTGTTGTAGCCCATCCGCCTCAAGGTTGTGCGTGTTGTGGTTTCACAAATGCTTTGCTGCATACCTCGGTTGTAACGAGTGGTTATTTCAGTCAAAGTTGCTCTTCCATCAGCTTGAATCAGTCGGCCCATTCTCCTCTGACCTCTAGCATCAACAAGGCATTTTTCGCCCACAGGACTGCCGCATACTGGATGTTTTTCCCTTTTCACACCATTCTTTGTAAACCCTAGAAATGGTTGTGCGTGAAAATCCCAGTAACTGAGCAGATTGTGAAATACTCAGACCGGCCCGTCTGGCACCAACAGCCATGCCACGCTCAAAATGGCTTAAATCACCTTTCTTTCCCATTCTGACATTCAGTTTGGAGTTCAGGAGATTGTCTTGACCAGGATCACACCCCTAAATGCATTGAAGCAACTTCCATGTGATTGGTTGATTATATAATTGCATTAATGAGAAATTGAACATGTGTTCCTAATAATCCTTTAGGTGAGTGTATAATTTGACTCTAAAAGCCTGACCCTGTCCGTTAAAAAGTGACGCCGAAGGGTCCTGACCAAGCGTCAATGGTGATGAGTTGGGAGTGAGAACGTGTTGCTTGAAGATGTTAACTAAGGGACGGACAAAGAAGGAGAGCTGATTTATGGAGTGTCCTTCCTTTTACCTGCCCTGTATGGCAATGGGGCCTCTAGAGGTGAGCAGCAGAGGAAAAATGGCCGACAAAATCATGTGATACTGGCCCAGAGCAGTGGCCCGAGTCTAATGAATTCCCAAATGAGAATCTGGTCGGTCATGAGACTCTTTGCTGGCACAGACTCCGCTCAAATGTCTGTGTTCATCTGCTTTGTGGACCTCAAACCATCTGTAACAAATGAAGGGCGCATTTCCAATATTTTCACCTCAAATGCAACAATCTATCTTCACATGTGAGAAATGAGTCAAAACACCCCTGGGGTGGAATCCTATCAACTTTGTTGTGATACAAATGTTGTGGCATCAGAATTCATGATAACATATTGGCAGACATTTAAATGTGGTACAGAGCAGTTTAAGACTTGAGGACTCCTTGCTCATTTGAATTAGGTTATTTGCTCAGTATAAGCCTCCGGCATCTTCTAAGTCTATAATACATTTTTACATTCATACAAAATTCAACTACAGAGAACTCGTGCGTCATGTAGGCGAGTAATAATAAATACATTTGGTGCAATACTTATTCACAAAGTTGGTTCACACAGCAATGCATATTGTATGCCACTGCATTTGCGCTGTTCTTGAAAAATTCAGTGTGAAGTGAATTACTGAAGATGTCTTGCTAAAACAAATGTGACATTTACGCCCATGAGTTGCAAAGGCTTGTTCACACCATGAATGTTTGAATTTTTGTATGTAATGTATCCGTTTCTAACACCCACTTTTAATGGAGAAGGAAGACAAACCGTATCAAACAGCCATAAAGTGTGTATCAAACACCAATAGGCCTACACGAGAGCCAGTTCTGGATTCTTCCTCTGCTTTGTACTGTCACTTATTTATTTATTTTTTTAAATAGTACTACAGAGGTAGTAGGACTACAGAGTGACCAAAAGCGCAAATCTTAGTGGCTGTCTGAACAAATGCATTTACAGCCATTCATTCAAATTAAAATGTTTATTGCATAGAATTTTTGGTTGCACTTTATTTTACAGTGCGTGTACTTGCATGTATTTACAGTGTACTTCCCTAAGAGAATACTGGGTAAAATGAAGGTAACTACAGGGGTAAAGTTAGGTATAGGGCTAGTACCTAGGGTTACACTTTATTTTAAGGTGTCTTTGTTACACTGTAATTATAAATTTAGTTTAGTAGAGTAATATTAAGTAACTACATGTACTTACTATAGAGTTAGAATTTGGTTTAGTTGCATGTAATTATACACAATTTATAGTTATTACTATAGCAACTACATGTAATAAAACCAGGACACTAAAATAAAGTGTTACTGTATAGTTTTTACCCATCCATCCATCCATCCATCTTCTTCCGCTTATCCGGGGCCGGGTCGCGGGGGCAGCAGTCTAAGCAGAGATGCCCAGACTTCCCTCTCCCTAGACACTTCCTCTAGCTCTTCCGGGGGGACACCGAGGCGTTCCAAGGCCAGCCGGGAGACATAGTCCCTCCAGCGTGTCCTTGGTCTTCCCCGGGGCCTCCTCCCGGTTGGACATGCCCAAAACACCTTCCCGGGAAGGCGTTCAGGAGGCATCTGGAACAGATGCCCGAGCCACCTCAGCTGTCCCCTCTCGATGTGGAGGAGCAGCGGCTCTACTCCGAGTTCCTCCCGAGTGACTGAGCTTCTCACCCTATCTCTAAGGGAGCGCCCAGCCACCCTGCGGAGAAAGCTCATTTCGGCCGCCTGTATCCGGGATCTTGTCCTTTCGGTCATGACCCAAAGCTCATGATCATAGTTTTTACCCATTTATTGTAATTACTGTAATAAGTACATAGAATATACATGGGGAACAAGACTGTTTAATAAAGTGCTATCAAATTTTCATCTTGGTGTGAACAGTCTTGGTTATTTGCTTGGAACACTTTGGCATGATTCTCATTTTGACTTCATGATGAGAATCATAGTCATCATGCATTTGGTTTGATTCAGTTAAAATATTTTGCTCAAGGTTGTAATTATTTTCAAAAATATTGAAGACCTGAATGTAATGCTTATTATCAGATGCATTTTTTTTAATCCCTAGCCATTGCAGAAATGCCTAAAGTCCTTAAAGACACTACTTTATGTTCAGACTGAGGCTCTAAATGCAATATAGAGTATCGATAATTAGGATGCACATGAGGTCAAGATGTTGGCTATGATAAGCAATTATCACACATGGTAATTGTTTTTATGCAAGGCCATCTGTGTTTGTTTGTTCATGGGAACTGTCCCAGAATGACCTTTACTGGACACTCCCCTGCCATTGCTTGTTGTTTTCAGCACAAGGCACCTGGGAAACATTTGCATTTGTCAACAAACATCTTTGAAGCCCTTTTTAACTTCTCTTTTTGTCTATTTTTGTCCCCAATGATCTTTTTTCAGGTATCAAAACAACAGGATTGTTTATGGGTTTGTCTCTTGAATGCAGCTCTCAGAGCTCTGTAGCTGATGGATTTTGTAAACTTTATTCTGCATTTTTATGGGATGAAAGAGTTGCTCTGGCAATTGTTCTTCATTTTTGTCTGGCTGTCTTTGTGGGATGGTGCGCAATTATTGATATTTTACCTTTGTTTTAGAACAACCTTAGCTTGTCTATGTTGTTTGCAACTGTTAATCTGTAAACCTTCAGTGTGGTTCATGATTGTCTACCGTGTTTATACTTATTTTACTTCAGTTCTAAGATGTAAAGGGATGCTGATATTTTGCTACTGTAATGTGCTGTAGATGTAATCTGTTTTTCTGTCTATAGAGGTCCTCTTTGCTCTGGATACAAGCTCTGTCAGAGAGTCATCAGAAATATGAACCATTTATTTATTTAGGCAGATTTTATTCATAGAGTGTATAGGCAGTGTGCTTTTTGTGGGGTAGCATTCTTTACAGGATCATCTTTCAGATTTCCGAGATCAACTGGTTACCAATATGCACTTCTGCTGAATGAAATGAACTTGTGTTTAAATTAGGCAAAATCAAAGGCTGGTGTAAATGGGAGAGGGAAGAAAACTGAGCCCAGTTAAAGGAAAAGTTCACCCACAAATTTACATTCATTTTATTCCATGGAGCGAATGCCATTTTCGTGCATTTTTCAATGGGCAAGGACTGAAGCGCAAAAAGACACAAAAATGTATGATTTATGAATGAATCAAACGACTCATTGGTGAACTAATTTATTGAAAATATCAAATGGACATTTCCATCCTTGTTAGCTTTTGTACATTTTTTAACTAGGATGGAGGTCAAGATTTTCACTTGATAATGACTTAAAATCTCAAAGTGTATGGCTTCAGAAGACCTTGGAATATAGTCAGATGGGCCATTTTTATGATGTTTCTTGAAAGCTTGAAAGTGGAAGCAAGAGATTCATTTGTTTTTCGAACATCATGAAGGTTAGTAAAGCCCCGTTTCCACCAAAATTACCCGGAACAATTTGTCCCAGGAACTTTCTTGAAACTCTTTTCCCAGAGACCTGCTGCTGTCTGCGTTTCCATCACGGTCTAAAATACCGTGAAGATTATTCCGGTAACGTAGGACCACATGCGACTGGATTTCGTCCTCCGCAAATAAACTTAATAAAGCCTGAACCTTGTCGTCGGTCCATTGGTTGCATTTTTTAAATTCCATTGTTGATTCGAATAGCAAACAACTCTCACTGCACGCACCGCAACTGACTTTTAGGTTGAAATAAAATCTTGCATGAGCTCAACCAATCAGCATATTCAGCGCCCAAGTCCCAGCCCCGAAAGTTCCTGAACTTTGAAAAAGTACTACCTCGCAAGCAGGGACGTTTTGAGGGGGAAGCAGGGACGTTTTTCTTTACCCGGAACTTTATTTAGACCCCGGTTCCTGCAGTCAAAACACACAGAGTTCCACCTTGTTCCTGCGGTGGAAACAGCTTAAATGACAGCTTATTTTTTGGTTAACTATTCCTTTAAGACAACACTGGTGCCAAAAGCAAAGCTGCCTGAGAATCTTTAGAGTTCATTCTGGCTTTTTCCAAAGAATGGCCTAAACAGACACGCTTTGATTCTTCATCCATTCACAATTAGAGATGAGTGTGCCGGCGGCCCATCTGCATTCTTTACATTTCACCACAATATTGATTTTCCCACAGGGAGGAAGGATTCCTATCACCCATGAGAGCGAGATTTCCCATCATGTTTTTTGTGCCGTGATGATGATTGGCTGTTCAGTTTGTTGCTCAGAACAGTCTGTCGGTCAGTCTCTGGCCAGCGCTTGAACACTGCTCACTGTGTGGCTATTGTTCACAAATTATTCTCAAATCAAACTCAATGAGCTTGCATTGATGCATTTTGACCTGCAATTTAACAATTAAATTTGAGTTTGAGATTCCAAACCCATGAGTTTGTGGCATGATAATGCCATTCATTTCTTTGGATAAAAATCATGGACAATATTTTGATTAGACATGATTTCTGATGTTGGTATGGAAAGTCATCCCAGAAAACACATCCTACAGTATACCTATATTCATGTGTCCTGCAATTGAAAAACATAGTTAATCACAGCGTGGCCCAAAGAAATAATACTCATTGTTGGAACATATGATATTTGTTAAGATGGTCAGAAATCTGCATGTTTTGAACCCTAGAGTTCTGGTTTTGGCAGTGTTCTAATGTTTTAATGTCATGGAGTTACAGAAACATTTTGCGGTCTTGACCTAAATGAAAGAAAGAGATTTAGTGACATATGGGTTTGACGTATGAGCCATTATGTATGATCCATTCAGTGTAAAATTGAAGTAAACAAGAGTCACTTTCTAATAAAACTTTTAAGCTAAAAATACAGTTTTACTGTTAGCAAGTGATAATTCTTGCTAAGTTTGGAACCCTTATTGGGAGTATTTTTAAGAGTTCTCCTGATTTATGTATGTCTGTATTTTTTTTCTTGTCCTTGTCTGTGCACCGCACCATGTTTCCCCTGTCCCAAATGTTTGAGGTCTGACGGATGAATCTTCCACGATTTCCAAGCACTTAAAAGCTTGTTACGTGTTCCAGCCGCCTCCCGTGGGAACACGGCAAAGACGGTTACAAGTGACTCAGTCCAATTCCCCTCTCTAGTCAAAGTCAGCGTCCTTTCATTAGGCAGAACCTCCTAAATAACAGTCAGTGAACACATTGTAATATTTAAACTTTTCTTAGATAAGGCATTTTTGAAGAATGCTGATTGGTTGATTTAAATATCAGTAATTTGTTGATTTATCAATACCACAGGTTCTTTATTGGCATCCATGGTTCCATGAAGAACCTTTTATCATCCATGGAACCTTTCAAATGCACAAAAAGGTTCTTTATAGTGAAAAAAGGTATATTAAAGGAACTCACCAACTTTTTGGCACTTTAGCTTATTCACCGTATCCCCCAGAGTTAGATAAGTTCATATACATACCATGTACCTTGTGTGCAGCGGCGCATTGATATTACACAGCGCCTGAAAATAGTCCCCAGCGCTCTTTGTGCAAGCAGGTTGTCACGTTGGTTATGTTGACGGAAGTTAGCCTATTGTGTAATATCATTGCGCCTCTGCACTTATGTTCCTTGATTATTACGCAGGAATGAGAGAATAGTTCCTAGCCATATTGGTCTATATTGGTTCATTTTCCGTCGGTCTTAGTACACGATGTAACTATACACATAACAACATGTAAATAGGAAAATGTTGGCATAATTTTGTCTCTTATTGAGCAGTAGGCTAGCTGGAGCCATTTACCTCCAGTCTTTGTGCTAAGCTAGGCTAGTGGTGTTGCCTCAGACAGAGTTATGGCACGCACGGAAATGAGAATGGTATCTATGGACTTATCTAACTCTGGGGGATACGGTGAATAAGATAAAGTCCCAAAAAGTTGGTGTGTTCCTTTAACCCTCTTGAGTCGACGGTCGCGCCGGCGAGATCGCCACGCTTTTTTTCTTATCAGTGCCAAAGAGACTCAAATAACTCTGTTTTTTTTTATCATTCAGGCAAGTGTTATACATCATTATAATCTGTTAAGTTTCTATTTTTGTTTTGAGTACAGTCACAATAAAAACTATTTGTTGTGCTTTTTGCAAAATAAAGAAATCAAACATCTGCAGCCTCTTTGTCAAAGACGTTCATTCAGATAGTCTTCAGAAAAGGACCTCTAGCTTAGTGAATACTTGTCTCACAAACATGAGACATATATGTCTAAAGAAACGCTGAAATGTCAGGTTTTAAACACTGTAAACCAAATCAAAAACAAATATTTTGTGTGTATGTAATCTGGTTGAAAGCAGAGAGATGTCAGTCGTTCCTGAGCGGCTCATTATACACTAATGCGACCACGCCCACGAAGTGCGTGCTCTATTGAGATTCAAATACTGAGGCTCCGAAAGTGACGCCCACACACACATCAGCTCAAACTAACACATCAAGTACTGCATTCCTACTTCAACTACATCGTTTTGAGACGTGTTTAATAATCCTGGAATAATTCTCCATGAAAAGCTGTTCATTTCGGAAAGCAACTGATTCCACCGCTGTGTGTAAGTAGGCAAAGTTTACTCTGTAAGCATCTGTGAATATTAAACATCGTAGGTGCATGTCCACTGTGAGAGACATAATCTAAAAAAAAAAATCCAGAAATCACAATGTATGATTTTTTTTACTATTTATTTGTATGACACAGCTGCAAATAAGTATTTGAACACCTGAGAAAATCAATATAATATTTGGTACAGTAGCCTTTGTTTGCAATTACAGAGGTCAAATGTTTCCTGTAGTTTTTCACCAGGTTTGCACTGCAGGAGGGATTTTGGCCCACTCCTCCACACAGATCTTCTCTAGATCAGTCAAGTTTCAGAGTTTGAGCTCCAGAGTTTGAGCTCCCTCCAAAGATTCTCTATTGGGTTTAGGTCTGGAGACTGGCTAGGCCACGCCAGAACCTTGATATGCTTCTTACAGAGCCAGTCCTTGGTTATCCTGGCTGTGTGCTTCGGGTCATTGTCATGTTGGAAGACCCAGGCTCGACCCATCTTCAATGCTCTAACTGAGGGAAGGAGGTTGTTCCCCAAAATCTCGCAATACATGGCCCCGGTCATCCTCTCCTTAATACAGTGCAGTCGCCCTGTCCCATGTGCAGAAAAACACCCCCAAAGCATGATGCTACCACCCCCATGCTTCACAGTAGGGATGGTGTTCTTGGGATGGTACTCATCATTCTTCTTCCTCCAAACACGTTTAGTGGAATTATGACCAAAAAGTTATATTTTGGTCTCATCTGACCACATGACTTTCTCCCATGACTCCTCTGGATCATCCAAATGGTCATTGGCAAACTTAAGACGGGCCTTGACATGTTTTGGTTTAAGCAGAGGAACCTTCCGTGCCATGCATGATTTCAAACCATGACGTCTTAGTGTATTACCAACAGTAACCTTGGAAACAGTGGTCCCAGCTTTTTTCAGGTCATTGACCAGCTCCTCCTGTGTAGCTCTGGGCTGATTTCTCACCTTTCTTAGGATCATTGAGACCCCATGAGGTGAGATCTTGCATGGAGCCCCAGTCCGAGGGAGATTGACAGTCATGTTTAGCTTCTTCCATTTTCTAATGATTGCTCCAACAGTGGACATTTTTTCACCAAGCTGCTTGGCAATTTCCCCGTAGCCCTTTCCAGCCTTGTGGAGGTGTACAATTTTGTCTCTAGTGTCTTTGGACAGCTCTTTGGTCTTAGCCATGTTAGTAGTTGGATTCTTACTGATTGTATGGGGTGGACAGGTGTCTTTATGCAGCTAACGACCTCAAACAGGTGCATCTAGTGGAGTGGAGGTGGACATTTTAAAGGCAGACTAACAGGTCTTTGAGGGTCAGAATTCTAGCTGATAGACAGGTGTTCAAATACTTATTTGCAGATGTATCATACAAATAAATAGTTAAAAAAATCATATATTGTGATTTCTTTTTTAGATTATGTCTCTAACAGTGGACATGCATGACAATTTCAGACCCCTCCATGATTTCCAAGTGGGAGAACTTGCAAAATAGCAGGGTGTTCAAATACTTATTTTCCTCACTGTATATCTGATTTATCTCATATAGGATGCTTTTTTTTAAAGAATTAACGCTGTAGTAAAGTGCGCCGGTGATCATCTTCACCTTCTGCGCGCAGCTCAAACAGCAATGCACTTATAATGACTATGATTGGGACTGTCATATTACATAACATTATAAAGAGAACAAAATTGTAATGAAACATTGTGAATTATCTGGGTTTCGTTGTCGCGTTGCTCCAGGAAGAACGCTGCACAACATGAGTCACGCATTCTGAATAGCACGTCACTTAGTTCAAGTTCACTTGGACATTCGCATCACATTGTGCAGATATAATTTGTAATATTATGTTTATTTTGTATATCTCATATAGGAAGTGTTCGTTGAGTTAAATAACATGCTAACAAAGAGCTTCAGCTTCCCAGTGTTCATTCAGCGCCTCGGAGCGCGCAGCTCAAACGGCAATATCAAAATCAATAATAGTCCAAATCAATAATAACTTTGATTTGGACTGCCATACATAACATTAATGAGAACACTATTTTAATAAATCGTTGTGAATTCATTGGGTTTAGTTGCCGTGTTCAGTGCGTTGTTCCAGTAAGAGCGCATCCATTCTGAATAACAGATCTGAGGCGACGTTGTATTAGAGGTTATATTTGATTATGAAATAATTAAATGATCAATCACATCGACTTATTTAACAATCCTAGCCCTTTATTTATTTTCTCATTGATTTGTTGAGGAACATGGCGTTTTGAGCAGCATTTGCACACCATGTCATGCTGTCGGCTATAATCCACTGCTGTAGACGCATATTGCAGTATTAAGGCTAACAATTAATCGATTAATTGATGGTTCATTTAAACGACGATCGATCATGGGAACTTGTGTAAATTGATATCCCTAGTCTCGGTCCACTTCAAAACAAACTCTGGTGTGGTTCGAATGATATATGAACGCAACACGTACCAGAGATATGTAAACGGACCGAAAACAGGAAGATGAGACCCTAAAAAGGACAAAATGTTCACGCATCTAGAACCGTGTCTCCTCGCAGCAGATCTTGGTTTGTGTGTGTGATGGAGGGATTTTGCCTCCTTCACACATTTTATACACTCTTCAAAACACCATCATATGTAGCTACACACATACAACGAGCGTGTTTAGCCCAGAACACAGCATTGTTTTGGATGTTCAGTAAGTTCCGTCTCAGAAAGTATCATCTCTATGCCTTTAGGTTTGGTGAAAAAAATGCCAATTTGAACGCTAAGTGGACCAGGACTAAATGATTTGAATTTTTTTGGGGTCCGGGCCAAACGAACCAAGCAAACCGACATGCGTGAACACACCCTAGATGATCATGTATTCAGTGTGCTCTGCTTGACAGACATTCCATTGGTGCCACAGGAACTTGATACCAGTACACTTATACACAACGGATTAGTCGATTGGACAAGCCAAAACAGTAGAAACAGTAGTTTTGCACATCCCTGTTGTATTTCCTGGCACACTTATAAAAACCTGTGCACAATGAAGTTGCTTATCTGCTATCCAATCAGAGAAACCAATAATTTCAGCCACATCTTGGCTTTTTTTTTTGTTGTGCAATATGCATCAGACGGTCACTAAAGAGACTGTATGGCCTGTGGGCATCCTTAGTCTAAGACTAGATAACTGGTGGGGATCATGAGAGATACAGAAGGGTTGTACATTTCCTACAGATGGCCTTTTCCACACAGTTGCAATTGATACAAGTTCAGATTTCAGTCCCTGCTGATCCACAATAATAGGATAAAGTGATAATCATCAGATATGGTGATTACCAAACTAATGGATCTTATTTTAGTGTTATTGATGACAAATGGAGACGACTTCACAGGGCTGTTTACTTAAAATAGAGTCTCAGTACTTCAGTTTGTTCATGCTCTAATTATCTTATGCAGTTATCTGGCTTCATGCTTTGATGGCCACCTGCTATTTAGAGGCCTGGTCTGGTAAGGGGCCATTTACACAGCACGAGTTATTGCATCCGACTGTGATGTTTATTGTAGTACAATTAATTGTATTTCTATGTAAACAGCATGTACTAGATGGACGTCTTTGACACTTGTGTTTTATTAATGCGCCTCGCGCCATGAGTACTGCCTTTTAAGTAAAAAAATAAGTTTTAAACACTTTTAAAAACAACGTCAGGAACTTTGTCAGCTTTGCTTGCATAGTCAAAGATCTAAAACGTATTGGATCTTTTGAGTGTCGTGTGCCTCTTGTCTTGCATCCGAGTTTAAAAAGAGCTTCATATTTGATCTACTTTAGAAACCCCCTGACCGTAAACTAAAGCAGTTCATCGGAACAGGTGTGGCACTGCTGTCCTTTGTTTCTTTTGTTATATTTCTTTTGTCTTTTTAGTGACTCAAGGCTGACCAACAATTTAAAGGTAAAATTTGAGAGATGTTGCATCATATTGTAAACAAAGCTTTGCTTTTCTTAACACAGATTTCATGAACCACAAATATGCTTTGAAGGATTACTACAAATACAAAGCATCTCAGACAATGGTTTCATTATCTGGCAAATCTTAACGTGCAGATGCAAAAATCAAAGTAAACGTTTCTCAACTTCACGTGTGAAATAAACTTGAAAAATCTTGAAAAAAATTGAAAATGACCTTTCATGTAGTGTGTACTATAGTGAATGAAAATATCCTAACAAATTTGAAATATGAAAGTGCAGCATATATAAATGTATTGTCTCTCAAAAGTACGAGTCGACTCTGAGTCAATTGAATTAATTGTTTTTCAATCGAGTCCTAAGCCGTTTCGTTGTGACGTCACAATGGAAAATTAGCATATTGCCCGGCCACTTATTGCGCGCACACGCCACGCAGAGACCAGGGAAACCTCGAACACTGGAGCGGATACTGACAGCATGTCGAGAAGACACTGTGCTCTATACTGTGTTTATTGTGTTTCATATTGTGTAGGTTTCCGGCTAACTCATGTTTTTACTGTCTCACTGAAATACTACTGTAAATCAGCTGTGGGCTGCAGTATTACCTAAAACTGTGTCTATTAATGCAGATCGTCTGTTGTTCTTACTTCTTTGAGTAAAGATAAAGGATGGAGCAAGATTTGTTTTGCAAACGTTAATGTTTACATCAGCTGGGCTAACGTATGCACTGTTATTGATACACATGTGCACCGCAATACATTACACACACACACACACACACACACACACACACACACACACACACACACACACACACACACACACACACACACACACACAATCCCGTCATCGTTACTGTCTTTACAGTGTGTACAGTCGCTGAGCTTTAGGAAGCCTCCTGACGGAGCTGAAGATCAGTAATGGCAATGGGCGTTTGTTTCCGGAATACGCGCTGTACGCACTAGACCAATCACAACAGAGTGGGCCATCTGACCAACAGTGTTGTGCACATTACTTTAAAAAAGTAATTAGTTATAGTTACTAGTTACTTCTTACAAATAGTAACTGAGTTAGTAACTGAGTTACATCATTAAAAAAGTAACTAATTACCAGGGAAAGTAACTACTGCGTTACTTTTTTTTTTTCCCAAATGTTCAAATATGTCAAATAACTTGGATGCCCCCAATATTAAATATGTTAAATGAAGGAATTGGACACTAAATAGAATGAACTATTATTATAAAACACTGTACATTAATGTAGGCTACACTATTGCTGTGGGACAATGTGAGAGACGCATATCAAATTCAGTACATTATTGTAAATATTATCAGTACTTTACTACTCCTTTGGTAGTGGAGCTCACGTTATCACCAGGGTTTTTAGCCACTAATTTTGTGGCGGCATGTGATGATGTGAGGCTTCATTAGATTATAATTACTGGACACAGACGTGGAGAGACTCTTTCTTCCTGGGCATAAGTTGCACGTTACATAAACATTCTTACCTTTCACCTCAACGAGCGAAAAGTAGCGATTGTACTTCCAGTTTGCGAAAGCTACCTTTGAAGTCGTTGGACTTGCCATCGCTCTGACTCCTCCTGGTCGTGTGTGACTTTGCATATGCGTGTGTGTGTGTGTGTGTGAACTCAACCTATCACCTCAACTTTGTCTCCCACCCACCAATCATCATCAGTTATGTGTACCACCCCACCCACCCCCCAACACTCATGGCATGGCATGCACGCACGCCCGCCCGCCCGTACACACACACACACACACACACACACACACGTTGCAGGTGCGACTGACAGAGAGCCTGTTCGGATGAAAACCGCTTCGGTGAGCTCAATTATAGTAACACCGCATTTTTTCCTCAGTAACGCTAACGGCGTTGTAACGGGAGAAACAGTCATTCGTTTGATTACTTGTTACTGAAAAAAATAATTCCGTTAGTAACGCCGTTTATCTATAACGCCGTTATTCCCATCACTGCTGACCAATCAGAGCAGAGTAGCTTATGGAAAGGAGGGATTTAGAGAGACCAATTCATCCGAGTCGTTTGAGAATCATTGAACATTGTGGTGATGTGCAATGTATATTATGAGAAACGACAGCTTTGATGCATGTAAACCTGTTGTTGACCTCCAAAACAAAATAGACGCATTGCAAGATTAAATTAATTAACACCTAACCAATTCAAGTAAATAAGTACATACAGTACTTTAAGATTTTATTACATTTTGAGAGTTGAATTTTACAAACTGAAATTAAATCTTAATTGTATACATAGTCAAACCAAAAATTATTCAGACACGAGATATATTTGTTTTCTAGTGGGTGCAGGACACTAAAGTTAATTTATGTAAGTGAGGAGAGCGAAATAAAGTAAACTGTGATATTATACCCCAAAACAATCATACAGTGACTACCAGTACAATTGATAAAAATTTGGGACCAAAATGATTTGACCTGACATTGTTTTGTTTCAGTGTTGTTTGCTAATGTGACCTTTGACACCACAAATTGAACAAAATGAAGCATTGCTTGGTCATTGGTTGACCTACATTGGTATTATCTAATTGTGTACTTAAATTGAACAGCTGGCTGGCTGGTTGATCCATTACATCCCTTTCTATCAAAGTTATCTGACATTATCAAGATTCATTTGTTCTGACACAGTTTAACTCTGAGCTCTTGTCATGTTTTATTACCATTTTCTAAACTATAGTGAATAATCTGTGATAATGTGAGACAGCGTTTAAGGTGTCTGATTGAATTTTGTTTTAACTGTACATTTTAGTGTCATTCGACTGACAATAGCATTGAATTAAACAACAGAAACTATTTTAAATGTGGAATTTTAAATGTCCATATTCGAGTTGATTGAACACAATGAAATTGGATTCTAAAATGATTAAAATGTTCAGCAATTGTGTTGATTTACCTCATTATTTTAATGAAGTAAATCAAACAAGCCAAAATTTCCCCCCCAGTGTATCATAAATTGGAAGCTCTTTTTTTTCTTTTACATGATGATACAGTTTAAGTGAATTGTAAACTTAATTTAGAATTGCTGGCACGGATGAACAGAAAACGAGTCTAATAGCAAAGTGAAAACAGATCTCAAAATGATCCAAAATATTTACACATATAAAATCAAATTCCAAAATAACTGATTTCATAAGTATTCACTCCACACACACACCTAAATTATCACTGACGCAGCCAATTGCTTTTAGAAGTCACATGAATAGTTTGCCTGTGTGTACTCAAGAGGTTTCAATTGATTGTAGTATAAATACACATCTATCTGGAAGGTCCAACTTCTGGTGAGTCAGTGTTATGGCAGCACTTGCACCATATCCCTTGGAGAACACTTAAATCAATAATTAACAAATGGAAAGAGTATGTTCACAGCTGTAAATCTACCTAGCGCAGGCCGTCCTCAGAAAGTGGCTTTGCGAGAAGGTGGAGGCCACCAAGACACCAATGAAGCCGTTACAAGTTTCTGTGACGGAGAATGGAGAGAATGAGTTGCCCACTTCACGAGTCACAGCTTTATGGCAGAGCAGCAAAGAGAAAGCCACTGTTGTCATATGAGATCTGGCCTACATTTTTCCAGAAGGCATGTGGTGGATTCTGAAGCCATCTGGAAGAGGGTTTTATGATCCAATGAGACCACAATCGAGCTTTTGGGTCATCAAAGCAAATGCCATGTTTGGCGTAAACACTGTGCATCATCAGAGATAAACTATCCCCACTGTGAATCCTGGTGGTGGCAGCATCATGCCGTGGGGATGCCTGCAAGGCTTATGAGAGTCAAATGAATGCAGAAAAACTCTGCATTCATTTGTCTGCAAGACACCTGTGACTTGAGGGAAGATTTGTTTTTCAGCAAGACAATGTGTCCCCAGGCCCAAGGAATGGCTTAAAATCAACGTTAATGTCCTTGAGTGGCCAAGTCAGATCTCAATCCAATTGAGAATTTGTGGGTGGACTTGAAAAGGCTGTTAATTCACAATCTCCATGCAACCTGACTGAGTTGGAGCAGTTCTGCAAAGATGAATAGGGACTGCAGTGACCAGATGTGCCAAAGGAGCATCTACCAAATGCTGATTTGAAGGGGGAAATGTGTATGTAAACAGATGTTTTGTGTTTAACTAAAATACATTTTGAATTGTAGACTTTTTTTTCACTTGAAAGAATATTTTGTTCTGTTGATCATTGTCAATCCTCTGAAGAAAACAAAATCAAAACTTCTAACTTTAAAGTAGATGAATATCATTTATAGGCACTACAAAATCATGACATCCCACTTGATAAATTATTGATTAAAACTAAGGCTGTTAAATTAATGTTCTATATGTCTGTTCTATATGATATATATATATGCAATTATTTTCAGGTAGACGCATGGCAAAAGTAGTTCAAGGCAGGTCTTGACCGCATTATGCTGCTTCACACCAAACGCGAATAGAGTGTCTGGAGCGAGTGATTTTCATGTTAATGTAAATGCGCGTTTGGAGGTCATGCAGCATGATGTGTGATTTTATCTGGTGCTTTTTGTGCATTCACGTGTTTGAAGCGAATTCGTGTCTGACGCCCGAGCTTTGGCGTCTGTTCGCGCCGTGTTAACCAATCAGGAGCCTGCTCATGATAAACGGTGGCAGACCTGTCCGCTCGATACTCGCTCCGATGTGGGACAACAGGTAATCAAACTGGGTGTGGGACAATCGGAACTACCACTGAAAGCGGCCGTCATCCAGGCGCAGCTCCTGGAGCAAGTGGTGAAACTCGCCAAACTGGGTACGCCTCCGGAAGGTCTGGTGGACCCAAGTAGACACGCGAGTGGATTCAAAATGTTCAAGCGCCCAATTCGACGCTGTATTCGCGTTCTGTGTGAACGCAGCATTACAGTTCCATATCACTTCGCCAAACGATTTCAGTCATTTCAAATGTCTTTACAGCCGACAACAGCAAAAGAACCAAAACCCACAGTGACACTGACCAAGCAAAGACATATAGTAAACAATAGGATAAAAACTAAAAAAATATTTCCATGTTTTTCCCACAAAATTATGTTTAATTATGTCCGAAATGTACATACTCTTTCTCCCACTCTTTCTACTCTCCCACTCAAACACACATACACTACGGACACGCACTCGCACAGAAATGTGTTGTCAGCACTGCTCTGATGATTTTATCAGTAAAATAGTTTAGCCACTTTAAAGCTAAATGACATTTCTCACTAGCGATCAAATAAAGACACTGTTCTTACAGTTCTGTATTAGTAGACGCTGCTGCCGCACACTGTTGAAAGAGATGCACAGACTGAGCCTGAGGTAATTCCCGGACACACTGCCACTCGGTCCTCAGCCAGCCGAGAGGCTCTTCCTCGCAGTGCCATGCGATGGTACTGGACACTCAGTGGACGAATCGATCCTCCTCCGCCCCCTGGCGGCCGGCGGTGGCTCCTCCGGTTGAGGGCAGCCTAGTCCCGCATTCCCTGCTTCCTCCCTGTCATGACGGATTGCAGCAGGCTCCCTCCCTCCCTCTCGGACGGCAGCCACCCCACCTCGACCCAGGAGCACGGCAGCATGTTCTCCATCCCACTGGTCTGCACACGCTCCAGCACCACCGCCTCGGGCAGCCACTCGCGGTCTTTTCTCTTCCGTGCTGCCAGAACTCTTTAGCACCGCGATCCCCCTCAGCAGCGAGGGCTCTCCGACAGAATGTCCCTCCCGGGTTTCGGCACCAATGTAACAAAGTTCTTTGTTCAGGGAAGAAGGAGGCGGGAACCGGCGAACGTTCAACAAAATGTAATCAAATAAACTGAAAGTAAAACCGGCAGCCCCTCACGAACGACTACTGCACACACATAACAAAACACAACGTAAACGTAAAAAGCAGTATTTTGTTTTGCTGCTATCAGCCTCCTTTGAAACAAACTTATTCGTCTTGTAGTTAAAAATATCCACATGCCGCGAAGTAGAGGTGGCACAATTACAACGATCATTCTATAACCCCACTGACAAATCAGCCCTTGCTTTAAGAAATGAACAGCTTTTCATGAGGAGAATTATAGCTAAACGCGTGTCAAAACGTTGTAGCTGAAGTAACGTTACAGCCCTTCACTTGATGTGTTTGTATGAGTTGATGTGTGGGCGTTGACTCTGCATTAGCGGATAATGAAGTGGCTCGCGAAAGACTGACATCTATCACTTTTCAACCAGATTACATAAACGCAGCATATTTGTTTTCGATTTGGTTTACATTGTTTCAAACCTGACATTTCAGCGTTTCTTTAGACATATGCCTCATGTTTGTGAGACAAGTATTCACTAAGCTTCCTTTTCTGAAGACTATCTGAATGAATGTCTTTGAGAGAGAGGCTGCAGATCGCGCATCATGTTTGTTTTCTTTATTTTGCAAAAAGCAAAACATTTTGTTTTTATTGTGACTGTACACAAAAAAAAGAAACTTAACAGATTATAATGATGTATAACACTTGCCTGAATGATAAAAAACGACAGAGTTATTTGAGTCTCTTTGGCACTGATAAGAAAAAAGAGCCGATCGAGAGGGTTAAAGCGGTGCTAACTGCAGTGGAAAACCAAAGTGAGCTGAGCCGAGTCGTACCACGCAGTGGAAAAGCGAAGCGAGCTAAGCTGAGCCGTACTGTACCGAGCCGTACCAAGAGTTACCAGTGCAAAAGTGCTAAAACATAATAATCACTGCAATCATGATCCAATCATAGACTTGTTTGTCTATTTAAATCCAAACAAATATAATTTATTCCTGATCAAAGCGGTATTTTCGGCATTACTACTGATCCTTCAGAAACCATTCTAATAAGATGATTTGCTGCTTAAGAAAGTTTTCTGATTAGCACAGTCGAAATGGTTGTGCTGCTTAATACTTTTGTGGAAACCATGATGCATTTTTGTTCTATTGTTTTGATGAATAGTGTTCTATTCATCTAAAATAGAAGTCTTTTGTAATTGTCACTTTTGATCAATTTAATGATCACTGCTAGATAAAAGTATTAAAAAAAAAATGACTGCAAACTTTTGAACAGTAGTGCACTTTCTAGTTGTATGAAAACATGTGATTCATTTGAAGCATTTCATGAAATTAATTTGATTCAAATGTTTAATTGATTAACACACTACACTTCCTAGGTGAACGTGGACCATTTTGAGTCCACCATCATCTGTTCTTTTCAGTGTTCTGCACATTCATTGAGCTGTGGCCAGTCGGTGAAACTCCAGGAGTGCCTCCCAGAAAGAGCTTTACCCTGTATCTGGGTCAGACTCCTGTCCTGAGCTCACCTCCACAGCTCGCTGTGCATTTGCATTCTCAAACAGACTTTCCCGCCTTTGCCAAAATCCAGTGCAGATTGTATGTGAACGAAACTGTGTCAGCTTTAATGTTATTTACATCAGTGCTTTACTCGTTGCTGACAAACCAGTTGTTAAGAATGCCATATAGAAAGCTTAAAGCGACCATGTGATGTACTCGGTAAACTTTCAGACCTCAAAACATCAAGAACAACAAGGGCATTTATTGAATCCAAGTTGCAAATATGACCCGTTCTGAACTTTGTAAGACAAATGACTCCAATAAATCAAAAGATGACCATACACATTTATATATCAGTGACGTTTGTTCCGTGGTCAGAAACTTGGCCGGCCCCGTTAATGAGAAGTTAATGAGAAGAAAAAAGGAAATCGATGGAAGTTTTCCATTTTTCCATCATACCTACATGCCAGAAGAACTAACTACATAACAGTAAAATGAGCTGTCGAACAGGTGTAACATCTACCAGTCTGCATCTTTCTGAAAGATCCCCATGTTAGAAACAACTGGCTGCAATTTATTTTTTATCAAGGATCATTTCATTCAATCTTAATAGATTGTATTCTGCATTTCAATGAATGATTATGGATCTGGCACAGTGGGACATAATCTGAATCTTTTTTTTATAAATCTGTCACAGGCTAATAGGAATAAATAGTTCAGTTAAAGCACCAAAGCACAGCGCTCAGTTTCACATGCAGAATGAGACATTTCTTAAAGATGTAAGAGCGAAAAAACAAACCGTTTAAGGTTTTCTCAAACTGACATGCAGTATGATTGTGTTTGCTACATAAAAACAACTAAACTGTATAAGTAGACCTCAGGGAAAAGAATGATATAACAACAAAATGTACAATCGAACCTCTTAATATCTTATATCATGATGTGATATTTAGCCACAGTGTGACCCAGTCCAAACTGTCATCTGTGTAAGAGAAGAGAAATGCAATCTGACATCAAAATCAAAACATCAAACATCAAGTGTTGCATATGGATTTGTTCACAGAGGTATCAATATCACAAGCCTTAGGTGTCCTCAGTAAGCAGGTGGTAAGACTTCTTGTCTAGGCTGTTACACAATATGTCTTGAGTGATTACGACGTGAGTGAAGTCATTTTGTTTGAATATTACATTTTCAATTGGTTTAGTCTGTTCTTTGTTTGAAGCAGCATGCTGTGGCTTGTCACACAATGTATTTTGAGACGTAACATTGTCCCATTTCTTCAAAAAGAGGCGGTTTACATGCTAATAAAAGAGTAATTGGGAGGGGGAAAACATTTAAGATTTGGAACTCTCTGTCCTGTGGCCTACTTGTCAGATTATCCTACATGCTTTTCACAGATTCAGAAACATGTTCTGTTGGAATCATTTACTGAATTAAATGGCTCATTACACTGGAATAGCTTTAAGTGTAACTTTGAATGGAATGGGACATTTCGTTCAATTTTGTCAGAACTTTTTTATGTGTTATTTCCTGTAGCGATGGAATAACATGTTTGGGCTTTCAATTATTTTTCAAGATAAATTTAAAGGAATAGTTCACCCAAAAATGGAATTATCAATCATTATTCACCCTAATGTTGTTCCAAACCCGTAAGACAGATCTTTGGAACACAAATGAAGCTCTTTTTGATTAAATCTGAGCGATTTCTGTCCCTCCGTTGACAGCTACGCAACTACCACTTTAAAGCTTCAAAAAGTTCATAAAGAGGTTGTAAAACAAATTCATATGTATTGAGCCGTTTAGTCAAATTTTTTTCTGAAAAGGCTCGATAGCTTTATATAATAAACAGATTGAATTTAGGTTTTTATTCACATATAAACATTGATCAGCAAACGTAAACAGAAGTTTAACCAAACTGGCTTGACAAGCGAGAACAAACCTCTAGCAGAAGCTCAAACGTGCTGCGTAACACGAGAATGAACCTCATTGGTTCTTGCTGAAGCTTAAACGTGCTGCATAATACGAGAATGAACCTCATTGGTTCTTGCTAAAGCCCAATCGTGCTGCGTAACACGAGAATGAACCTCATTGGTTCTTGCTGAAGCCCAAATGTCAGTCCCTCCAGAAAAACGCGATTATGCGATCGCGTGATTTAACGCATAATCAGTCAAAGTCCGCATATTTATGCGGGGAAGCATTTTTTCAAATACTCCGCACTTTCGCCGCGTAAATTGTCTATTTCCACATGCAAAATATGCGGGGCTAGCATGATTTCATAATCCCCGCATTTTCGTTGCAAAAAAGTCATATATATATTATCAGAAAGTTGAAAAAAGTTTGTTTACTTCACACAATTGCCATGGGAACGTTTTGAAGTGACGTCATCGAAAAGCTGCAAACCCCGTAGAGAAACCATAGATATCGGTGAAACCATGATGAAGCACGCAAATTCCCATTTGCCAACAAAAATAACAGCAAAAGACCGCGCAAAGCAGTTTCCCGGTGTGCTGACCGATTTCAAAACACAGCGTTATGAATCAGTGAGTCGATTCAGTGGTTCGGATCGCCAAAGTCACGTATTTCAGTAGTTTGATACCCGATCCGAATCATGAATCGACTCACTGATTCATAACGCTTCGAAGCTTCATGATGTTGTGTTTTGAAATCGGTCATCACCATATAAGTCGTTATTTAGGTTTTAGCACAAAAACTATTCTCATCTCTTCATAAAGTTATTGTAGAGCCGCTGTAGTGAGATGGACTGTAGTGAGAGTATCGACGTCTTTATTGCTTTTATGGGTCTTGAGAGTGTCCAGTGCATTGTGCCAATGGAGGCCTTTCTGAGCCATCGGATTTACACTAAAATATCTTCATTTGTGTCTGAAGATGAACGGAGGTCTGACGGGTGTCCAGCGACATGAGGGGACGTCATTCATGACAGAATTTACATTTCTGGGTGAACAAACCCTTTAAGAGATTGCACTTTGTGCATTGGAAGCACTCAAATGTCTGTTTTGTAAAGCTACCTCTGTAAAACAGGAAGTTATTTATTCATTTTTTCAGAAGTTGTAGCATATTCCTTTTGTAAAGCTACAGAACTTTAACTCAATGTTTTGTAAATTTGAGCCATGTTTTTATTAAGGTCTTCAATAAAACAAGATGAGAACTTAAATATTCCCAGCACTTTCTGTGATGTAGTGCTTTTTTTCTCTTTTTCATCAAACCGCAGTTTTTGCAAGTTCCCGCAATTTAATAATTGCATAAATATCCCGCATATTCAATCGCATTTTTTTTGAATACGTGCCGCATAATCAAGGTTTTTTGCCCGCAACAATCACAAAAAAAGCTGCATTTTCTGGAAGGACTGAAATGTGCATGTTTGCTTTATGTTTGAGAACCACATTGGTGTGTGAGCTGATGAATGTTTATATATGAATAAAATCCTTATAAGATCGTGTCTTTTCAGAACATTTTGGACTAAACCGCTCAATTCATATGATTACTTTTACAATCTCTCTATGAACTTTTTGAAGCGTCAAAGTGGTAGTTGTGTAGGCTATCAATGAAGAGACAGAAAGCTTTCAGATTTAATATCCCTTTAATATGCAACAATTACTCTCCATTGACTGAAAGACTTATGGAAATAAATAATCCAAATGTGACTTAAAATTTGTAAAAGCATGTAGTTTTGTTTAGGTACTTTACAGAAATATTGGTATTACATAATTTCAAGTTGTGTGGAAGGAGTCTACAGTCAAAAGCATTCCATATAAAACTCCTTCACAATGATGTCTTGTTTTAAAAAAGGAAGTCAGTAGTCAAATTACTGTACATCATGTAAACACAGACAGTGTCGACTTACCATTTAGCCTGAAAATCGGGTCTGTTTGCCTGAAAGCAGTTTGTCAATCTCCAGTCTGATTTCTTGTGTTAATGAGATGTTAGTCATTGTTGATGATTCCTTCCTTCAGAAGAAAAGCTTTTCACACATGTATCCAAATAGAGTACATGGTTTGCCTGAAGACGGCTGTGACACTTGGAGCTGATGGGAGCAATATCTTCAGCTTGAAAATTATTGACTATTATCTTCTAAACGTCATCTGTCAATGTCCTTAGTTCTATGTTAGCATGGAAGCGCAACATAATCTTTGAGAGCTAATTTCCCCACATATTATTAGCAGTGTTTGTAAGAGCCTATAAAACACTTACCATGCAAGATGCTTGAGTTTTATGGTTGTTTGCCAGTGTCGCTGTGCAGTTACTAACGTGTTCTAAAACACAAACAAAACAATTCAGATTTAGTTTAGCTTTGTTTGTTTTGTTGCCTGTACAAGATGCTAAAAGTGTTGTGGGTGGTTGCCCGAGCAAAGCGTTTTGGCTTAATTTGGTTTTGTGTTGCCCGTACAAGATGCTAAAGTGTTGTGTGTGTAATGCAGCATTATTGCAAAATTACGTCCCTGGAGTTTTAAAGTCCCCCTATGGTGAAAACCAAGTCTATGTTGTGTTTTTAATGTGCTTGAAGACAAACCACGTGCATCAGTCAACACCACTGAGGAGTATTTTCTCTTTAAAACGGCAGTGATCTAAAGACAGTCTCAAAAACACGGTTTGAAATCGCTGGTGTTTCTGACACCACAAACTACCTTGTAACCAATCAGGTCAACTTGTGGGCGGGGCTTTAGCATATCATTAACTATGACCATTCTGAAGCAGTGGACGGAGTCTCAAGATAAATGTTTTTTCTGTTGTTGTGAAAAATTGTGTATTAGCAACATTGTGTATATGATGTATATTTCGATGTTATGATGAACAATATGTCTTTCTCCACTGTTCAAAGCGTTTCTAAGGATGCTGATTTTTAGAAGGCAGCTGTCTGAGATGGCAAATGGAAACATGGCTTGTGTAACATTAGCAACACATTATTAGCTGTTTGATAACGCAGTCAAGCAAAAGGCGAATCCTATTAATTACAGTTATGTGTCCAGTGTTTCCCCTACCATTGTTTTAAATGACCCCTGCCCCCCCTGAATGAATGACAAAAATTATTTGTCATTACGGTCGACAATAACAATTTCCCGATGGTCCAGTGCCAGCGTGAAAGACACTCGGGCCAATGCTGCATCTTCACGGAGGTTGATCGTTTGCGCATTTATAAGCCTTGCCAATTTAAATATTCAAGCGCAAATAGACGAAAATGCCTGTCTTGTTGAGTATCATCATAAACATAGTCGGTTATGCCGTTAACGTAAACATGATATTTGCCAATCACCGCCAGCATTTATGGTAATTTTCACAAGTTTCATGGCCCACAGAATATCTTGTAAGAATATCTTAACATGCAATATATCAAAAGAAAGAACAGACCCTCTGTTTTATTCTAGCGTCATACATTCTTTTTTTAATCAACACTTGAATGTTGCAAGTTTCGTGAAAAAGCAACATTTTGAGCATAAAGCTGAGAAAATCACGTTTTTGGAAAAGACTACGTCCGAACGATGAACGGTGATCAAAACACAAATGGAGTCAATCGAGTCCGCCCCGCGCCGCAGGTATAAACAGGAAGCGAGAGCGAATGCAAGCTGTTTTTCACTGAGGAGCCGAACTTAGTGACTCGGCCATGCAGTGATGGTACAGCAACTGTGGCGACGGGACGTACGTCTCCGTTCCCTCCTTCAGGGAACGAGGGTTACCATACGTAACCGAGACGTTCCCTTTCAGTCGGTCACGTTCGGCGTACATTGGACGTACCGACGAATTGGGATCCCTTTGGAAAACGCCACAGTTACTACCACTTCCAGCGCCCAGCGATGAGCCCCTCAGACCCCATCTGTTAGCGGGCAGGGAAATTCACGCAGGGAGAGTCAAAAAGCTGCTGTTCCACAAAACCCATTCAGCTGACTTTATTGGATAACGCTGGGAAAGCGTGCCCGGGGAGGCCGCTGCGGAAGCCACATCATGCCCAGAGGTAGTTACCATGTGGAGATTACACGTATGGGCTGGCCATGGGCAGCACAACATACGGAAGTCCCAGGGGTGGCCCCGACGAATTAGAGGCGGGGGACTACACCTACCTGAGGAAAGACACGGGCTCGCCGTAGGGAGCCGTACCGTGGAGAATACACACATGGGACCGCCGTAGGGGTCACAACATATGGAACCCAGCCTAACACCCGTTCCACCAATGCATACGAGTGTTAGACCTGGCGTCGGACTCTCCGCCACATCCGACTGCCGAGGGTAACGGAGGACTCAACAGGGTTCGCCATTACGGGAAACTCAACTGGAGCAGTTAGCGCACGTATCCGGTCCATATGGAGGGGAATGGCGCAGCAAGCCGACACAAGAACGGGCACTTCGGTGTTACTGACTATGGGAAGTGAGCACACAGGAAGATACCGGCTCTACACGGAGGCTATAGAATCTAGTGAACGTGTTAGGTGTCGCCCAGCCCACAGCTCTGCAAATATCTGTCAGCGAGGCGCCACGAGCCAACGCCCAGGAAGAAGCAACACCCCTGGTGGAGTGGGCTCTTAACCCGAGCGGGCAGGGCACGTCTTGGGATTCATACGCCAAGACGATGGCATCCACTATCCAGTGGGCCATCCTCTGCTTGGAGACAGCCTTTCCCTTCTGCTGTCCTCCGTAACAGACGAAGAGCTGCTCTGAGGTCCTGAAGCTTTGCGTTCTGTCCACATAAGTCCGGAGAGCACGGACGGGACAGAGAAAAGCTAGGGCTGGGTCTGCCTCCTCCAAAGGCAGCGCTTGCAGGCTCACCACTTGGTCCTGGAACGGAGTAGTGGGAACCTTGGGCACATATCCAGGCCGGGGTCTCATGATCACATGAGTTACCGGGCCCGAATTCCAGGCACGATTCGTCGACCAAAAATGCTTGCAGGTCCCCTACCCTCTTGATGGAGGCCAACGCAGTCAGGAGTATTGTCTTTAACGACAAGATCTTTAACTCTGCTGACTGCAAAGGCTCAAAGGGCACTCTCTGCAGTGCGGTTAGCACCAGAGACAAGTCCCAAGAGGGTATAGAGGGAGGGTGAGGCGGATTTAGTTTCCTCGCCCCCCTCAGGAACCTGACGATCAGATCATGCTTACCTAAAGATTTTCCATCTACTAGATCATGATTAGCGGCGATAGCGGCAACATAGACTTTGAGGGTGGAGGGAGACAGCCTTCGCTCCAACCCGTCTTGTAGAAAGGAAAGCACAGACCTGATCGAACATCTTCGGGGGTCTTCTCGGCGAGAACAGGTTCCACTTCAACGCATAGAGGCGCCTCGTAGAGGGGGCTCTAGCGGAAGCGATGGTGTCAACTACTGCTTGCGGTAGGTCACCTAGAACCTCCGCGTCCCGTCCAGGGACCAGACATGGAGTTTCTAGAGGTCCGGACGTGGGTGCCATAGGGTGCCCGTCTCTGAGTCAGGAGGTCCTTCCTCAGAGGAATGGGCCAAGGAGGTGCTGTCGCGAGGAGCACTAGTTCCGGGAACCAAGTCCGGTTTGGCCAATACGGAGCGACCAACAGGACTTGCTCCTCGTCCTCCCTGACCTTGCACAGTGTCTGTGCGAGAAGGCTCACTGGGGGAAACACATATTTGCGTAGGCCCTGGGGCCAGCTGTGTGCTAGGGCATCCGAGCTGAGGGTCCCCTCGGTCAGGGAATAAAACCACTGGCAATGGGTCGTGTTCAGGGCGAAAAACAGGTCTACCTGTGCGGTCCCGAAGCGACTCCATATCAGCTGGACCACCTGGGGATGGAGTCTCCACTCTCCCAGGAGCACTGGCTGTCATGAGAGCTCGTCGGCTGCACGATTGAGCAGGCCCGGAATATGAATGGCACGAAGCGACCTCAGATGCTTCTGACTCCATAAAAGGAGATGGCGGGCGAGTTGTGACATGCGACGGGAGCGTAGACAACCCTGTTTGTTGATGTACGCAATGGCCACAGTGTTGTCCGTACGGACCAGAACGTGCTTGCCTCTGAGCGGAACTTTGAAGCGGCTGAGTGCAAGACGAACTGCTAACAACTCGAGGCAATTGATATGCCATTGCAGTTGAGGCCCCGTCCACAGACCCGAAACTGCAAGCCCGTTGTACGTGGCACCCCAGCCGGTGGATGAGGTATCCGTGGAGACAACAGAATGCCTGGACACTTGTTCTAGGGGAATTCCCACCAGTAGAAACGAGTGGTCCGACCACGGGCTGAAGGTTTGGCGGCACCTCGGAGTGCCACGCCCATCTCGGGACTCGATCGTGTAGCCAGCGTTGAAGCGGTCTCATATGAAGCAATCCAAACGGCGTTACTGCGGCTGCGGATGCCAAATGCCCCAGGAGCCTCTGAAAGTGTTTCAGTGGTGCCGCTGTCCTGCCTCTGAACAAATTCAAGCAGTTCAACACTGACTGGACGCGCTCCTCAGTGAGGCGCGCTGTAATGGCGACCGAGTCTATCTCCATACCGAGAAAAGAGATCCTCAGTGTTGGACAGAGTTTGCTCTTCTCCCAGTTGACCCGAAGTCCCAACTGGCTGAGGTGACTGAGCACCATGTCCCTGTGTTCGCACAACTGCTCCCGTGACTGGGCAAGGATCAGCCAGTTGTCGAGATAGAACTACCACCCCCCTGAAAAAAATCCTATGGGAAACACTGGTGTCCGACATTGTCAATAGCTCCATTGTGCAGCGTTTACCTCAGAAAGTTGACTGAGTGGATCTCTGAGCTGGTGTGAGTGCGTGGAGGTGGGGCTAATTAGCATATTCATAGATCCACAAATACTAAATGAAGCAAGGGTGTCGAGTTACATTTAAGCTATTTTAAGGCATGAAGACATGTTTTTAACAGGAAAAAAAGTTTAAATATCTGATTTTGGTGATCGAAGATGAGTTTTAAGGGATACAATTATTGACTACAGGGGGACTTTAATTCTCTCTTCTAGAAACATTAACTTAGTTTTTTCTGCTTGCTCTGGGTATTATACTCTATGAACATATAACTTTGTTATGCTTTGAAGGCCTGTCTTTACTCTCGGGTCAAGTACGCCATATTTAACTTTGTACTGTCTCATAATGTCGGTATAAATAATATTGTTTCCCTCTAAATGAGACACAACGGCTTCTCTCCATTAAAGAAGAACAGAAATGGTCCTGTGCCTTTTTAAACTCTTCTCTCTCCAATAACTTTTTCTAATACTAATATTTTGCTGAATTATACTAGGAGGAAGCCTTGTTTAAACTACAACAAAAATTGAACTTTAGAAGTCAACACATACCAAAGCTCTTGTTGAATACTGGGGTTTGGATTATAATAAGAAAAACTAAACACTGTTTTGGGTCATATCCTTTATATTTTAGACATGTCAGTGTGTCCTGCGTAAAATAAGGCATTGAGCCACTATCGACCTTTAGTTCTGAGATTGTCTTGGGTGCTGTGGAACGCTTTGCCAATAGGATAAAGTAGGTTTCTAGATCAGCATACCTGTTGGTCTTTGAACAACATCTCTTTCAACCAGTCAGATCACTTGGATTTTAGGGTCAGGTAATGGATAGGATTAGGGTTAGGGATAGGGATAGGTTAGAACTGTGTTTGACAGTTACGTTGTTCCAGGACCAACAAAAGATATGTCCTACTTGGCAAAATCACTGTCAAGGGTGCAGAGAAGAGAATCTCAGCATGTAATTGGAGATTTCAAAGGAACTTTCTCTGAAGTAAATCGAGGCTGCACAGATAGTCACTCACTGATGAAGAGGGCACTTCTCTTTCTCCACACAAACACATGGCAGGAGATTAAAGACACATGGTCTTGGCCAGAAATGTCATGCCCATTCAAACTGAGTGTGACTATAATTATGTGAAATGCTAAAATTAAAAAGTAAAAAAAAAGGTGTTTATGTTAAAGGCTTTGGCAGAAATCTTTTGGCAGTCACTTGTTTTAGACTGAATTCGGCCCTGATGCATCCACCCTCATGTCACTTCAAAGTTGTTCAATGTTTTTTGTACAACAAATTGTCAAAGCAATGTGTTGGGAGCAGTGTTGGGAGCAAAACACTGCAAAGTGGCACGTTACTGTAATTCCACTACTTTTTGCAGTAATGCATATGTAACTAAATATTTTTACAATCAAGTAACGCAATTACAACTACTGAAATTTAAATGAGTTCATGACCCGTGTTGCTCTCTTTTGTGAAAAACGCTTGCAGACAAGAAGCTCATTCTCGCTGTAGTATTGTTGCAGGCCGTGTCGTGGAGATTCTGTGTTTTTCATTGTGAAAGCCAAACTACTTTGTTTGGGCTTCCAAAAGAGGGGACAATTAGAAAACAGTGGCTAAGCTTTAGTTACAACACTGCCCCAGAACAGTACAACCCAAATATTCGACTGTGTGTTGTGCATTTTTCGGAGGACTGTTTCTAGCACCTGGGCGAGCACAGACCGTTTCTACATCTTTGTCGTTTCTACGATAACAAATGCAAATGTGGATGATGGTCATCTGCATCATCCGGATCAGATTCGGGCTCGAATTGATAAGGTAGAACCAACATTATCATCTGTCATTGCTTTGCTTTGGGAGCTGATGTTCCAAATGGTAAGAAGCGTGACATTTTCATCAGACGCATTAGGTACTCGGGCACAATGCACTGGATCACTGGCCAATCAGAGCACACCGCGCTTTTCAGAACGATGAGCTTTGAGAGATGAGACTTGTTAGCCCATTTTAACAGTTGTTGAGGATCTCATCTCTTATCTCTATTTAGCTTAGCCTCACGAGGCATGTTTGTTAAACCATTTTGTTAAGCTTTTGTTAAATCACATATTCAATTATATGCAGCACCCCAAGGGACCTTTGTTTTCTCTTTTAATTAGTGTTAATACTGTAGGCCAATCACTTTTATTTCACTGGGCCTAACAACCGTTAAATGACTGAGACAGTTGTTATTTCCTTTCAAGTATTAAAAGGGACTTTTGTACTACTGCTTGATTTGAAGGCCTGTTGCCCTGTTGATTACAATAAATAGGTCTAAAAATTATGTTTATTGTGTTTGACTGTTCAGTACTGTTCATATTTACATTTAAAAAGCAGACATAAAAGTAACTTAAGTTGCTTTCCCTAGTAACTAATTACTTTTGATATACAGTAATTGGTAAAGTAGTAACTGTAACTAATTACTCATTTTTAGTAACTGGCCCAACACTGGTTGTGAGTAAATAAATAAAATATCACAGACATATATAGACTAACACATCTTGCTCACTCTGTTAAAAATATCTTATTTTTATTTGGTCATGTCTTTATCTCATCTACAGCACCATGTCCGTAACTATGATGTATGCCTCAACATTATGTCAGATCTAATTATTAAATAATTGTGTAATTGCTAAATATATATATTTTGTAAATATTTGTATTTATATTTTAAAAATAATTTACCAAAAAATGTGTGTAAATGCATGATTATCTATATACAGGGGTTGACATTAACACCTGGCGGGTTGAATTTTATTGTAGTCTTCTCAAAAGGAGAAGTTGCGCATTATATCCAATCACACGCGATTCTGTTGAGCTTATAAACGCAATGTCTAATAATCAGAGGCGTTCTTAGTCAGAGCGCGCGTTCACTCACTGAAATCTGAACACTCATCATAAACAACAAATCAGAGATGTGCGGATGATGAATGAATCTCGCACACGTACATCGTACGCACATCTCTGATTTGTTGTTTATGATGAGAGTTTTAAAAAAAATTCAATTTCCACGCGATTCTGTTGAGCTTATGAATGCATTGTCTAATAATCAGAGGCGTTCTTAGTCAGAGCGCGCGCTCACTCACTGAAATCTGAACTCTCATCATAAACAACAAATCAGAGATGTGCGTATGATGAATGAATCTCGCACACGTACATCGTACGCACATCTCTGATTTGTTGTTTATGATGAGAGTTTTCAAAAAAATGTAAATAATTTCCACGCGATTCTGTTGAGCTTATGAACGCATTGTCTAATAATCAGAGGCGTTCTTAGACAGAGCGCGCGCTCACTCACTGAAATCTGACATATAAATCATAAACAACAAATCAGAGATGTGCGTATGATGAATGAATCTCGCACACGTACATCGTATGCACATCTCTGATTTGTTGTTTATGATGAGTTTTCAAAAAAATTTAAATAATTTCCACGCGATTCTGTTGAGCTTATGAACGCATTGTCTAATAATAAGAGGCGTTCTTAGTCAGAGCGCGCGCTCACTCACTGAAATCTGAACTCTCATCATAAACAACAAATCAGAGATGTGCGTACGATGAATGAATCTCGCACACATACATCGTACGCATATCTCTGATTTGTTATTTATGATGAGAGTTTTCAAAAAATTTTTAATAATTTCCACGCGATTCTGTTGAGCTTATGAACGCATTGTCTAATAATCAGAGGCGTTCTTAGTCAGAGCGTTCTTACTCACTGAAATCTGAACTCTCATCATAAACAACAAATCAGAGATGTGCGTATGATGAATGAATCTCGCACACGTACACTGTACGCACATCTCTGATTTGTTGTTTATGATGAGAGTTTTCAAAAAAAATTACATAATTTCCACGCGATTCTGTTGAGCTTATGAACGCATTGTCTAATAATCAGAGGCGTTCTTAGTCAGAGCGCGCGCTCACTCACAGAAATCTGAACTCTCATCATAAACAACAAATCAGAGATGTGCGTATGATGTACGTGTGCGAGATTCATTCATCATACAGTGATTCGATTGACTGGTTTTGTTCTATTTCAGCAGTGAAAATAGTTTCAAACAAAGATCACAGCAGAAGCACATCATAAAGCTGACGTTAGAAGTTCGATATTTATGAATTTAGGGACCGTCTCTAAAGTTACATACAATATTAGTATACACAGTTCTAACTTCAATAGCATTTGAAAAGAATGACTTACAATCATAAAACCGACTGCAAAGTATTCATCTATGTGTCAGGTATGATACACCTTTTAGATTTTTGATATTTAATAAAATAAACTGTCAAATCACATGAAAATATGGATATGCATTCCACTAGGCTACTGTATGGGCTCATACACAAAATATGATAGATTTAAATATGTCAGCTGAAGAATATTGCTTGAGAAAAAAATTATATTTACACCAAAAATCATATATTTTCAGACAAGCAACTGTTAGTGTTTCTCTGTCTAGATTAAGGAGCGTTACACACTACCTTATCAGAGCTTTTGATGACCTGTCATGTTATATATTTCATGTAGTCTTGATTTGGATGTCTACAGTGGTAATTTACATATAGCCAACAACAAATTTCCCAACAACACAATTGTGACAGTGAAACTGCTAAGTGGTTAGTAACTTTGGAAAACCAGTCAAGCTCTGACTATATATATACAGAATATGAAACGGTGTCAATCATCAGTTGACTGGTTACTTTTTTATGAATTCTAACAATGCATTGTTGTGAGAACATGAACATGAACAAACATGAACAACACTCAGGACAGATGATGAGGCAGTGCTGAATCGAAGCCTTGCCAATTGAAATATATAACTTGCTGTGTGGGAAGTTTTCTGTGTGCAAACCTCAGAAGCGTACACTTAGAATCCATGTCTCCGTAGAATTCTGAATTGATCTCTCTTTCTACTGTTTATATCAGGGGTCGCAACCTATGGCAAGTGTACCGCATGTGGAGGGGGAATTGCTGGCACGTGAGCAAAAGTGAGATGGGTGTATGTATTTCATTCAGATAAAATATATTGTACCTGCATATACAGGGAGTGCAGAATTATTAGGCAAGTTGTATTTTTGAGGATTAATTTTACAACATTAATAATTAAACAACAACTATGTTGTCAATGAACACAAAAAACTCATTAATATCAAAGCTGAATATTTTTGGAAGTAGTTTTTAGTTTTAGCTATTTTAGGGGGATATCTGTGTGTGCAGGTGACTATTACTGTGCATAATTATTAGGCAACTTAACAAAAAACAAATTTATACCCATTTCAATTATTTATTTTTACCAGTGAAACCAATATAACATCTCAACATTCACAAATATACATTTCTGACATTCAAAAACCAAACAAAAACAAATCAGTGACCAATATAGCGACCTTTCTTTGCAAGGACACTCAAAAGCCTGCCATCCATGGATTCTGTCAGTGTTTTGATCTGTTCACCATCAACATTGCGTGCAGCAGCAACCACAGCCTCCCAGACACTGTTCAGAGAGGTGTACTGTTTTCCCTCCTTGTAAATCGCACATTTGATGATGGACCACAGGTTCTCAATGGGGTTCAGATCAGGTGAACAAGGAGGCCATATCATTAGATTTTCTTCTTTTATACCCTTTCTTGCCAGCCACGCTGTGGAGTACTTGGACGTGTGTGATGGAGCATTGTCCTGCATGAAAATCATGTTTTTCTTGAAGGATGCAGACTTCTTCCTGTACCACTGCTTGAAGAAGGTGTCTTCCAGAAACTGGCAGTAGGACTGGGAGTTGAGCTTGACTCCATCCTCAACCCGAAAAGGCCCCACAAGCTCATCTTTGATGATACCAGCCCAAACCAGTACTCTACCTCCACCTTGCTGGCGTCTGAGTCGGACTGGAGCTCTCTGCCCTTTACCAATCCAGCCACGGGCCCATCCATCTGGCCCATCAAGACTCACTCTCATTTCATCAGTCCATAAAACCTTAGAAAAATCAGTCTTGAGATATTTCTTGGCCCAGTCTTGACGTTTCAGCTTGTGTGTCTTGTTCAGTGGTGGTCGACTTTCTGCCTTTCTTACCTTGGCCATGTCTCTGAGTATTGCACACCTTGTGCTTTTGGGCACTCCAGTGATGTTGCAGCTCTGAAATATGGCCAAACTGGTGGCAAGTGGCATCTTGGCAGCTGCACGCTTGACTTTTCTCAGTTCACGGGCAGTTATTTTGCGCCTTGGTTTTTCCACACGCTTCTTGCGACCCTGTTTACTATTTTGAATGAAACGCTTGATTGTTCGATGATCACGCTTCAGAAGCTTGGCTATTTTAAGACTGCTGCATCCCTCTGCAATATATCTCACTATTTTTGACTTTTCTGAGCCTGTCAAGTCCTTCTTTTGACCCATTTTGCCAAAGGAAAGGAAGTTGCCTAATAATTATGCACACCTGATATAGGGTGTTGATGTCATTAGACCACACCCCTTCTCATTACAGAGATGCACATCACCTAATATGCTCAATTGGTAGTAGGCTTTCCAGCCTATACAGCTTGGAGTAAGACAACATGCATAACGAGGATGATGTGGTCAAAATACTCATTTGCCTAATAATTCTGCACTCCCTGTAGATCTACATTTTGAGGTAATTATTCCTCATAGTGTTACACAGTTTGTTTTATTAAGTTAGGAATCATACTCAATGAATCACGTGCACACAAGTTACTGACTGACCGCTAACAGCTTGTTCCACCCTACATAGTCAATGCTACACATTCTGGAGATATTCAACCAAGTATATTGATTCCTATTACACATTCCACACACATCAAAATGACTGTGATGCATGTGGAAACTCCTGGTCAATTCATCTGTTCATCTTTGATCTTGAAATTGGCTGTTGATTAATAAAATTAAGCTTATATTTTGTTTTCTTTGACGTGAATTGCACAGGAATTGAAGATTAGATTTATATTTGTTTTGTGGAGACACATTTATGTTTCCAAGTGTAAATGGAACAGTTTTAACAAAATGGATAGCTATCCGATCAGTTGGACTCATGAATGATGAAGTGTAAATAGGCTGTTGGAAAACTGTTCTTCAAAGTCTAATTTAAACCTGAAAACAAACTAAAGGATTTTGACAAATGTAACTCAAATCCTTTAAAAAAAATGCTTTAGAAATATTTAATCTGCATTGTTTATTGTTTTATAATGTTGCCCTGGAGTGCACTTATAATGTTAGAATGATTTTGACATCAAAAAATGTCATAATTTAGAAATAAAAAGCATTTTTCCTACCCTGATTTTAGCCTCTGATTTGAACGCTCTGTTTGAAGGGGCGTGTCTGTCAGACTTCAGTGTAACTGTACATGAATTATTACATATCATAAATCGTGGTCACAGATCAGGCATGATATTAACACACTTACTTACATGCTGTTGTGTTACTGTTGAGTACATATCGTAAAAGTCTGTTTGTAAAGCCTGCGCAGAAATTGCGACTGATTTACCTAAGAATTCACAGTGAAATGTAGCGCATACAAATAATGCTCAACTGCGACATTCACATTGTTGAAAATAAATAAGCACACTCCTAGCATTAGGATCCTTTGTAAGGTAATGTTAGTCCAGTGATCCTGTATCGCTCTTCTCTCCTCGTCATCTCACTAACACGCCAGTGGGCGGGGCCAAAGTTGTGATGATGAAGTAGGCGTTGACTTTCACAGATCATATATAGACACATTCCACAATGAGTCGTTCTCTGGGCTTGGTTACAATAAAAGCTGTTTTTGGACTAACAAAGACATTTTCAGTTCTGAAACTTACAGGATATTCTTATAGTTTGATGACCTCTTATATGTCAAAAGGTCAAGGAAAATTAGATTTCTGAGTTTATGACCCATTTAAGATTCTGCACAATTTCTTTGTTAGCCATTATGAGTATTTAAAATATGTTTATATGTATTTAAATATATGTGGGTGGGGGTGGCATAGTGATGAACTCATGACATTTCATGAAAAAAAAAAAAAACGGTTGCCGACCCCTGGTTTACATACTACATTTACTAGTAAATTGTGTTGTAGTGTTTGTTGTTCCCTAAGTGCTTACGATTGCTGACCTTAGTGTGTAGGCACTCTAAATCTAAAAAGTTTTCAGCTTTTGATGTTGAAAGTATAGAAAACAGCCAAAGCACACATTTTATTTACCACTTGGCCTTCCGAATCCACTTTTGTGGGCTGACAAAGGACCAAACAATCCTCTTCCAGTGAACTTCTTGCCAATGTCAATCAATCACTCTTCCTTTTAATTTTTTTTGTTGCAACACCACTTTCTTCCTTTCCTCTCTTTCCACCTATCTCTCTGTCTTTCTCAGTTTGACTTTTATCACACTCTCCTATCCCAGTCTGTCTTTCTCTTTGCCAACCACATGGCTGAATAGAAGCCCACCTGTGTAAACATTAGGTAGATCCTGTCTGTGCTATGGCCTCTTGGACACATTCAGCCATTTTTGTTTTCTTGGGCACGTTGACTTGAGGAAGTTCAGCTTTCCCCTGTGCAACATTTGTTTTGTTCCTTTTCTACTTTTCAAATGTACTTGCCGCATCAGCTTTTGTTACTTTATAGTCTTTATGGTCATTTCATTCTCCAAAGATTTGACGTTCATTGGGCATAAGTATGATTTATATCTCAAAGCTTTTCTCATGTGCGGATTTAACACCATCTTTATATGTTGGAACCAGATCGGCTTAAGACAACCTGGTCAGTCTATAGACGTGCATATGTGGGTCCTTTCACCACAAATCTTACCAATAAATGATGGATCCCTTCATGATTTTATAAGACTTTCTGGAATTGGCTGATGGTGAGAGACCATGAATTCTTTTAATACCTGTAAACTTGGATGCATTTGCAGTATGCAAGTCCAACTCAGTGCGAGACGCATGCCTTGCTCACAAGTGCATCATCAAATCACACGTGCCCAATTGATCTCCCAAAGCTAGAGGGGTTTCCTTTCTGTCATTCGGATCAGCACATCCCAACGTCTTGAATTATGCAACTACATCACATGATGTTTTGACAGTAATTAATCAAAACCAGAGCTTCCTTATTCAACACACCTTAACCCATTTCCCTCAGCCTGGTGCTGTTACACTGATGCTTCTGCAGACAGCTGCCTTCCAGTCGTCCATAAAGTCGTGCCAAGACACACATTCAGTTGCTGGCTCAGACAAAATTATCCCGGTTTCTCCTTTGGTAGTGAGAGGTGAGAAGCTGTGATGCACTTGATCAGGGCTGACGTTGGAGTTCCCGAACGTTGCTCACTCCCTTCGGAGCACAGCTAAGGTCAGCCCAACAGTCTGTGGGCTGTTTGTAATGTCATTGGGTTGAAAGCGGAAGGCCCAAGAAATGTGTGTGGTAAATTGGATGTTTCAACAGTATGGCCTAACCTCAGGCATTTCTCTGGGGCTTTACTCCAACTAGGGCTGTATGTTGCCTGTAGGCCTCTGGAGATGTAATAGGAAGTATCAGTTGCCGTCTTGGGAAACAGTGGTTGTCTGTCCAAAAAAACTCAGCCAGGGCCATTTTAATATAATCTCATCGTTGGAAGACTTGCAGTTTCTGAGAATTTTAATATCTTTTATATTCTTTAGGAACGCGTATCAATCGCACTTGCTTCAAATTGCTAAAAAGCACTTCCAAAATGTGAACCCCATTTTCCACTGAACAAATATTTAAATCTTCCTCACAGGATTGGCATCCATTCAGATGCTGCAGTGGAAGAGCTTTATTTCATTATGTCCATGCTTGGCTTTTTTATTATTCCAGGCCGTTAGTCTTGCTGAGATGACTAATGACACCAAACAAACATGTCTTCGTTTCTTATTGTTTTGCTCGTAAGTCATGGCGAGGTTAAATACGTAAATGTATCCATCAGATGACCACTTTTATATGTTTGATAGCAAATAACATTTATTTGTATTGCTTTAGAGTAATGCTGTAAAGTGTAGATGGGTCAGTGACAAAGATGATAAACAGTATTTGAATTTGCCTGAAGTTTCTGAAAATTTAAGTTTTGATTTATTGGTTTAAATGTCATATACACTATAATGCCAAAAGTTTTGGGACGCCTGCCTTTACATGCACATGAACTTTAATGACATCCCATTCTTAATCCATAGGGTTTAATATGGAGTCGGCCCACCCTTTGCAGATCTAACAGCTTCAACTCTTCTGGGAAGGCTTTCCACAAGGTTTAGGAGTGTGTTTATGGGAATTTCTGACCATTCTTCTAGAAGCGCATTTGTGAGGCACTGATGTTTGAAGAGAAGGCCTGGCTCGCAGTCTCCGCTCTAATTCATCCCAAACGTTGAGGTCAGGACTCTGTGCAGGCCAGTCAAGTTCCTCCACACCAAACTCGCTCATCCATGTCTTTATGGACAGATGCTTTGTGCACTGGTGGGCAGTCATGTTGAAACAGGAAGAGGCCGTCCCCAAACTGTTCCCACAAAGTTGCATAAAATTGTCAAAAATGTCTTGGTATGCTAAGGGGCCAAGCCCAACCCCTGAAAAACAATCCCAGACCACAATCTCCCCTCCACCAAACTTTACACTTGGCATAATGCGGTCAGGCGAGTACCGTTTTCCTGGCAACCGCCAAACCCAGACTCGTCCATGGGATTGTCAGACAGAGAAGCGTGATTGGTCACTCCAGAGAACACGTCTCCACTGCTCTAGAGTCCAGTGGTGGTGTGCTTTACCCCACTGCATCCCACACTTTGCATTGCACTTGGTGATGTAAGGCTTGGATGAGCTGGTCGGCCATGGAAACCCATTCCATGAAGCTCTCTACACACTGTTCTTGAGCTCATCTGAAGGCCACAGGAAGTTCAGAGGTCTGTAGCTATTGACTCTGCAGAAAGTTAGCGACTTCTGCGCACTGTGTCCCTCAGCATGCGCTGACCCCGCTCTGTGATTTTACGTGGCCTACCACTTCCTGGCTGAGTTGCTGTTGTTCCCAATTGCTTCCACTTTGTTATAATACCACTAACAGTTGAGCGTGGAATATTTAGTAGTGAGGAAATGTCCCGAATGGACTTATTGCACAGGTGTCAACCGATCACGGTACCACGCTTGAGTTCACTGAGCTCCTGAGAGCGACCCATTCTCTCACAAATGTTTGTAGAAGCGTCTGCATGCCTAGTGCTGGATTTATACACCTGTGGCCATGGAAGTGATTGAACAATGATTTGGAGGGGTGTCCCAAATACTTTTGGCGATATAGTGTATATACATATATAAAATGGTTTTCTGCATGTTGGTCATGCTATACTGATTTTGAGTCAGACAAAATCAACAAAAAATATGAATATTATTTTACTACATTTAATTCTAAACGTTAATTATAACTTAATTCTAACTTAAGCGGTTAAACTGCTTAATATTTTTGCACAAATGCAACATTTTGCACATTTTTGCACCAGCTTTTTAATCAGTGTTCTTTTAGTATTATTAATTTACTTTTTATAGATTTTTAGTATTGTAGTTTAAGTTTTAGTACTGTTGTCTAGTATCTCTGTACAGCTTTAATTATTTTTATTCCACTTTTAATTTGAATAATTTTAGTACTTAAACGTATTTATTTTTGTTAGTTGCCAAAGCAACATTTCCATCTAATATTTATATTTTATTTCAGCTTTATTTCAATTACCAAAATCTGTGTAATGATTTAGTTTACGACAACACTTCTTTTAATTAGACTTTTATTTTTAGCGTATTAGGACAGTTAAACTTTGAAATGTTTTATTTATATCCCCCCCCAAAAAATAGAAATAATAAAAGAGCTCATGTCATTGACTCCATGTGCTTTTTGTGTCAAACCCCCTCACTTTGGCATTCATCAAACCCTGCAGTATAAACTCCCACATAGATTAAAACATCACCCACCTTTTTTAAATATCTTCTTACCACCACACTAGCTCCTTGATGAGGCTAATATCCAGCGCATGTGCCGTCAAAGCAGAGGAAATGAGCTAAAATCAAACGTGGAGACGTATGAGCTCGCAGGCCTGGAACATTTCCCATTCACTTTCATCCAGAAGAGTGCGGTGAACGCTTCCTCGTGACCTGAGCGTAGCAGTGTTTGTCAGACATTCAGCCCGGAGATAAGCCATCGTCATTAGAGAGCCTATAGATGCAATCAAAGCCATCCACCGCACACAGACGGACAAATGAGGTTCACCGGAGGTGTCTGCTTCTAATTTAACCTGCACAAGACTGTGAGGATCAGATCTATCAAAATAAAAAGACAGAACTGTTGTGAGCTTTTGTTTTGTTTGGCACACAAATGAAATCCAAATGTTGCTGGCCCAAGATATGTCGCCTTTTTCAGCACTAAAAGGGCCTGAATTTAAAGTCCTCTTTTCAGAATCCCTGTTCAGTATGACCACATAGATCGCTGACAAGCTGCCTTCATGTATTTTTTATCTTATCCATCTTTAAGGCTCCCAGGACCATTCGGATTAATCCTTTCATATAAGCTGCCTTAATATCAAAAGAAAGTGAAAGCCGATTTGACACTTGTGTAGAAAAGAAAAATGAAAGCAAGAGGAATCAGGAATGAACTTGGACAGACATACAGAGCAAATGCAAGTACATTTTTTCGCTTGTTTCGTTCAAGCCCCAAAAAACATGATGTTCTCATCATTGCGTTATCGTTTGATCAACAAAAATCATGCATAAGCAACCAACTTTGGACATAAAAGAGCATACGATGGCGGCACCATATACTAGGACCGAACCAAATTTTTTTATGCAGTGGTGCCCAAACCTCAAAAACACCTGGCAGGTCAAAATCCGAGCTTTGAGCAGATGTATTCATGACACATCGTATTCATACGGTTGCAATTAAATGTAACGGGAGCTTAAGTGGGCCATCTGTAAGAAATATAATGAGGCTGGTTTAGACAAGCGTTTGGATCAAATTCCAACTTGGATTACAGTGCAATCAGGGCTGTAAACTATTGTAAATGTGATTCATTGAATTCATTAGAGTGACACATTTGCAGGGAGGGAAGAAGGGGACAGGGGGTCTCTTAAAATGCTACGAGGCAGCCTTTTATCTCTTAATATGATGTCTCGATCTGAAATCTAGATCTTTGGATGTTATCTGTGATCTTTAGACCCGCCAGAATGTTCCGGGGAGTTGATTTATGTAATATGGGCCGAAATAAGAGCATTGAAAACATATAATCTAAATCATGCATAACCACTTTAAGCCGTATCAGGGTTTGATTAGGGTTTTAATGCAACCCTGTTTGAGCATGTTATTCTCTTTTACTTATCATAATTAGCTAGAACCTCAAACTAGTCTGATCAGTTTGATTCTTAGAGAGGATGAAAAGAATCTGTTCTGAGTACGGCTTCTCTGGAAACCAGCAGGGCACATCTGGACTGTATTAGGTTTTCATTCCAATAATTGATGGTCTCAGGACTTTAGTTAAATAGGCCCGGGCTGAATACAGTTTAGCGTGGCACTATAATCCATACATGACCTGTGATTACACTACTCTCTAATCATTTTATGACCCAATAAGCAAACAGATCATTGACAAAACAATGAAAATGCTATATTTTTTGATCTGTGTATTTTTTAATATACTTGTGCATGTGCAGAATCATGTGTTTGCATGTAACTTTGTACTCATAAAATGTTGGTTTCTAAAAAAGCATGCAAATATGCAACAAACAAGTCCTAAATTGTTTCACAGAGTAAAACCACATCTGATAGTTTTGACCCCATGCTTGTTTACCCTAGTATAGGAAACTAATACTTTATTCAGAAAGGATGGATTAAATTGATCAAAAGTGACAGTAAAGATATTTATAATATTATAAATTAGGGATGCATCGATGGCACTTTTTCCAGGACGAGTCCGTTACAATACTTTTATTTTTTAGAACTTACCGATACAGAGTACTGATACCTGTATTTTCATCGCATTTTTTTTTTTTTTTACCAATATTGGGCAGAGAAACCAAAAGAATATGAATCAAATAAGTTGGCTATGCCTGTTACAGTATTGTAGGAGCTACTGTTACTTCCACTATTCATATTATTGCTCAGATATTTTATCTTTTAAGGTGGGGTAAGTGCTTTCTGATGTTGATGTTCAAAGTACGCCCTTATTTTGATGGCTCCGCCCCACACAAACATAACCCAGGCAACGACTATGGCGGAATCTGCTTCTTCCCGGGCTTCGGCACCAATGTAACGGAGTTTGTATGTTCAGGGAAGAAGGAGGTGGGAACCGGCGAACGTTCAACAACTTTTTAATCAAATAATAAACACAAACTGAAATTAAAAGCGGCAGCCCCTCACGGACGACTGCTGCGCACACACATAACAAAACATAAACAAAACACAACGTAAAGTCCAAGGGTCTCATTTATAAAGCGTGCGTACGCACAAAACGGGGCTGGAAACGACAGTTCCCACGCAAAGGTTATGATCTATAAAAAACAAACTTGACGGGAGAATGTGCGCACCTTTAAGCAAACTTTGAGCCGTGCGTACGCAAATTCTGGAGACAGGGAATTGGCGACACTGAACTGAAGTTAGATTGTAGAAAATACATGTGAGAAGAACGATTAATGACATTTAATTTTCACTCCATTTCATACGTTATATCCACATTATCATGAAGATTAAATCCAACAGTGTTATTTGTGCCTATTGTTTTAAGCTACCGTATATACATTTAGTAAAATCCAAACGTAATTCAAAATGTATTTTTTTTTAAATGCGCACGAACTCTTTTACTAGAGTGAGAAAAGTATTGAAGTAAGAACAATTTAAAACTGTTTTCATATTGATATACACATTTACATTAATGTTACAGTTTCATTAATGGCGATATGCACTGAAATTACATAAAGTCAATACTCAAAATACAAAAATGATATGAATTTAGATAGACATGTGCGACTTTTGATCACTTTTCCTGTGACACGCTGTTTTAATGACAGCAAGGATTAAATATAGGCTAATTCCAATAATTCGTCTTTAAACTAAACTGCAGATCTCATGTTGTGACAAAATATGTTTTAGCGAGAATGATGATCAGTGACGCACACTTAATTCGAGATCACAGACACTGCAGGATTCGGTGGTCGAACGGTCCATTATCCGGTTTGAACAGGTCCAATGATAATCTTACTGTACAACCACAGCTGCACGGACACGGAGAGTAAAGACATCTTCATAAAAATTTTGAAAAATACCACTGTATTTGAAGGATACAACTTGAAGAAAAAATTAAGATTTGGACATTTCTTTTTTTTAAATACTTAAGTCAGTGACGCTCTGAGTCAGACGATTGTATTTACGCTGCAATAAATAATTAGGCCTATCTGTTTAAATTAAAATAGCCTAAACATCCTATATGTTCACATTATCAGCAAAACTGCATGAATTTGAGTTGAAGGGTTAAAAATAAACAACATATTTTCAATTAAAATAACATTTGGCCCGTGGAAATGAATGAATAAACTTTATTTTAAAAAAATATCTGAGAAGTAGGCTATTTTATACAATTTTGTTTTTATGGATATTTTGATATATTTATTCTAAAACATAAAAAAGATATTGGATGATTGTCAGCAATGTACTGTGTAAGGCACAAATGGCATTTATAGTACGTATCTAATATGTTTCTGTCTTGTTCCTTTGACAGTGTTAAAAATGATGTCACGTGGATGGGAATATGCATGCAAATGATATGCAAATGAGGTTATGCATAGTAAAACTAGGCGTTGTAAGCTCCATATATGGTGATTTCTGCAGGAGACGGGGCGGAGATGCACGTACGCACAATCTTCTGCTGGCTGTGATTTATAAAGGGATTTTTGCAGGTTCTGACGTACACATGGTTTTATAAATCTTAATTTTTTTTTTGTGCGTACGCAAAATCTAGTTAGTAAGGTTTATACGCAAAGTTTTATAAATGAGACCCCAGGCCTGGTCCTCTCTCGTCCTCGACTGGTGTCGCTCGTCCTTATATGCCTCCGTGCTCCCTCATGAGAGGACTCGAGACCGGTGTGTCTCACAGGTGACGCTCATTCTCAATCACGCACACCGATCTCGCTCGCTCCTCCCATGTCTCTTGCTCGTCAACCTCGCCACACAAACATATACAGGTCCTTCTCAGAAAATTAGCATATTTTGATAAAGTTCATTATTTTCCATAATGTAATGATAAAAATTTAACTTTCATATATTTTAGATTCATTGCACACCAACTGAAATATTTCAGGTCTTTTATTGTTTAAATACTGATGATTTTGGCATACAGCTCATGAAAAACCAAAATCCAAAAAATCTCAATAAATTAGCATATTTCATCCGACCAATAAAAGAAAAGTGTTTTTAATACAAAAAAAGTCAACCTTCAAATAATTATGTTCAGTTATGCACTCAATACTTGGTCGGGAATCCTTTTGCAGAAATGACTGCTTCAATGCGGCGTGGCATGGAGGCGATCAGCCTGTGGCACTGCTGAGGTGTTATGGAGGCCCAGCATGCTTCGATAGCGGCCTTAAGCTCATCCAGAGTGTTGGCTCTTGCGTCTCTCAACTTTCTCTTCACAATATCCCACAGATTCTCTATGGGGTTCAGGTCAGGAGAGGTGGCAGGCCAATTGAGCACAGTAATACCATGGTCAGTAAACCATTTACCAGTGGTTTTGGCACTGTGAGCAGGTGCCAGGTCGTGCTGAACAATGAAATTATCTCCATAAAGCTTTTCAGCAAATGGAAGCATGAAGTGCTCCAAAATCTCCTGATAGCTAGCTGCATTGACCCTGCCCTTGATAAAACACAGTGGACCAACACCAGCAGCTGACATGGCACCCCAGACCATCACTGACTGTGGGTACTTGACACTGGACTTCAGGCATTTTGGCATTTCCTTCTCCCCAGTCTTCCTCCAGACTCTGACACCTTGATTTCCGAATGACATGCAAAATTGGCTTTCATCCGAAAAAAGTACTTTGGACCGCTGAGCAACAGTCCACTGCTGCTTCTCTGTAGCCCAGGTCAGGCGCTTCTGCCGCTGTTTCTGGGTCAAAAGTGGCTTGACCTGTGGAATGCGGCACCTGTAGCCCATTTCCTTCACACGCCTGTGCACGGTGGCTCTGGATGTTTCTACTCCAGACTCAGTCCACTGCTTCCGCAGGTCCCCCAAGGTCTGGAATCGGTCCTTCTCCACAATCTTCCTCAGGGTCCGGTCACCTCTTCTCGTTGTGCAGTGTTTTTTGCCACACTTTTTCCTTCCCACAGACTTCCCACTGAGGTGCCTTGATACAGCACTCTGGGAACAGCCTATTCGTTCAGACATTTCTTTCTGTGTCTTACCCTCTTGCTTGAGGGTGTCAATGATGGCCTTCTGGACAGCAGTCAGGTCGGCAGTCTTACCCATGATTGCGGTTTTGAGTAATGAACCAGGCTGGGAGTTTTTAAAAGCCTCAGGAATCTTTTGCAGGTGTAATTAGTTGATTCAGATGATTAGGTTAATAGCTCGTTTAGAGAACCTTTTCATGATATGCTAATTTATTGAGATAGGAATTTTGGGTTTTCATGAGCTGTATGCCAAAATCATCAGTATTAAAACAACAAAAGACCTGCAATATTTCAGTTGGTGTGCAATGAATCTAAAATATATGAAAGTTTAATTTTTATCATTACATTATGGAAAATAATGAACTTTATCACAATATGCTAATTTTTTTAGAAGGACCTGTATATGGAGTTTATTATCTTACTTTTCAGACACACTTTGGGAGCTGACACTTGAAACAGACAGCGAGGAGGTTTAGACGCTCCAGGCTTATACGGTGTGGAAATGAATGGGTCTTTATCATCGCTGAAGTGAACGACGATACGATCGCAAATGGACAAGCAAGCGGACATGACACATGAGCATATTCAAGCAAAAGCCAGCATATATTAGTTCTGTGAAACAAAACAAAATCAATGTTACACGGGTCCTACTTCTTGCCTGATCGTAAGCCTTCTTTTGTTCCACACACATCTTCCACATTTGTTTTTTTATCTGCCATCTCTCTTTTTCTGTCGTCGCTCGGCTGATGTCCGTACTGTGTCGTGTCTTTTGAATAATGACAAGATATTCTCTTCTGCCCGTCATTAGTAGACACGCCTAGGGTTGCCAACCGTTCCGTATAATACGGAATCGTCCCGTATTTGACACATAAAAGTCTTGTTCCGTATTGAACTGATACGGAACGCACTTTGTTCCGTATTTTTGAGAATCAATTCAGTGCAAATCCATGACAGACATTTTCACAGTTTTTTACCGTTAAAATCACAGTCATTTTTTGCAGTGTGCGGTAGATAGGCCAACTAATTTCTCCCCGTTTGTCTATGATCAGTAGTGATGGGGAGTCGACTCCAAAAGAGTCGATTCCTCGACTCTGAATAGCCCCAGAGTCGGGGCCGACTCCAGCACAGGAATCAACTCTCGGTGTCGACTCTGTTGCTGTGTCTGAAATCGCTCACTTGTTTAATAATTCTCTAATCCCTATAAAGTGCATGGCAGTTGAGTGCACTATAAGCAAGGAGTGAATGAAATGAAGCGAGGAATTCAGACACTGACGTAAAACATCGCGTCAGAGAGCTGTCGCTGCAGAAACTTCACACACATTTATTTGAGTGCTTACTTTAGAAATAGAAAACAGTCACAGCGACTTTAGTTTGTAATTATACATAGGCTTCCTCCATGCTAGCTTTAGTTTAATTGATAGTGCCTATTAATGCAATAAATATAAATTTGGTTTTCTATGGTTAACCTTATGTTCATAATCATTACACTAAATCCTAAAAAAAAACTCACATCAAGAAGAAATACATGAATAAGTGTACATTATTATATTTATATCTTTAACTCACCTTTTAAGACAATGATCATGTGCGTTTAGCCCCATCACTCGACAACAGCTTTTTTCATGACACTTTTTTCCTGTGTAAAATTAGGTATCGGCAACAGCTAGGTAGAAACGCTGATAGCCTCATCAAGTCATCGCTAAATTGGACTAAATTGGACTCATTTGGACGATCACGCTAAAAGGAGCGAGGTTTTAATAAGGGGATTTTAAGGCTTTGTGTTGGGGGAGAAATAATTTAAGTGTGTAACAACTGCAATTCTGTCTTATTTCTGACCCTGTTTTGATGTAAAGTAAATGGAGTCGAAGAGTCAAGTGACAACAGCGGGAAATATTGTATTATAATATGCTATAATGTATGCAATCTATTTATCTAAATGTATCAATTAGTTTGTATCAAATATGTCAAACCCCACCGCCCCCGCCCCCCCGTTCCTTATTTCCATTTCAGAAAGTTGGCAACCCTAGACACGCCCCTTACTGCTGATTGGCTATGCGTTTGTTTTAGTACTCGGCCCGAGACACTTTTCTAAAGCACTTTTGAAATGCCACTTACACCACCTTTAATTTAATAGCACAGTGAATATTTAGGGCAGCTCCAGGCTCAACCAGTCAAGAGCAGCGAGTGATTGTCTCTGTTTTTTGTTGTTAGATTATCAGTTTTCAATCCGAACTCAGTGTTTATATTAGATTAGATTAGATTAGATTAGATTCAACTTTATTGTCATTACACAAGTACAAGTACAAGGCAACGAAATGCAGTTTAGGTCTAACCAGAAGTGCAATAGCAGCAAGTGCAGGATATACAATGTAAGTGCAGGACATAAAAATGTACTGAATATATATAAATATGTATAAGTAGAGAGATGGTTATTACTATAAACATAACTGAATTTACAGATGAATATATACAGTGAATAAATATACAGATGGCTATTACTATAAACAGAATTTACAGGTGAATATGTACTATGAATATAATATACAGATGGCTATTACTTTGAACAGAATTTTACAGATAGAGGTATACAATAATATGTTAGGCAAGATGAGGAATATAGCAGTGGATTAAGTTAGTGCAATAAATTATGGACAGAGCTATCCGAAAGAAAGTGTAAAAGTGCAGTGGAAAGTGGTTGCATTTTACAGATAGAAGTACGGTGCAAAATGCATAAGTAAACAGTTGTTACTGTAATAAACAGTCGGTAGTGCAAATAACAAGGTGAATGTAGATGTGAGGTCGGAGAGTTGCAGTTTATGAGGGAAGTGGATCAACGGGGGTTTGAGTTCAGTAAAGAGACAGCTCTGGGGGAAAAACTGTTCTTAAGTCTGCTGGTCCTGGTCCGGAGAATCCTGAAACGCCTGCCGGAGGGCAGGAGAGAAAACAATCTGTGGGCTGGGTGAGAGGAGTCCTTGAGGATGCTGCGAGCTCGATGCAGACAGCGTTTCCTCTTGATGTGCTCGATGGCAGGTAGTGGAGTCCCTGTGATGCGCTGGGCAGTTTTCACCACCCGCTGCAGTGCCTTGCGCTCCGCAACAGAGCAGCTCCCATACCATACTGCCACACAGTTGGTCAGGATGCTTTCTATTGCGCAGCGATAGAAGTTCACCAGGATAGCCGAGGAGAGCTGATTCTTCCTCAGTGTCCTCAGGAAGAAGAGGCGCTGGTGAGCCTTCTTGACCAGGCTGGAGGTGTTGGTTGTCCACGACATGTCCGCCGAGATGTGGATCCCCAGGAACTTGAAACTGGAGACATTCCATTGATGTGGATGGTGTCGTGTGTGCCTCTTGACTCCTTCCTGAAGTCCACGATGAGCTCCTTCGTTTTGGTGGTGTTGAGGAGCAGGTTATTATCAGTGCACCATGTGGCCAGGTGCTGGATCTCCTCCCTGTAGGCAGTCTCATCGTTGTTGCTGATGAGACCAATCACGTAGTGTCGTCCGCAAACTTGATGATGGAATTAGATCCATACACAGGCTTGCAGTCGGAGGTGAAGAGGGAGTAGAGAAATGGACTTAGCACACAGCCCTGTGGTACACCAGTGTTGAGTGTGATGGACGTGGAGCTGGTGGATCCTGATCGAACATTCTGTGGTCTGACAGTTAGGAAGTCCAAAATCCAGTTACACATTGAAGTGTTGATGCCCAGGTCTCCAAGTTTGGCAATTAACTTGGATGGGATGACAGTGTTGAATGCTGAGCTGAAGTCAACAAACAGCATGCGTGCATAAGTGTTTTTACTGTCCAGATGGGTGAGCACAGAGTGCAGTGCCATGGAAACTGCATCCTCTGTGCTCCTATTGCTGCGGTAGGCAAACTGGTGTGAGTCCAATGTGGATGGTATAGAGTCTTTTAGGTGTTCCAGGACCAGCCGCTCAAAGCACTTCATAACGATGGGTGTCAGTGCTACAGGGCGGTAGTCATTAGGGCACCTCCGGCTGGAGTGTTTTGGCACTGGCACAATGGAAGTGCGTTTAAAGCATGATGGTACAGCTGCTTGGGCAAGAGACAGGTTGAAAATGTCTGTAAAAACCCCAGCGAGCTGCTCCGCACATGCCCTGAGAACACGACCAGGGATGTTGTCTGGTCCAGCAGCCTTGTGCGCGCTGATCCGGCTCAGTGCCTTGCAGACATCTGTGGAGGAGAGTGTGATTGGTGGGTGTGTCCTTTATATGTCCTCTCAAACGGATTAGAAATGGAATATACCACCCCTTTCAATCCGATCGAAATTCCATTCAAATGGATCGATTAAGGTGTTTACATGAAGGCCGTCAAGCCGATTAATAATAGATTATTTGGTTGCATGTAAACATAGCCAGTGTTTCTTTGTTACAAACACTGTATACACGCTGTGCGGTATCAGTTTTGAAGCATTTTAATTAGGGATGCATCGAATCCAGATTTGTGGGTTTCGGCCGAATACCGAATCCACTGGTTAAGATTCTGCCGAATCCGAAACCGAATACTGAATCCTACTCCCATCGTCAGTCCATTAACACAGTAAACACATTAATATAGTAAACAGCGTCCACAGCCGTGTATTTTTAATTTAATTTTAAGTGTGACTGTCCTTCCTTTGTTGCTGCATTTTGGCTGCTGTCTGTAGATTCCTTCACGCACAACTCGTATTATTTCGGATGTTTCGTACGCAAATGTTTTAACAGCGGCAATGTTGTGTATTGTTTAGTGTCCTTGCCACCATGAGACAAATCGGCTTTGCTAATTGAAAATATTTGCAAATTGAACATGTAGCTCGACTTGAATCGCCTTCTTTTGACTGAAAGTACTCCTAAACAACACTTTTTCTGCTCACGAGTTGCATTTTCACTTTCTCACAGCCTGATTTGAACGATCCACCTATGTAAACACCTTCCCATAATCAACGGCGGCATCATTACGTCGACCAGAGTAGAGCAAGCCTAGGGTTCGGTTCAGTGGAAAAAAATTTGAAGGTTCGGCTGAAACCGAACCCCGTCAACAAGCCCAATATTCGGCCGAAGCCGAAGCCGAATCCTGGATTCGGTGCATCCCTAAGGAGTATGAGTACACGAGCGAAATATCAAATATCATGCATCCCTATTACAAAGGGGGAAAAAAATTTAAATGCCGTGTAAGCTTTCTATTCATCGAAGTATCCTGAAAAAATCCACAAAAATATGAAACGCCACAATTGTTTTCGACATTTCTTGAGCAGCAAATCATCACATTAGAATGATTTCTGAAGGATCATGTGACACTGAATACTGGAGTGATGATACTGAAAATTCAGCTTTGATCACATGAATAAATCACATTTCACAATACATTTAAATAAAATAAAATAAAAAAAACGTTTTTTAACCGTTTTATTGTATCTTTGCAGTAGAGTAAATGCAGCCTTGGTGAGATACTTTAAGACCATTTTATTTTAGTGCAATGAATATTACTATATATGAATAATATTCTAAGCAAACAAATGTACAATATCTGCATGGTGGATGAACAAAATAGATTTATCATTGAAGTCCGTACTCAATCCAATCTTGAGATCGCCCTTTTTACTGATAGTATATACTGATAGTCTCGACCGTCTTGACTTTCCTGATAACATTCATTGTATGTGTCAATTGGTGTATGAATTTGACTTTGTTGTTCCATCCATATTGTCTCATCCATGATTGCTTGCTCATCTGTGAAGAGCAAGACTCTCAAACTTCAGAATGCTGACGTAATTCCATTTGGGAGATGTAAAATTTATGTACTCAATGTGGCCTGAACAACCAAAGGTATTTACACTTGGCCAAGTCACGTCTTGTACGCATCTCAAACCACATCCTGAGTTTGAGTGCTTTGAGTGATTGAATTGATATCTTTCTCAAATGTGTCTTGTAGAGCATTTACACTTGGTCTTTTCATGATTGGTAAAACTTATGAAGTAACCGAGTGCAAGTAGAGACTTAGGCCTCATTTACATTACACGGTTCAAGTGACCCAATTCCAATTTTTTCCTCCCATGTGGCACAAATATGTCCCATGAATGTGTAAGCAGGAAAAAAGCACATGGATTCCGATATTCTCAGATGGTTTCAGGCCTCATTCATATGTGGAAATAAATCTGATACGTATCGGATGCGTGCATTTGCGTCTGATATTCCCGTCAATGCGAGTCTTACGACATTGAAAAAGCCACGGTGGCGAATGACTTTAACTCGGGTGGACACAAACCGTGATCAGGTGACTCTTTTCAATGGCGCAATGGAGGATGAAGGCTCAACCCAATGTTTTGCTGACTTTTAAAGATGGTGCAGAAAGCAAAAGCTTGTATTATCATCGTGTCCATTGCAAATCACTCCGCTTTTACTTCCTTTTCAGCCTAATCTTTTCTGGGTCAGTTTGTCTACCTTGGGTCGTTTCGCCAAGTGTAAGTGGAAATATCAGATAGGGGTCACTGTTAAAAGATGTATGCTTGTCAGTCAACAAATTGGAATTGAGCATCAAGTGTAAATGCGGCCTAAGAGTGGATGGGCTTTTTTGATTTAGCCCAGAACACCCCAGCAACTGCATAGTAACACCCTGGCAGTCTTTAAATCCTTTGTCTTTGTTTTTCAGTGCTCGTTGCCAGTGTTGATTTCATCCGTTGCCAGTGACGGCGCAGGGGGACTGGTGGTTTAGCTAATTGTTTCTCCATGCCCGCCTCTGAAGCAAACTTTCCATACCACGCTGTCCACGTTAAAACTCATACATTTGATCTAAATTTGAACTGTCTTCCATTTGTGAGTCACTGTCCGTCTGTGTTAGATTATGTCATTACAATTACGTTGTTTTTTAGAAAAGGGCATGCACAGTTTCATCTCAGTTCTAGATGCAAATGTCAACACCACAGATTTGGTTTGGATTTGAATATTAAAAGTAAAATAAAAATAACCATTAACCAAAAAATTAAACACTTTACTTGAAACCTTTATGTATAATTGCATGTTAATGACCCTTGTAATGCATTAATAATAATAATAATAATAATAATAATTTACATTTATATAGCGCTAGGCACTCAAAGAGCATTACACAGAAGGGGGAATCTCCTCAACCACCACCAATGTGCAGCATCCACCTGGATGATGCGACGGCAGCCATTTTGCGCCAGAACGCCCACCACACACCAGCTAATTGGTGGAGAGGAGACAGAGTGATGAAGCCAATCGTATATATGGGGATGATTAGGAGGCCATGATGGATAGGGGCCAATGGGCAAATTTGGCCTGAATGTCGGGGTTACACCCCTACTCTTTATCGAAGGACATCCTGGGATTTTTAATGACCACAGAGAGTCAGGACCTCGTTTTAACGTCTCATCCGAAGGATACATTATACTGTATCTTGTCATAAATAACTGTAACCAATGTTAAAATGCATTATAATATGTGACCCTGGACCACAAAACCAGTTATAAGTCTCAGGTATATCTCTGGCAATAGCCAACAATACATTGTATGGGTCAAAATGATCGATTTTTTCATTAGGATATTAAGTAAAGATCATGTTCAATGAAGATATTTTGTCAATTTAATTAAAAAATATATTATTATTAGTAATATTTGCTGCTAAGGACTTCATTTGGACAACTTTAAAGGCGATTTTTTGACACCCTCAGATTCCAGATCATCAAATAGTTGCATTTCGCACAAATATTGTCCTAACAAACCATACATCAATGGAAAGCTTATTTATTCAGCTTTCAGATTTTCCAAAAATGTACCCTTTAGACCAAAGGTTTTGTGGTCCAGGGTCACATAATTGTTACAGTTTGTCATGTGTTTTAATGCATTATACTTTCTAAATGTGTAACAGGGAATAGATAAGTATTATAACTGTGCTTACAATACATTCAATGCATATTACAAGGCATAATTCATGCATTGAATATACTTATGCCTTAGTGTTAGCAAAGTGTATTAAATTCTGTACGTAAAGCGCTTCCAGCTAAATCAATGGCAAAAAAAGCAAATATCAACGCAATCCTGCCGCACAAGCACTCTCATTAACGTTATGTTACAAAACAAATTTTCTTTGTAATTCCCGGCCTGCACTAGTCAACTTAATACTCTGAATCCCATAACTCAAGCATGCGAACAGTATAGCATATATCAGCACTGGTTGACAGCCTGACACCTAATGGCTCCTTGTAATAGCTCCTTCCTCCTTCGATCCTTAGGCAGGAGCTGATTGCTTTAACTTTCATGTCAGGTTGCATACGCGCTGCATTGACTGTCATAAAACGGAAAGTGCAAGCGTAATAAATTCTGATGGACCAAAAATAACACATGTATGATGTTTAAATTAAAGCCATCGATCAACGTTTGAGCCTTATTATTTTTTTATTACTCCTACGCCACCACAGCACTGCCAACCGTGGTCTCTTCAAGCGGGGGGAGGAGAAAAGAGTTCTTTGGATGAAAGAAGGCCTCGGAGGCAGCCATTAAACGTGAGAGAAACACAAATAAACAGGCCTTTTACGGCACACAGACACAGTGATCTGGTTTAAACCACACGGCAGGGGCAACAGGGCACACATATGGAGCTGCTGTGCCAGGCGCTCGCTGGCACATGGGCCTTTATTGCTCGGCGCAATGAGAGTTTAACAGACGGTTGCAGGCTTCGGGCTTCGGATTTGGTGTCCACATGTCTCACAAAACTTGAAATGACTTTGTGGTCCCGCCAGTTTCGTTTGATTATTTGGTGCTGTCCACAGAGAAGACGGAAGCCACTGTCAGATGTAATATTTCGTTATGATTAAGTTGCGAATTTATAAGCGTTTGCTACAAAGGCTGCTGATTTTGAGGTTTGTTTGAGGTCAAAGCCACTTTACAGTTCAGAGAAACGTAATTGTATCCCTGTGGTTATAACAGATTTTTCATTACGAGCAGGCAGAGTGATGAAAATATAAATTGTTGTCGTTTAAAACAACGTGTTTATTCTATCATTTAGCCATTATTAATGGATTTGCCAAGGCTAGCATCACTGTTAGACCTACTATTGCTTCAAATATAAGTAATACTTCACCCAAAAATTTCCTTCATAGTTTACTTATCCTTGTGTCGGTTCAAACATGAGAACAGAGAAATGTTGAAGAATCTCTTTTGCACAGAACAGTTCACGGTGACCATCTATCAAGCTCCAAAAAGGAAGTCACTTTTACTAGTGCTGTCAAAATTAGCGCATACATTTTTTTCAGTTTTACGCATTACAAATATTTAACACAATTAACGCAGCATCCGTTTCTCTGTCATCCTTGTGATAGCGTTACATTATATGATCATGCACTTATTCTTGCCAATGCTATTAAAGGTCCCATGGCGTGGATTTTTTTAATTATTTTATAATGTTTACTAATGTTTAATAAAAGGCATTTTTCTATCCTGATTTTAGCCCTCTGGCTTGAGTGCTCTGTTTGAAGGGGCGTGTCTGCTGTGAGACTTAGTGTAAACTCCCACTGCTGTGATTGGCTGCTGTGAGACTTAGTGTAAACGCCCACTGCTGTGATTGGCTGCTGGGAGACTTCAGTGTAAACGCCCACTGCTGTGATTGGCTGCTGTTAGACTTCAGTGTAAACGCCCACTGCTGTAAATGGCTGCTGTGAGACTTCAGTGTAAACGCCCACTGCTGTGATTGGCTGCTGTGAGACTTCAGTGTAAACGCCCACTGCTGTGATTGGCTGCTGTTAGACTTCAGTGTAAACGCCCACTGCTGTGATTGGCTGCTGTTAGACTTAGTGTAAACGCCCACTGCTGTGATTGGCTGCTGTTAGACTTCAGTGTAAACGCCCACTGCTGTAAATGGCTGCTGTTAGACTTCAGTGTAAACGCCCACTGCTGTGATTGGCTGCTGTGAGACTTCAGTGTAAACGCCCACTGCTGTGATTGGCTGCTGAGAAACTTCAGTGTAAACGCCCACTGTTGTGATTGGCTGCTGTGAGACTTCAGTGTAAACGCCCACTGCTGTGATTGGCTGCTGTGAGACTTCAGTGTAAACGCCCACTGCTGTGATTGGCTGCTGTGAGACTTCAGTGTAAACGCCCACTTACATGTGGAACCCCTCTCGAATACTTTTACTACGTTTTTTTACCATTACAGCTGTTGAGATTAACGAATCATGAAAGTGTTGATTATAGCACTATTTGGAGATCTTTTCCCATCACATGAAAGGCTGCAGTGATGAGCATTGAGTACACAGGCAGTCTGTTTATCGTGTGAATGCAGTGATCTCGTCATTGCAACGAGTTTTCTCTCACAAAATGCTTTCACCACAACTGACTGCAAACACAATATCGATATGAATACAGTAAGAGCTTCATTGTGCAGCATAACAGCGTCATTCGTTATAACGGCAGTTTGGGTAAGTGTGCAGATACACTCGCGACGTGTGATTCACAGCTCTGAACATTATAAAGAGAGTGTTCTTTGACGCTAATCTAGCGTCTAATCACAATTTAAAGTTTCATGCTACTAAGAGAAAAAATGTGAAGTTGATCGTTTAGTTACTGGCTTGATTCACTGATGCATAAACAGTATTAACCCTCTGGAGTCTGAGCTCTTTTGGGGCCCTTTAGAAGTTTTGACATGCTCTTACATTTGTGTTTTTTTCAGTTGCTTATAAACACATTAATGGCAAAAGTGTAATTACACTGTATTCAGCACAAACTGAGCTACCATAATATGTGAGCAACATGTATGTACATGCTTGTATTTTTGAGGGAAAAATGTTTATGCACGGTTTTTGAAAAAACAAAACTTTGTTTTAAAATTAAGGTCTCAAAACACACAATAGATATGTGTTCACAAGACTTTTGACTCCTTGTATTTCCATAGAGTTTTTTTCTTTCTTTCTAAATCGTTATGCTTCTTACAGAGCCACTCCTTGGTTATCCTGGCTGTGTGGGTCATTGTCATGTTGGAAGACCCAGCCTCGACCCATCTTCATTGCTCTAACTGAGGGAAGGAGGTTGTTCCCCAAAATCTCGCAATACATGGCCCCGGTCATCCTCTCCTTAATACAGTGCAGTCGCCCTGTCCCATGTGCAGAAAAACACCCCCAAAGCATGATGCTACCACCTCCATGTTTCACAGTAGGGATGGTACTCATCATTCTTCTTCCTCCAAACACGTTTAGTGGAACATCTGTCCACATGACTTTCTCCCATGACTCCTCTGGATCATCCAAATGGTCATTGGCAAACTTAAGACGGGCCTTGACATGTGCTGGTTTAAGCAGGGGAACCTTCCGTGCCATGCATGATTTCAAACTATGACGTCTGTATTACCAACAGTAACCTTGGAAACGGTGGTCCCAGCTCTTTTCAGGTCATTGACCAGCTCCTCCCGTGTAGTTCTGGGCTGATTTCTCACCTTCTTAGGATCATTGAGACCCCACGAGGTGAGATCTTGCATGGAGCCCCAGTCCGAGGGAGATTGACAGTCATGTTTAGCTTCTTCCATTTTCTAATGATTGCTCCAACAGTGGACCTTTTTTCACCAAGCTGCTTGGCAATTTTCCCGCAGGTGCATCTAATTTAGGATAATAAATGGAGTGGAGGTGGACATTTTAAAGGCAGACTAACAGGTCTTTGAGGGTCAGAATTCTAGCTGATAGACAGGTGTTCAAATGCTTATTTGCAGCTGTATCATACAAATAAATAGTTTTAAAAAATCATACATTTGTGATTTCTGAATTTTTTTTTTTTAGATTATGTCTCTCACAGTGGACATGCACCTACGATGACAATTTCAGACCCCTCCATGATTTCCAAGTGGGAGAACTTGCAAAATAGCAGGGTGTTCAAATACTTATTTTCCTCACTATAACAAAAAGGACAACAATTATTTTAAATTGCGTTATACCATGGTCTGTCTGAATACTCAATTCTGATTGGCTGGATGGTGTGCATTAAAACCGTTTGATGCACAGGTAGTTCCAAGTCAGTTTAATCACCGTTCTATATTAATGTTCTGTTTTCAGTGAAGCATGTGCATACACACACACAGTACTCGCACACAGACATCAGAGATTGCACATATCAACTCTATAGTTGATATAGTCTATAGTAGATGCCCTGCCACTTTTATTAATAATATATCTTAGCTTCTTAGCTACTGAATCGCTACATTATATTTCTGAGCAACGAGGGGTACATCACTGGTTTTGAAGTAATTAAACTCACAGCTTTGTTGTTAATAGAGAGAGAGACGCTGAACAGACAAAGGCAATTCACACACATCTCTCTCTCTCTCTCTCTCTCTCTCTCTCTCTCTCTCTCTCTCTCTCTCTCTCTCTCTCTCTCTCTCTCTCTCTCTCTTACCCCTTTTCCACCAAGGCAGTGCTGGTGCTGGTTCGGAGCCAGAGCCTAGTTTCAAATCGGTTCTTTGTCTTTCCACACCCAAAACACCAGCTCTGAACCAGGAAAAGTGATTCTTAAGTAGCATCAAAACATTGCTGGTCTAGAAGTAACAACCACTTGTGTCAGGAGCTGGGGGCTGGGTTACTGTGACCAACAAGACCAACACAAACTTGAGATCCGTCCTTTATGAAATAGCAGCTAATCGAGCTAATAGCTGCTCGATTGTAATCTCCGTCGATACAAATTACGGCGAGCTGCACGAATGCATTGGATTGGTTGTGTTTTAGGATGTAGGATCGTAAACCCATGTGCATCAATAGCAACAATGGCAACTTTCCATTGTTGATGGAAGGCTTGTTCGAGATGCATCGGCGCTGTGCAGACCGATTGCCGTATGACATCAAAGTACAACAAGAGCAGACGACTCCTTTTGAAATGCTTTTGAATCGCTCTTGCGGTACTTTGATATCATACGCTGATCGGTCTGTGCAGCGCCCGATGCATCTCGAACAAGCTTGGAGTATTTGTGTTTCCCGCTGTGAGAAAGATGAGACATATACAGTGATGTAAGACTGGCTCTGTGGTGGCTCTCTAGCCCGTGGAAAGGCAAACCGGTTCATAGAAGGCTCGTCAATCGAACCAACTCTGAACCGGCACTAGCACTAGCTCTGAACTAGCACCCGGTTCATGCTGGTGGAAAAGGGGTATCTCTCTCTCTCTCTCTCTCTCTCTCTCTCTCTCTCTCTCTCTCTCTCTCTCGATAATGAATTCAAATAAATGCCATAATTCATTCATTCAAACAAATGTAATCTTTATATCTGTTTGATTTAAAGCGGGCGGAATCTAACTAGAAAATAACCGTCATATTTACCCTTCTGGTCAAATATTACGCTGCAAACATCAATAACAACTTTAAGTTGGCAATGTTGGCAAATGACCATGGTATAAGCAGGATAATCCACGGCTAGCTGTGCATTAAACTATTTAAATGCGCTCTGCAGAAACATGTTTTTTCTTCCACATTGTGCATTAGTTTTTACATATTTGTTGCACAATATTACTGTTTTACTGGTTCCACATGAAAAAATAAATGCAACCTTGGTGAGCAGAAGAGACTTTCAAAAACATTAAACATTCGTACTGACCCCAAACCTTTGAACAGTAGTTTGAACATTGTTCACTGAAAAATCGTCTCTGCTGGTCTCAAATGTCATTCTTCTTTTTTGACATGGAGTCAAATTCCAATTTCTGGCATCGATTTGGGCATACGTGAGAGCAAATAGCATTTCAGCCGTATGTACATACCAGAATATCTTGGAGATTTGCAGGGAATCAATGCTGTTGCAGCCAAAGTCAGTTGCATTTTTTATTTTTTTTTAAGCTGATGTAAATAAGTTTTCAGAGCTTCAGTGGAGGGAAACATTTTTGAAGTTATACACCAACTTCAAACTCCTCACACAAAACCAGAATATAAGGATTAGAAACCATCCAGCACACCCAAGCAACCACCTATCAAGGCATGGATGTAATTAATCTTTTTTTTGTTGTTGTTGTTGAGAGGGCACCATTGACGTTCTGGCATTGACTATGATACATGATAGTCTTGTGGTGTAATTTTTGTTCAAATCCTAAAAAAATCTTATAATGAACCCAAGCAAAATGATTAGGGATTCTGAATGGTTAGTGATGAATTTATGTAGCTGATGTGGAGTTAACTATCTTCAAGTCATTGATTAGCATGTTCTGTCATGATAATCTATAATTTGTGCGCGTGTAATTGAAGAGTGTGCGCTACGAGCACAGTATAACGGCTGACATGAAAAGAAAGTGGCTTTCTGAAGTGAGAGAGATTTTTTTTTATTTGGTATCAAGCTACAAAAATTACGATGTTGCTGGGACTCAAAGTTAGCATTTAGCCTACCTGGCTAAATAGGGAAACTGGCTTTCTATGTTCTTCCACCATGAAGCTTGAGCGATCACCCAAGTCACATGACATGCACTTGGAAGACAAAAGGTAGTGTATATTTAGTAAATAATATTATTTGAATAATATTTTGTAAAAGTACAGCTCTTATTATTTGTTAAAAGTATATGTGTATATACTTATAATGTGCCACTGTTTTGCAAACACCACTAATGTTAATGTATCTTTTTGCTGAAAAAAAGTGACAAATCTTGCTTGCAAGGGATCTTTGTGTTTTATTTCCAATTCCATCTCTGTTCTTCCATCCATTAACCATCAACACCTGATCTAGATCTGTCTGTGTGCTCTCATAGAGTTAATGACTCTGGAGGGCTTCTCATCTCTCTCTATTCTGGCTGACATGTCAATCTGCAGAGCTTTTGACGTCACTCAGGTCATCATATACTTACGCAAAGTCACACTGACCGAATAATTCATAAAGAAGAAGCCATAAGTTACCCAACCAGCCTCATCCAAATCTGCAAAGGGAGGATGTGGCAAGCAATCTTGTTGTTTCTCACAGACTGAAAGAAGGCACATCAGCGCGTCAGAAGGAAACTTTCCAACCATTCATCTTTTAGAACTGTGACAGAATCACATCCTTTTCTTGAAATGATTTCAGCCTGTAATGTGTGAGCATGTGTGATTATTGAGTTATTTTCCATTAATTCCACGTATTTCAATTTGTTTACTGGGAATATGACTGGTTTTATTTTTTTGGCCGACTTTTGTGATTTACTATTAATTTTGTGTGCTGTGAATCAGTAAACATTATATGAATATTAACATGTTTGCACATTATAATCTTACATAATCTGTAATTTTATAAAGTCAGTTTACACCTTGACCTATAAGTTACTCAATGTAAAGCAGCTAAACTACAGTTGAGTAAGAAAGAGAAAATATCTAGTGAGCGGCAGTTCTGTGGGAGAAAATACCTTTTTGATACTGTGTGTATATATAATGTTTGCGGTCCCACTTTATATTAGGGGGTCTTAAAGCAGCACTAGGTAACTTTTCAACCTTCATAATATATTTTCAAGACTCTTGTGATGATACATCGACTTACAATAGGTTGAATGGCACGTCTGCCATAGCCTGACGGGGTCTGTATCGTTTTTAATCGTACTTTTAAACTTCGGGTTTCGGGTAGTAACCCGAGAAAAAAAAGAACTACAAAATTCGACTGCTTTACGGCATGTCACTTCCACCATCACCCCCACTTCCTTAAAGGGTTAGTTCACCCAAAAATGAAAATCATGTCATTAATTACTCACCCTCATGTCGTTCGACACCAGTAAGACCTCCGTTCATCTTCGGAACACAAATGAAGATATTTTTGTTGAAAGCTGATGGCTGAGAAAGGCCTCAGCAAGCCCTCCATAGGGATTCAGTACATTTACACTCACAAGACCCATAAAAGGCACTAAAAACGTCATTACAAAGTCCATCTCACTACAGTGGCTCTACAATAATTTTACAAAGCGACAACAATAGTTTTTGTGCGCAAAAAAAATCTAAATAACGACTTTATTCAACACGAACTTTGACCTCTGCCGTGAACTCATGAAGCACCATGACGCATGCGCGAGAATATTACGCAGATCCGGCGTTCGGACACATAACCCAGAAGCGAGGAGGAGATGTGTTTACAAGCAGAGGAAGACGCGCCGTATCTAAGCTGTTGAATTCTACATTGATCGTGCTTTAGGTCTCGGCGTAGTGCTCAAAATGGGACTAAAGTGTGCATTTCATGGATTCCCGAACGCCGGCGCTACGTCATATTCTCTCGCATACGTCATGTCAACAAATGCACGTGCGATGCATCCCCTGATGCAGGATGACAGAGTTTACGACAGTAGTAGAGGACAATACTGTTTCCCAACTGTAGGGGGACCCCGAGAGCAAAACCTACCTAGCGCTGCTTTAACTACTATGTACTTACATCAAAAAATAATGTACTTATTGTGTTCATAATATATTGCAAAACACTTTTACTGCTATTGATTGTGGGATACGGGTGAAAGAGTGTGGTGGTATGGGTAAGTTTAAGGGGTAGAGTTAGGTGTAAGGGAAGTGTCAACAGTGTAATTATAAATGTAACTACAAAATTAATTACAGATGTAATTACATGCAGGTAATTTTTTTAATGTAAGTACAATGTAAAAACATGTATGTACACAATAAGTGCATTGTATCAAATGATTAATTGAAATGTAAGTGCATAGTAGTTAAGGCCACCTAAATAAAGTGGGTCCCTGTTTGCTATATATTTATGCTATATATCATCATCAAGTCGCCTGAGCAGCGGTGGCTCGTAATGCCGATCTTGTCATGCGAAGTGAATGACTGCGGCCAATGGAAAGGTTCCATTCATGAAGAAGGGAGGAGATGGAGCCATCCCCAATCTGTTGAACCAATGTTCGATCAGGCCGACCAGGTGGTTTGCTCCAGCCAATTGGTGCGGCGGGCAACAGCGCAGGCTAGGGCACCTTAGGCAGGAGTATGACTCAAGCCGAGCCACATGTCTGAACAGAGCCATGCGGCGATGAGCAATTATGTCTGTGATTGTTAACAGACTGGTGCGTAGGTTCACAGCCGCGTTTGTCATGAGGTCGAACTAGCGAACATGCAGGCTTTGACGCTGGCAGTGCATATGAAATGACTGTAGCCTTTTAGGATCGTGCGATTGAAAAGTCCAAGTCTCAGAACCGTACAGAAGGATTGGCAAAACAAAGGTGGAGTAGAACTTGAGTTTTGTGCTAAGCTGGGTCCTCTGTTGACGCCAAAGGTTCTGAAAAGACCTCATTGCTGAAGCAGCCATACTGATTTGGCGTGCGATATCAGCTGTCAGATACGTGAACTGTGTGACATTTTCCACCTGCTGACCCCTGACAGTGATGTTCCCAATATTGGATCCGCTGCCCAAGCTCTGCAATTAGTTTTTTTGCCATGATACACATATACTTGTAGGCCCAGGTGGGAAGCATCTTGTTTGAGATGTTTAAAAGATGTTGCCAGTTGGCAGCTTAATCTCGTTCAGTGATCTTATTTGCTCAAGAATCCAATCCATGGCTCTGCAGAAAAGTGCTGAAGCCAGAACACAGCCCAGCCTGACTCCGGAGGTGGTTGTAATTTCCTCAGAGAGTGAGCCATTAACCCCCACTCTGGCAGTAGTGCCTGAATGAAGGTCTTTTATGAGATCTAGCAGGAAAGTTGGAATGCCGATGCCCCGCAATGCGCTCCACGGTGCTTGACGATCCACAGAGTCAAACGTTGCCTTAAGATAGACATCGGTTGAACTTGCTGTGTATTTCTGATAGGAGCCTAAGGGCGAGGATGGCATCTGTTATAGATCTACCTGGGGTGAAACTTGATTGTCGAGGGCAGTGTCGAGACAAGGAGAGGTTGAATCCTTCCTTGAACAGGACGTGAGCAAACACCCTTCCTGGAACTGACAAAAGTGTAATGGGTCTATACCTGGAACATTCGTTCCTTGGCCCCTTACCCTTGTACAGAGCCATGATAATGCCTTCTTTCCACTGAGCATGAACATGCCCAGAAGGCCACACCTGCAAAAATAGTTTGTGGAGAGGTTTGCTAATAGAGTTGAAGGTGTATTTCAGTAGTTTTGGTGAAATTCCATCTAGGCCAGCAGTGCATTCAAGAAGTATTCTCGCCAGCGATGCAAGATATCGGATTGACTAGAGCATATTGAGCCATCTGCTCTAAGGATTGGGGTGGTACTTTGAGTCCTACATGAACCCTTTATCTTACTGATGGTCCTGTATGCTGCCTTTAAATTGTTCTGATGTAATCCATACTCAGCTTCATTAGCTAGGGACTGGTAGTTTGCTTCACATCGTGCTTTGCCTTGGCCCTAAAGATATCCTGGAGGCGCTTGTACTCTACCTTGTCACTAGCTAAGCAGGCTCGAGCTTTAGCATCGATTGTATCCATTGCTTTGTCGGATAGCCATAGCCATTGTGTCGCTGATTGTTGTCCATCCAGTCTCTACATCCTATGAAAGATCACCCCATCTCGAGGTTGTCTGTATTTAATGATGTCCGGGTTCTGTTTGATTGTTGGGATTGGAAGGGCTTTCCTGTAGCTCAAACAATAGAGCAATGCACTAGCAATGCCAAGGTCATGGGTTCGATTCCCAGGGAAAGCAAGGACTGACAAAATGTAAAATGTGTACCTTGAATGCAATGTAAGTCACTTTGGATAAAAGCGTCTGCCAAATGCATAAATGTAAAATGTAAATGGTAGCCCCTGGATACTTCATCGCCTTGGGGCAGGGGCGATGGTAAGTGCAGTAATGACAGCCTTGTTCCCAAAGAAATTTGGTACGTGGAGCCTGCCACTGTAGCCCACAGTTGCCTTTCACTCGTTGGTCTGAGTATGTCTGCCTGCGGTGGGTAAGAGACCGTTGCTGCCCAGTCTTCAGGTTAGCACAAGCTTATTTGTTGGTGGCTCGGACTCACCATGTCACAGTGCAGTCTATAGATCTGTGTGGTTTTTTTTTTCAATTAAATTGGTCGCCCTATGTCGCAGCTAAGCTCTAGGTCGGATATCATCCCACTCTCCGCCACCTGTGGACATGGTTAGGAGCAGTACAGCTCTGCCCCAACATATGCTGTTTGGATTTAAACTTAAAAGTCTTATGGTTGGATCATTATTGGAGTGTTTCTTGTTATTATTGTTATGTTTTTAGCATGTTATATGTTTGTGTAAACGCATGTATTTGTGTATGCATTGATAATAATGAGTAGAACACACACGTAAAGATGATGTCAGGTTGAAGTCTATTTGGCTTATTTCTATCATTGGTCATAGGGTCACCTTCATCAGTATGGCACTGTGGAGACTCCCCGTGTTCTTTCCTGAAAGGAGTCATTCCACCAGATCCATTACTAAGTTTTCCCTGGAAAACTCATCATCATCATCATCATCTTGTTCTCTTCTTTTTTGACTCTATGTGCCAACCCCTCCATCCCCCACCCCATTATCTCTCCCTCCAGTTGTGTAACAGAGCCGCTTGTGTCCATTCCTGCGCTCTGATTCTTCCTGCTGCGCATCATCCAAACGCCCCACAAAATAGCTCTGCTGCCGCGTGTCTACTCCACTTCTCTTTCCTCACTTCACCAATTTGCATTTCAAAGGCAAAGGGCAGATATGTTGGCTGATGTACACACTGACTGAGGTAGATTAATGTATGGCGAGTGGCTGAACCGTCAAGACTCCATGGCCAAGAGCTCAATGATTCAGCTTGATTTAACTGTTCCCATATGACAGTGTTTTTGATACGAAAAATGAGCAAACCCTTTCTCAGAACCCAGAACTGAGCATTTAGTGATGAATATGATCAGGCTGGCTAAAGCATTATGCACACGTTTAACTTTTTTTTGTGATTTTTGCCATCTGATACTAAATTTGTAGATCCTTGTGATTTGTTTTCAAAGGCAAAATTGAAAGTCTTGGATTGTTTTAGTGTGGCATGCTCACTGACGGCAAGTTAACTGCATTTGCAATTATTCTTGTCATTTGACAGACTTCTCGAAATGTTTTGGCTACATTCCTGCAGTGCGACACTCATACGCCCTCATGTAATGCAGCAGGAGCTAATGGAAGCACATCAATTGATTGCAAAGAAATGCAATTTAGTACAATAAATAAAAAAGAAGCTTTATGGGCTCTCTGCAGTTTCCACCAAAATAAAAACTTGATGGTTTAATGTTTGAAAATTAAGAAATTAAGACAACCCTAAATGTTAGAGTTGTTGTACGTTGTACTGTAAAATTCAATTATTATATAATTTTTTCTTAAATAGTTGTTTTATTTATTATGTATTATTATTATTATTATTATTATTATTATTATTTTATAGTCATTATTTATACAGTGCATTCGAAAAGTATTCACAGCACTTTTTCCACATGTTGTTATGTTACAGCCTTATTCCAAAATGTATTATATTATTTTTTTTCCCCCTTAATTCTACAAAGAATAGCCCATAATGACAATGCGAAAGAAGTTTGTTTGAAATCTTTGCAACTTTATTAAAAATAAAAAATGCAAACAATTCACCGCCTTTGCTCAATATTTTGTTGAAGCACCTTTGGCACCAATTACAGCCTCAAGTCTTTTTGAGTATGATGCTACAAGCTTGGGACCTATTTTGGGGCAGTTTCTCCCATTCTTCTTTGCAGGACCTCTCAAGCTCCATCAGGTTGGATGGGGAGCGTTGATGCACAGCAATTTTGAGATCTCTCCAGAAATGTTCAAGACTGGGCTCTGGCTGGGCCACTCAAGGACATTCACAGAGTTATCCCATAGCCACTCTTTTGTTATCTTGGCTGTGTGCTTAGGGTCGTTGTCCTGTTGTAAGATGAACCTTCGCCTCAGTCTGAGGTCCAGAGCGCTCTGGAGCAGGTTTTCATCAAGGATGTCTCTGTATATTGCTGCATTTATCTTTTCCTCAATCCTGACTAGTCTCCCAGTTCTTGCCGCTGAAAAACATCCCCACAGCATGATGCTGCCACCACCATGCTTCACTGTAGGGATGGTATTGGCCAGGTGATGAGCCGTGCCTGGTTTCGCTGGCCATTCAGGCCAAAGAGTTCAATCTTTGTTTCATCAGACCAGAAACTGTAGTTTCTTGTGGTCTGAGAGTCCTTCAGGTGCCTTTTGGCAAACTCCAGGTGGCCTTTTACTGAGGAGTGGCTTCCGCCTGGCCACTCTACCATACAGGCCTGATTTGTGGAGAGCTGCAGAGATGGTTGTTATTCTGGAAGGTTTTCATCTCTCCACAGAGAAACGCTGGAGCTTTGTCAGAGTGACCATCTGGTTCTGACACCACCTCCCTGACTAAGGCCCTTCTCCCCCGATCGCTCAGTTTGTCCGGGCGGCCAGATCTAGGAAGTGTCCTTGTGGTTCCAAACTTCTTACATTTACGGATGATGGAGGCCACTGTGCTCATTGGAACCTTCAATGCTGTAGACATTATTCTGTACCCTTCCCCAGATCTGTGCCTCAAATACTGAATCAACTAAATTTACCACAGGGGTGCATGTCACACCGGTCTCATATCCTCTCTCGTCCTTCACTGTCGCCGCTCCTCCTTTTATGCTTCCGAGCTCCTCCTTGAAAGGATTCGACTGCTCTCTCGCCGCTCTCGCACTTGTGACGCTTGTCAACATTAAACATCATATAAATCAAAACCGCCTAATGTTATTGAATGAAATGTCGACCCAGAACAAGCTATAGGACTGTGCAAGCATTAGAGGTGTTGACGGACTCGATCGACTCAATGTGTTTGATCATCGCTCTGAATATGGTGCAGATGTACTCTTTGACAAAAATTAGATTTTCTCAGATTCTTGCTCAAAATGTTTTTTTTTTTTTAATGAAATTTACCCACATTCAAGTGTTGATAAAAAAAACAGCATAAAGCTAGAATAAAACAGGGGTTTTGTTTAATAGCAGAGGGTCTGTTCTTTCTTTTGACATATTGCATGTTCATATATTCATACAAACTAAATATTCTGGGGGGTATGACATTTTTTGTGAAAATGGTCAAAAACAAGCTGGCGGTGTCTGGCAACTTTTTTTTTTTTTAAACGCTGACGAGGAAAGAGTTAATATATAGGGTCACAGTCATGGTGATGATGACGTTTTATTCTTCTATACTAATTTGGTGTCCTCATCGTACAGTCTACATACATGTCGTAAAATGTGATCTGAAATCTTATTGCCGAAATCACGACAAACAAAAGAAATTCCACCACAGCACTATTAAACTCAGATTTGAGATGGTGGAAGTGACACTGTGGTGGGATTTTTACTTGCTTTTCAGAAAAATGACTACTACAATTCATGAACACTGTATATCCACTGTTAGACATTGTTAGTGGACAAAGAAAAATAAATGCATGAAAGTGTTAAAAGTGTGTTTTAAAAAGGCTAAAAGTTCCCAATAGCGGCTGCTACAAAAGTTAATTACAAGAAAGTTTTTCCAGGAAAATCGTTTACCAAAAATAGCACAAGGACATGCTTTAGTTTACAGAACACCATTTCAGTTTTGTGCATCAATGCGGATGTCAAAAACACGAGGCAGTCTGAAATCAAGGCAAACAGGTTCCACAGTCTGTCATGAGCTTTACCCAAGAGCTCATTGTTGTCAAAGGTTACAATCTTAGCCAGCAAAAATCATTTAGTGTACAGCCGACTCAAGAGGCATTGAAGAAAAGAAGTTTGGATGAAAAAGATGAGAGAGAAGGAGATGGCTCTCTAATCAGAAGCCACATCCTCAACCTTCCCATTACCCATGAAAGCATCATTCAGAGAGCCGCTTAACACACAGCATACATGCCACACATCCAAACTGCCTCTAAATAAAGCATGACATGGTGCAGAGCTTCTATCTCTCAAATTCTGGAACTTTCCCCAGAAGAGTCAGAAAAGCACACATTGAGGGAAAACATTGGGGAGGAGAAAAGAAAAGAGGGAGGGAGGTGTCATCCACGTCTGGTGGTCTGGACATCATCTTACATAACTGTCTGGCTTCAGCTCAGTGACATGAGAACCTATAGCACTAATGACGCTAATGCGCTTTGACAGACTACATAGAGCCTTGGATTCTGTTGGGACCCATGCCAGACTTTGAGTGGCATTTGGAGTCTCATGAGCGAAACCGAACAACAAAGAGAGATGCCAACTCAGGCACATCATCTGTTTTTATATACATTTCCTTTCATCTTCAACCACATACAATTCAGTAGATTAAAATAATAGCTTTACCAAAAATGAAACAACTGTCATCATGTACTCACTCCCGTGTCATTCCAAACCTTTATGATTTTGTTTTTCCATAGAGCACAAAACTGAAATTTGAGAATACCCTGGCCACTGTTTGTCTCATAATGAAAATGAAATGGGACAAACTGTAAACTGACAAAAAAGCGCCACAACATTATCCATATGACTTGTGTACACTTTTCAAAGTTTTCTGAAGCCATACAGTAATTTCAATGATGATATTTGGTCACGGCACAGTGACTTTTGTTGGGTTTTTGTTGTTTTGAGAGATACTGCAGATTTTCAGGAAGTAATGGCATTCATTTAATTTTTGCATGGCTTAAAAAGACTTGGAGTGTATTGTGTGAGTTGTCTTCTTTGAAACAATCTATACTGTATAAAGTGCTATAGAAATATGGGTGAATAAATGTTTTTGTCCTTTGTAAGCTTGACAGCCCCATTCCCCTTTATATTCATTATATGGAAAAGAATATTCTTAAAAAAATCACCTTTTGCATTTCACAGAAATAAAAACCCAGTTTGGATCGATCAGAATGAGTAAATGATGACACACTACTGTTCAAAAACCACTTATGCTTACTACGGCTGCATTTATTGGATCATGTACAATTAAAAAAAGAGAAATTGTCATTGTTATTACAATTTAAAGGGATAGTTCTCCCAAAAATGAAAATTCTTTCATCATTTACTCACCCTCATGCACCATGTATATGACTTTTTTTCTTTAAGGTCCCATGGCATGGATTTTTTATTTTATATTATGATGTATTCTGAGGTGTACTTATATTGTTAGTATGATTTTTACATCATAAAATGTCATAATTTAGAAATAAAAGGCATTTTTTCTACACTGATGTTTGCCCTCTGGCTAAATGCCATGTTTCAGGGGGCGTGTCTGCTGTGAGACTTCAGTAAAAATGCCCACTGTTGTGATTGGCTGACATCTTTGCATTTGAAATGAGCGGAGGGGGCGTGGTTTAATGAGGTCTACGAAGCACACGGCTGTGCCAGAGAGACGGATGTCACTTCTCATCAGTTCTCTCAGCACGTCTCAGTTCAGTGAACTGTTGTAGTTACTAGCATATACTTCAGGTTATTAGTTTATTTCTAGTCGGAGGGGCTGTCACTCATGTCAGAAAGTTAGTAACTTTAGTAAATGATGGATCAGTGCTTTAGAACGATTCAGTCCGATTTGGTGAACTGGTTCGACCAGTTCACTAAAAAGAACCGGTTCAAAAGAATGATTCGTTCGCAAACCAGAGACGGAGAGATTGCTAACAAAGTGATATTGTACTGAGTTGTGAGAGCGCTGTCAGCGCAAGTTTATTGTGTTTATATCTGAGAGTCCCAGTCACGCTGAGACCATTTACCTCCTTATTCTACCAACTGTGTAACACATGTAATGTACCATTACAGCTGTCGAGATGAACGAGTTACGAGTAAGTGTTGATTATAGCATTATTTTTAGATATTTTCCTATCAAATGAAAAGCGTCAGTGAGCATTGAGTACACAGCGCAAACAAAGACACAACAGCAGTAATCGAATGTAATCCAGTTTATTGTGGGGATAGCTGGCTAGCCTAGCCCGGAGACCCTCACGCTTACCCCCCTTCTGCTTAATCTTGCGCCGCGTTTGGTGCCTCCGCTGTGGGACAGATGCAGTACTGGGGGTCGGTGATGTTGAAGGCCGGCCGGTCAGTGCAGCCCGAGCCTCGGCGTACGTGAAGTTTATCTCTAAAGATGTGGCTTTGCCGATGTTAACAGAAACTCACGACTGTATGCACATTTTAGATCAGATAGACGCGACGAGGACGTACAAAAACACTGACTCACAAGATAGAAAACATCGTTCTGTCGGGGGAGAGAGAAGCCGCAGCAGGAATAATAAAGTTCTGTGTGAACTTAAATAATTAGCTACACATCAGAAATCACTGATGACAGATCAGAAGGAACTGCAAAAAGACTTCTGTTTTCATCTGTACATCCAAACACTGAGAAACTGCCAGCATTCACTCGTTCACAAGCCATGGTCTCTCGGGGGCAAAGAAAAATGGCGCTCGCATGGGCGTGCCAAATTCTCTGGGTGGAGGAAAGGGAGGTAACCGTTCCTGTTATGACGTCATAACAGGAAAATTCAAGATCAGCTCGTCTGGGCTGTCATTTTCTCAAAGGCAGAGATGGACAGCCAGAACTCGGTTTACACCGATCGAAATTCCTAGCCACTTTGGGGACAATATTCAGGCTAGGGGAACTCATATTAATGTTGAAAAACCTCATAAAATAAATCTCTGTGAGTCCAAAGAATGTATGATGTCTTCTAAATCAGTGTTTCTAGTCTACTGTCATCACGAGGGTGACGTTGTGGAAGTGCGTTGTGAAGTTGGCCCTGTCCCAAATGGCACCCTAAACACTCGCAGTCTTCCTCTGAGTCTGCACTTTCGTAAATCCACAAGACCAAAAGTGCATATGAAGTGTGCCATGTGGGACAGGGCCGCTCATGCGTGGAATGGCTGTTACTTCTCGTACAAACTTCACAACGTACATACGTCACAAGCCACAACGTCCGCCTCATGATCGCTCGTGTGACAGTAGACTATTGATTTAGAAGACATTGATTCATCCACTGGGGTCATGTGGATTACCGTCATAATCGCTGTGTGTGATTTTTTTCAAGTCTCAAATGAGTGGCAACCATTCCAGTGGCATTATATGGACTCACAGAGATGACTATTTTCCTTAAAAGAAAGTCATATACATTGTGGATGGCATGAGGGTGAGTAAATTATGAGAAAATCTTCATTTTTGGGTGAACAAAAATGTTACTTTAACTGTTCTATTTAGGGGTGCCCTCGACTAAAGATTTTTCTTGTCGACCAGTAGTCGTTCAATCAAGCGGTTAGTCGACTAATCGCGTGATTTATATTAATAAGCCACAAATCATAATAACGAGCCTTTAATTGCCTATATTTAATACATAGGCTAATCAGCGCTCAAACACACGCATAAAGCTTGCGCATCCACAAACGTAATGTTTATGAGTGTGTTGTGAATCATGAACATCACTACAAAGTTCCAGTAAGGGCTTGTAACGAGTAGAATTAGGTGCTGCTCCTTTAAGGCGGAACGCACTCGCTGATGAGTGGGCTGTGGGCAGTCCGTGGTGGAGCGCGAGCTGTGAGCAAGCGTCGCATGTGTGCGTGGGAATGACGCTGACAATAAATCCCCATGTGAAACGTCAGATCGCCTACGTGAGTTTTGTTTGCACTAAAGCCGGGTGCACACTGTGCGATTTTGGCCACAATTTGGCCGTCTAAAACAAATTTTGAAATCCTAAAAGATTTCTCTGATCCTAGGCTAAAATCTGAAGTTTTTGATCCTTAGTTTGACATGTGCACCGACAACCGATTAATGACCGTTGCGATCAAATTTTACCTCGGACAAAATTCTGGCAGTGTCAGAAGATTTGAGGCGCAATCCTGCAGTGTGACTTCTCCTAGGATGACGTCAAATCAAGAACCAATAGGAACGCAGAACCTGATGACGCATTTCGTGCGACAACATCAAATCACAACAGGGAACATGTCGAAAAGAGTCAGGTGAATGAAAAATGCCACCGCTTGTTTTTGTTGTTTGCTGAACGCTACCATTGTGTCTGTGAATGCGGCTCGACGTTACCGAACATGTCACGGATTGATGACGTAAAACTCAGTCCGTACGAGTCTCTTGCTTGCGTCCGTTTTTCGCATCTGACTACTGAGATCCTACAGTGTGACATGTATTACATCGGGATCATGTTCGTACAGTCTGACAAGCAACATTCGCAGATGATTTAGAAAAATCGCACAGTGTGCAGGACCCTTTAGCTGCAACTATCCGATCTCTCAGTTAAGCGTTACAGGCTGTCAAGTCTATTTTATTCACTTTAAACATCGGATGAAATTATTTTATTTCTCTTTTAATACAGGCGATGTGTTATTAATAAATCATCAAAGACAAAAAATATGATACCAATGTATTTTTCCACAAGTCCGATGTTTTAGTGATCATAGTTTGGTAACAGCTTGTAATTCACCCATAACTAACGAGGCGATAAGCCCATGTGTGAACTGATATTTGGCGCTGTGTTGGGCTCAAGGCTATATGGAAAAACTTTGAGGAAGCAAGATAACTGAATAATTATATTACCGTGTGGTGGACCTATGATAAGCAGTGCACGTCGCTCTGGTCATGAGCGCTGAATTTTCTTCACTATCGCTCATTTTTCTCGCTCCACTCTACTATAAATGAAATTAATGTTTGGATTTCCTGCCATTAACGATCTGTCTGTCACAGTCTACAGGATTTTGCCACTTCCTGTGGAGTTTTTTTTTTTTTTTTTTCTGCGACTAACCGACTAATACAATCGACTATTAGGGGGCAGCCCTAGTTCTATTGAAATATATTTTAAAGCTGAATTTTTAGCATCGTTTCTCCAGATATGTGTCACATGGTCCTTCAGAAATAATTCTAATATGATGATTTGCTGCTCAAGAAACATTTATTATTATTATCAATGTTGAAAGCAGTTGTGCTGCTTCATATTTCTGTGGAAACCATGATACGTGTTTTCAAGGTCCATAAATCTTGAGCTGTCGTGTCTGTCAGTTTAACCTTTTTTTTGCTGGGTAAACTCAAAGATTTCTCAATGTTTAAAAATGTTAAAGGTAAGATGGCAAATTTGTGTGGTCTTTGAGAAGACAGTGAAGTTAATAGCTTCAAGAAAAGGAGTGTAAAAACATGGCATGAGTAATTGTCTCTGGCTCACGTTCTTTTGTCTCCATTCCCAGGTTGCTCACAATGGCCTTATTTTGGAAATGGACCACCCAACATCAGGAAGGATAGCAGTGCCAGGTTAGTATAGAATTTGCTGTTGGTGAAGTGCAAAACATTCCATGCAGTCCTTCATTTCAATCACTTTTAAGCACCTATTTCTGAGGCGGAACTTGGTATTCTTACCTATCAGGAACGCATTCAGTTTCTGGAATAGTTCACGCAAAAATATGTATGCAACTTCTTCACTTGGAACAAAAAACGAATCTTCACGCACCTAATAGAAGAAAATATTCTATATAGAACCTTAAAGGGTTCTGTCAGGCACTTCAAATATGGAACCTTTTTATGGGTTCCAATCATGGGATAGTTCCCCTTCGAGGGAACTCGCACTGCGTCATCGTGTGATGACACTCTGGGAACGCCCTCAGCGTTACGCATCTGAAGTATGAATGAAATCAAGCCAATCTGATTGGTGGTGCGTCATGACGTAGTAGATGACGGCATACCCGGAAGATACAAAGGGACGCTGATGCAAACACACGGCAGCTTTTTGCTCTTCAGCTGAAGCGCTCTGTGTTTTTGTCTAAAAATCTGTCTATTTGGTGTTGTTTGTCTACCAACGTTGAAAGTGATGGCCCAGTTTAAGAGATGTGTGCCTCCGTGTCCGCGTTTCATTTCGGGCACGGACACACATCTTATGTGTGTGCAATGCCTGGGCGTGCAGCATGCTAGAGCGGCTCTCGAGGGAGCCGCTTGTAGCGAGTGTGATCAGCTGCCGCTCAGGGTGTTGCGCTCACGGCTGGCCGTGTTCGATGAGACCGGCCAAGCCCGCGATCCCCAGGGATCTGGGCCCGCCGCTGCCGAGGCACGGCGGCGCCGCAGATCATGGGGATCGCAACGGGACCTCGCGACGGGATATGGGACTGCTGAGGCACTTTCCCTATCCTCGTCCGAGGATTCCGATGTTCTCCCGCCCCGTGCGGAAGCCCGCGATGCGGCTTCTTCCCGCGAGGCGGAGAACCCGATGCTTCAGCTGTCCGGCTCCGAGGAGTCGGATGGGCGGAGCATCGAGGCGGGTGACGTGGAAGCTCAGCCATCGCGTCACGCACCCGCTCAGGAGGAGCTAGTGGAGGTTTTGACCCGCGCTGTGGCCAAATTAAGCATTGAATGGCCACAGGAAGAGCCTGAAATCCAGCCACCCAGTAAGCTGGATGAAAGGTTCTTCAAGCGTGGGTCTCAACCTCCACGCCGGGGCCTGCCATTTTTTCAGGATCTGCACAATGAGTTGTGTAGATCCTGGGAAAAACCCTACTCGGCCAGACTTTCCACCCCTCAAGCACTCGAATTTGGGAATGTGCTGGGGGCGGCCGAGCGGGGTTATGGGACGCTGCCTCGGGTGGAGGATGCTCTCGCGAGCTACCTCTCTCCCGAGGCCGCTAAGTCCCTCAAGGCCCCGGTGCTACCCACCAAGCCATGCCGGGACACTTCGGCGCTGGTGGGTAGGGCTTACATGGCGGCTGGGCGGGCTGGTAGTTGTCTGCACACTATGGCGGTGTTGCAGGCCTATCAGGCCGACCTCCTCAAGGAGCTGGATGAGGGGGAGGGTCCGTCTCCGGACGACATCCTAGAGCTGCGGAAGGCCACCGATTTGTCTCTCCGGATCACCAAGGAGACGGCCCGCAACATCGGCCGCTCCATGGCTGGTCTGGTGGTCGCGGAGAGACATCTCTGGCTAAACCTGTCGGGGATGAGAGAGAGAGAGAAACATTTTCTCCTCGATTCCCCGATTTCGCCTTCTGGCCTCTTCGGCGGCGCGGTTAACACCGTTGTCGAGAGGTTCCAGGAGGTGAAAAAACAGGCGGCGGCCTTCCAGCAGTACCTCCCTCGCCGTTCTGGCTCCTCGGGGAAGGCTGTCCAGCAAGGGCAGCCTCAGCCGTCAGGTAGCTCCTCCTCGCACCGACAGGTGCAAAAGGAGAGCGTCGCTTCTCGCGCCCCTCCTGAGGGAGCTTGGCAAAAGAGGCGGCGCTCTCGTGGTAAGCCTTCGGAGCCTAGGGTCGATCTGAGGACCGTCCTTCAGGCGAAGAAGGCTGCCTCAAAGCGGTCCTAGCTGCGGCTGGACCGCTGAGAGCTGTCCCCCCCGGGGTGGAGCGACCGAGGTCGTTTTCCCCCCGGAGCTCTCGGGAGATCAGTGTTGGGATCCTGCCGTCCATGACGCTTCAGGCCTCACTGGTTTCCCGCGCGCGCTCACTGCCTTCGTCGCCTCCGAAAGGACTTGCGACCGGCCAGCGAGCGTGTGCACCCATAGAGCTCCGTTCTCGGCTTCTCCCTGCCGGTCAGCCGCTTCAGGGGGTCGAGAACGAGTCTCATTTAACACCCGAGACCAGCCTCGAGAGGCTGGTTCCCTTAGTAGATTATCTCGGCGCGTGGTCTCGCCTTCCGAGTGTGTCTACTTGGGTCCTGCGGACTGTAGAACGGGGTTACAGGCTTCAGTTCGGTTCCCCTCCCCCGAAGTTTCAGGGAGTGGTCCAGACTGTGGTCGGCCCCGAGCAGGTTCGGGTTATGGAACAGGAAGTACGAGCCCTGTTAGCCAAGGAAGCCATAGAGCGGGTTCCTCTGGCAGACAGGGAGTCCGGGTTCTACAGCCGGTACTTCATTGTTCCCAAGAAGGATGGGGGGTTGCGTCCAATAATAGATCTCAGGCTCTTGAATCGGTCTCTGAGGAGATACAGGTTCAAGATGCTCACAATTCCAGCCATCGTGAGTCAGATCCAGTCCGAGGACTGGTTTGTCACGATAGATCTAAAGGACGCATACTTCCATATTTCCATCCTTCAATGTCACAGGAAGTTCCTGAGGTTCGCTTTCGGGGGCGAAGCGTACCAATATCGGGTTCTTCCCTTCGGCCTGGCACTCTCCCCTCGCACCTTTACGAAGTGTATGGATGCAGCACTGGCGCCTCTGAGACTCCAGGGCATCCGTATACTCAATTACATCGACGACTGGCTCATTTTGGCCAGGTCGCGCGAGATGGCAGTTCGGCATCGAGATGTCGTTCTGGCCCATATAAGGTGCTTGGGGCTGAGACTCAACACGAAGAAGAGCGTGTTGACGCCCTCCCAGCGGACTACGTTCCTGGGAGTCGTATGGGACTCCACGTCGATGCGGGCTCAGTTGTCCCCCGCGCGCGTGGAGTCCATACTGGCGATGGTCTCAAGAGTGAAGCCAGGCCGCAGCCTCACTGTGAAGCAGTTTCAGAGACTGCTGGGACTCATGGCAGCAGCAGCCAACGTGATACCTTTTGGCCTGCTGCACATGAGACCCCTACAGTGGTGGCTGAGGGCCAAGGGGTTTTCCCCGAGGGGAAATCCGTTTCGTATGATCAGGGTAATGCGCAAATGCCTTCGTTCCCTCGTCATATGGCGGAAACCTTGGTTCCTGTCCCAGGGGCCAGTGTTGGGAGCGTCATGTTGCCGGAGAGCCGTTTCAACAGACGCCTCCCTCACTGGCTGGGGCGCGGTCATGGACGGCCGCTTTGCGAGAGGTCTGTGGGAGACCCGGCATTCTTCATGGCACATCAACTGCCTGGAGATGCTGGCGGTCTACAAAGCTCTCAGGAGCTTTTACCCGGACCTCCGCGGCCACCATGTCCTGATACGCTCGGACAACACTTCAGTTGTCGCGTATCTCAACCACCAGGGGGGTTTGAGGTCGCGCCCTCTGTGCAGACTGGCGCATCAAATCCTCCTGTGGTCCCAGGGGAAATTATCGTCTCTCAGAGCGATGTATATCCCCGGGGACCAGAATCAGGGAGCAGACGTCCTGTCGAGGCAGGGGCTGAGGCCCGGGGAATGGCGGCTCCACCCGGAGGTGGTGGAGACCATGTGCGAGAGGTTTGGCCCAGTGGAAGTGGACCTGTTCGCGTCTCGAGAGACGTCCCACTGTCCACTGTGGTTCTCTCTCAAGGATCCGGCCCCGTTAGGGCTGGACGCCATGGTGCAGACGTGGCCGAGGCTCAGTCTGTACGCTTTTCCCCCGATCGCTCTGCTCCCGGGAGTTCTGGAGCGGGTCCGCCGGGAGGGCATCAGCCTACTCTTAGTAGCACCCCGGTGGCCCACTCGAGCATGGTTCTCGGACATTATAGCTCTGCTAGACGGCTCTCCATGGCAGATCCCTCTGAGGAGGGATCTGCTCTCGCAGGCAGGGGGCACAATATTTCACCCCCGGCCGGAGTTATGGAGCCTCTGGGTCTGGCCCCTGAGGGGGCTCAGTACCTAGAGGCGGGCCTGTCAGCAGAGGTAGTCGAGACCTTGCTCAGCTCTAGAGCTCCCTCAACCAGGAGGCTGTACAACCTCAAGTGGAACGTCTTTTCCACTTGGTGTAGAGAGCGTGAGGTGGACCCAGTTAACTGCCCAGTGGCTTCAGTGCTGGAGTTCCTCCAAGATCGCTTCTCTTATGGTCTTACCCCGTCCACCCTGAAGGTGTACGTGGCTGCCCTTGGGGCTTTCCACGCACCTCTAGGTGATGGACCCTTGGGGAAGCACCCTCTGGTTGTACAGTTCCTCCGTGGGGCCCGGAGGATGAGGCCGGCGGCTCATTCCAGGGTCCCGACCTGGGACCTGGCGGTGGTACTTGAAGGGCTGGCCGAGGCCCCCTTCGAGCCACTGGAGCAGGCTGAGCCGAAGAGCCTGACCCTCAAGGTGGCCTTTCTCCTTGCCATTACCTCGCTCAAGAGGGTGGGAGATCTCCAGGCCTTGGCGGTTACGCCAACTTGCCTGGAGTTTGCCCCTGGCGGGGTTAAGGCCATCTTGCACCCTAGACCGGGGTATATACCCAAGGTGCCATCGCAGGTGGTTCGGTCTTTGGTTCTTCAGGCTTTCCATCCTCCTCCCCACCTGACGGCGGAAGAGGGGAGACTTCACCTGCTCTGTCCCGTCAGAGCACTTAAGATCTACCTGGAGAAGTCTTCCCAATGGAGAAGGTCAGATCAATTGTTGGTGTGCTTTGGCTCACCCAAGAGAGGGCTGCCTGCGTCTACTCAGACGATCAGTAACTGGATCGTCCAGGCTATAGCCACAGCTTATAGGGTGCGCAATCTGCCTTCACCCATGGCTGTGAGGGCTCATTCCACCAGGAGCATGGCCTCCTCGGTGGCCCTCCTCTCTGGTGCCTCGCTTCAAGAGGTTTGCGAGGCGGCCGGGTGGGCCACTCCGCACACCTTCATTCGTTTTTATAGTCTGCACCTTCCGGCGACGCCTGGTGCTAGAGTGCTTGCGTCTTAAGTGTGCCTGGTCTTCAGCTTCACACTAAGACGTGGGTGATGTCGGTGTGGCATAGTGGGTATTAACGTTCCCAGAGTGTCATCACACGATGACGCAGTGCGAGTTCCCTCGAAGGGGAACGTCTCGGGTTATGTATATAACCCTTGTTCCCCGAGAAGGGAACGAGACACTGCGTCTCGTCGCCACACCCATCACGGTCAGAGCGCTCGCTTCATCGCGGTAAAGCTGCCGTGTGTTTGCATCAGCGTCCCTTTGTATCTTCCGGGTATGCCGTCATCTACTACGTCATGACGCACCACCAATCAGATTGGCTTGATTTCATTCATACTTCAGATGCGTAACGCTGAGGGCGTTCCCAGAGTGTCATCACACGATGACGCAGTGTCTCGTTCCCTTCTCGGGGAACAAGGGTTATATACATAACCCGAGACGTTTTATGGATTTCGGTTTTAATACATTTTGTTTCAATTCATTTTTTATTTTAATTAGATTTTATGAATTAAACAGCTCGTAAACACACTTTATCACTAGGAAAAAAAAGGAATATCCCATTAACTCTTTCCCTGCCAGCGTTTTAAAAAAAGTTGCCAGCCAGCGCAAGCGTTTTTGATAATTTTCACAAAAATGACATGGCCCACAGAATATTTTGTTGTATGAATATCTGAACAAAAGAAAGAGCATGTTTTATTCTAGCTTCATGCATTCTTTTTTTATCAACACTTGAATATGGGTAAGTTTCATAAAAAAGCTAGCCTGGATGCCAGACGAACTTAGCCCCGCCCACAAAAATTTGGCACGGGCAGTTCGGTCTGGACTTGATCCATAGAGGAGTAATTATGCCCGAACAGAAACTGTTCGGACCAATGAAATTGTCAGGGCGGGCTTTAGACGATGATGGACAGATGATAAACAGTAACGTAATCATCCACGTCATCAAAGGCGCTTGGGTTGAATTTGTTCTAATCCTAAACGGAGAACTTGTTCGTATATGCATTCACCTTTACTATTTCTCTCAGAAATGATGATCGTGTTGGTAAGTACTCTGTGTATCCTTAAATTCTTTTTTAACAACACCGGCAAAGATCGTTTACACTCATCTTCTTCTTCTAACGTGACTTATTCTAGCGTGCGTGCAGACAGGGTTGCCAAGTTTTTACAGCAAAACTCGCCCAATTGCTACTCAAAACTAGCCAAAAACAAGCCCAATAGCTTTCCGGGTGGGGGGGTTCTCCGGGAAAAATGGCATTTGGGGGGTAAAATATGTATTATTTTGGCTGGACTGCCTGCTAAATTTCGCATTCCTGGGTCTGTATATCACATAATTGGGGTCGCTTCAACCCGCGGACTTGGCAACAGTGCAGTTGAGTTCTGTTGACATTTGACAACTAACGTTATGCGTCGCTCCGTTGCTCTGATTGGTTGTAGGTCTATCCAATTGAGGTCTTTCCTGGTTCGGTTTAAACACGCCCCATAATCACAGCCCAACGGAGCAGAATCAGACTCATATTCTGACTAGAATTGAGTATGACGACGTCAGGCTATAAAAAAGCAACATTTTGAGCAAAAAGCTGAGAAAATTATGTTTTTTTCAAAGACTACATCCAGATCAGATTCAGAGCGATGATCAAAACACAGATGGAGTAGATCAACACCCCAAAGCTTCACAGTCCTATGGCTCGTCCTGGGTCGACTTTTTTATTCAGTAACATTAGGCAGTTTTGATTTATATGATGTTTAATGTTGATGATCTCGTTATTTTACATATGCATCTGCTTACATATGAGATTGCTTGTTTCTGCGTCTTCATCGCCTGTGTTTTGATCAGAGATTCTGAACTCATTCAGAAGATGCGTAATAGCGCCCCGTACTGTATAACAGTGGAAACACGGAAAATTCAGTGTTTGGCAGGGAAGCGGTTTCTCACAAATAATGGAAAATTCTGTGTTTGGCGGGGAAAGAGTTAAACATGAAAGTATTTTGCAATGCAACGACATTTCTCCTTATATAGAACCTTTTGGGTATAAAGCGTTCTTTAAATTTGAGTCAAGAACCCTAGAGTTCTATATAGAACCCCATTGAACCCAAACGGATTCAGAGCTACGTGAGGTTGTTTTAAATAAAAGCATTTTTGGGTGAACTCTTCCTTTAACCTCTTTCCACTTGAACTTCCTATTGCGTTTCTATACTATCTCTAGTCTCATCATCCAGACCCTTGGACTTTGAAGAGGTCTACTTCCCTCAGCGACTCTCTTGTATCGAACAGTGGAGAATCATTTATTTTGATGCTTTGTTTTGACTTGTCTTTGTCCGCTCAATGAAGTAAAGGTTTCTCCATTGACATAAAAATCACCCCATGCTCTTTCATTCTTTGGTCTGAGAGTCCCAGAGAGACGCTTTCTGAACTCGTCATTTCGTTTGATCGTCCACATATTTAAAACAAGCCATCATTAATCCCCAAAACGAACAGGTCTGCGGTCTGGTGAGCTTTTTTGGCCCCTAGAAAAGAATGTTGAACAGAGAGACAACATTTTAGAAAGGTTAAATGCAGATGTTGGCTGTCGCCAAGACAATGTACAGTCATTTTTTCTGTCAACGACTTGATTCCTGCTGTTTTCGTGGCGCTTCAAATGTCAGACTCTGATGGACTCACTCCAGACAGGTGGTTTTACTAACAGTGAATTTAGTTGTGGTTTGCAGATCTGTAAACACACAAATACACGCCACTTATGTAGACACCAGTGAACGACCCCTGCTAATGATCTATGCTTTGTCCCTTCAGTGACTAAAAAGCAAACACTGGCAGGAAAGGACTGCTAATGGTTTTGTCATGGCTAGTTTGTTCATCCTTTTGTCTATGCGCACAAAGAGTCCTTAAAGTTTAATCCTTCCATCCATCCACCCAATTTTATCTTTTACACGTGCGCCAAAATGTTTTTGAACGAAGAGCTTCAGTGTTGAACGGCATGCTTTAAACGACATGCTTCCACAACCACAAAACAAATGCATTTTGTGTCAACTGTCTCTGGAGTGATACCGGGATAATCAGGCGGGTCCTTTGATGGCCACGAACAGTTGTTTACCAGTTCATTGTTTGCTTGTTTGTCTGCATCCGAGCCAAATCAAGGATGATTGTCAAGAATTTCTCAGAAAAGAAGGGGCAGAAACCACAACAAACACCTTTTTCCATTCCGCATTCCTCGTCCCTGACCCATAAATTTGCTATAGCACCACGACGCATACTTGAGGCCTCTAATCTTGCCCAGCTATTTACATAACAGCCCTGTCTGTCCATGTTTTCTATCTTTTTTTCTCACCAGCAGCTGCACATGTGAAACGTTTCCCGCCTTCGGTGACTTTGTGATGTTATCAAACGTTTCACAGTAGATAAGCTGTTGGTTTTTGAGCACAGCAGTCGGTACCTCGCTATTTATTCCCTCTAAACCCCAACTTTGTTCTTCACATCAAATGCGAGGCACTAAAGAACCAAAAATGGAGTCCCGAACAACATAGGCGCGAAATTGGCCATTAGCTCCGGTCGACTGTAAGCAAGTATTATGCAATGGATGTCAGGGGTGCACTGAATGAGACCAAAACGGCTTTACGACACAATCGGACCGCAATGAAGGTTATCGGATTACATAAACGGCAAATTACTAATGACCAGGTATTCGAAGGAGTAGCCTGAGTGGAGGAAACTACAGGAATGCATGTTAAGAAACATCGTCTGGCTTTTTTAAGGCACCAAAGAGCGAGAATGAAAAGGGCTCAGAGGATGTTTTCGTGCCGCTGATTGCGAGAAGCTGCCTCATTAGCGATTGTGCAGGACAGTGCATTGTGAGGCACTTCCCAAAATAAACCCCTTTATTTAAACCAAAGGCCCTTGGCAGAAGCTTCTTGTTAGCTGAGTTTGCTTTTCTCTCGAATCCGACCAGCTACGGTGAACATTTGATGATGTGGGAATGTTAAGAGAGTATTTGTGCTTCTTTAGAATAGTCAAAGCATAAATCAGTCTGATATTGCAATAGACTCTTTGTGTGACTTCCTCTCCACACTGAAAACAAAAAATTAATTAGTGTTTTTGTTTTCCAGTATGAATATGTAAACATCCTTAAAGACAAATTTAGAAGCAGAAGAAAAATTGTATAGATAAAAGATTTCATAATATATTATCTGAGATCATTAAGAAATATATATCTTGTTTTTAAGGATGTTTAGACATCGAATAATAAGTGATAAAACAAAAAAATATCATGAATCATAATGGTCAAATCCACTTGCTTGCACATTCTCTAGGAATTCTACTTTTTTCTTTAAATTTCACATAAATATTCAATAAATCATTTAATTTGATAAAAGTTTAGTTACACTTTATTCTGATGGTCCCCTTTAGACATTCTAAGTAACACTGCACCTACATGTCAACTAACATGTATTAGTTGAGTATTAATAGACTAGTAGGTTAGGGTTAGTAGAATAAGTTGACGTACTTACAAAGTTACTTATAGTCAGTAGAATGTCTGTTTGACAACCATCAAAATAATGTGTTAGCAGAAATTATTAAAAAAAAAAATTGTGGTAACAAGTGGAGGAAAATGGACAAAATCCACAGAATAAGAGAAAAATGTTTTTCAATTTTAATAAAGAGCAGTGCGCTTTTTTTTATGTTGCTAGAAAACCCTGAATCAGCTGTCCTGTTACACCGTCTCCTAACTACATGCGACGCAACGCCGCGACGAGTGTAATTAAAAGGCATCTTTTCCAGTTTTTCAGTCCCTCCAGAAAAACGGGATTATGCGATCGCGTGATTTAACGCATAATCAGCCGAAGTCCGCATATTTATGCGGGGGCCGCATTTTTTCAAATACGCCGCACTTTCGCCGCATAAATTGCCTATTTCCGCGTGCAAAATATGCAGGGCTAGCATGATTTCATAATTCCCACATTTTCGTTACAAAAAAAGTCATATATATTAGCAGAAAGTTGAAAAATGTTCGTTTACTTCACACAAGAGCCGCCATTTCCCCCTATTGCCATGGGAACGTTTTGAAGTGACGTAATTACCCGACGTGAACATCATCGAAAAGCTGCAAACCCCGTGGAGAAACATAGATATCGGTGAAACCATGATGAAGCGCAAACTCCCATTTGCCAACAAAAATAACAGCAAAGCAGTTTCCCGGTGTGTTGACCGATTTCAGAACACAGCATCATGAAGCTTTGAAGCGTTATGAATCAATGAGTCGATTCAGCGGTTTGGATCACCAAAGTCTCGTATTTCAGCAGTTTGACACGCGATCCGAATCATGAATCGACTCGCTGATTCATAGCATCATGATGCTGTGTTTTGAAATCGGTCATCACTATATAAGTCGTTATTTAGAGACGAACGGAGGTCTCCAACGACATGAGGGGACGTCAGTAATGACAGAATTTAAATTTTTGGATGAACTAACCCTTTAAGAGATTGCACTTTGTGCATTGGAAGCACTCAAATGTCTGTTTTGTAAAGCCACCTCTGTAAAACAGGAAGTTATTTATTCATTTTTCAAGTTGTAGCATATTCCTTTTGTAAAGCTACAGAACTTGTTTGACTCAATGTTTTGTAAATTTGAGCCATGTGTTTATTAAGGTCTTCAATAAAACAAGATGGGAACTTAAATATTCCCAGCACTTTCTGTGACGTAGTGCTTTTTTTCTCTTTTTCATCAAACCGCAGTTTTTGCAAGTTCCCGCAATTTTATCGCATAAAATTGCATAAATATCCCGCATTTTTCATCGCATTTTTTAAGAAAACATGCCGCATAATCAACGATTTTTGCCCGCAACAATCACAAAAAAAAGCCGCATTTTTCTGGAAGGACTGGGTTTTTGTCCTAAGCAGCCGCGACAGCGACACAATGATTCTATTTTAGAAATGGTTTCTATTTCTGTGACATCGCGGCTGGAACAACAACACAAAACATGGCAATGATAATCTCAGGTAATGTTTATGTGCTTTATTTAAGGGGGGGTGAAACACTCAGTTTCCGTCCATCTCATGTCAATCTTGAGTACCTATAGAGTAGTATTGCATCCTTCATTTCTCCGAAAAGTCTTTAGTTTTATTATATTTATAAAAGAAAGATACGCTGTACTGAGTCTTTCCGAAAAAAACAAGCGGCTAGAGGCGTATTGTGTGGGCGGAGCTTAAGAGTCATGAGCGCGCGCTGCGATTGCGTTGAGAGCGTCTGAAAGCTGTGACATCCTTAAACGTGAGGAAAAAAATGTTATACTAAATAAACCATGGAGATCAATCAGATTTAGCCATTCATATATGATCCAGAATCAGATCTAGAAGCTGAAATTGAACAGGAGAAGCAGCAACGACAACTACAGCAGGACGTCTCAACGGTATGTACTCTAACTGTTACTTGTATACTTACTTAGCGGCATATCATGCGTGAGTTTTACAACATTTGTGTGTGCTTACTCATGGTTTATGAGTATATAACTTGGTTTATGGACTATTATATGTGATTTAATGTTAGCGGTAGCAAGCGTAGCGGTTTTGTATGTTAGACTAGTGCGTATTTTCATAGAAAAACAATGGAATAGTAGCGCATTTGAATGAACGAGTCAATAGCTAACAACACTAAGACATTTGAAGCAGTTTTACTCACCGCCTGCTTCCAAAACACGAGTCACGACCGCGAACCTTAATCGCTGGAACTGCTCCATCTTTCAGCATTAGACGAGCTACAAATCCGCCGTCGAACTGGGCCTTGTTTACAAAATAATCGTCGCCGAAATGCAGGGAACAAACAAAACACTTGCACAACTCTGTTGCTGCTCCGGAAAAACAAACTCCATCCTGCCCTGACAACCAAAACCACACATCTTTGGTGACATTGTTGATGTCGTGAAGTCCTGTGACTGCAGCGCAGCCGAGCAAAGCGCTTTGTTGGGCGTACTGCTTTCGCTCTCTTGCTCTGGTCTACAGGTGCCCGTGCACCCTTCCGGGAGAAGAGCCCTTAGGACCCGTATAAGGAAATTCCGCCCCATTTGACGTCACACAGACCCATACTCGAAAAAAACCTTTCCGAAACTTGTGAGAAACCAGAAGGAGTATTTTTGCCACAGAAATACTCCATCAGACGTCCATTTTTTAACTTTGTCCATGTTTAGCATGGGTATCCAAGCCTTTAACAGTGTAAAAAACATCCCTTTTAATGTTAAAAGCGTGTAATGTGACTTTGAATATCATTTAGTGCTCCCAGCTTTTTAACGTAGTCGTACTAAAAGCAACAATGGATAATTCACCTCAGATTTTGAAATTAAACAAATGGAAACAAGAACGTTCAAACTGTGAACAAACAAGTATATTCTATGACAAAGATTGTTTTCGTGACCGTTGTTGAAGACGCCCTTTAAAGCTAAACGCAGATGTATAATTATGTTACAAGTCACAGACTGGACAGATAAAAAAGTATTCGCCGTTTGCAAAAACAAAATAGGTATATTCACTTGGAGTGTCAATCAGGTAATAATTATATATCTCTGGCCACTGGACATTTCGTTTCATCATTTAACCATTGACAAGGAGCTATGGCAAACGGATTGTAAGAGGTAACATTATCCTACTCACAAACGTCAATTTCGTTGAACAAGACAAGACCCACCCACTTTTAAAGACTAATGATGTTGGACCCACTCACTTTTACGTCTCTAATTCAGCGCATGTCTGTTCACCTACCACTAACCGATAAACACTTTATTATTAAACACACGTTAGATGCTTTATTTCCCCTTTTTCGAATATTCTCTTCATTTTTACTTAAAATAAATGCCTTTCCAGTCTGATATGTGATGGGAAAAGGGAGTAGAGGGAGTTCGGCAAAAGGAGGGTTCGAACCTCGGGTAAATTTTATGTCAAAACTTTCACCCATGTGACACTATTACCACAGTAAATAATTCAGTGTTTTCTGTCATTTGGAACGTGGGCGGAAGTACCGCCCCATTGTTTTAAAGTGTGGAAAAGGAGGAATGTTGAATGACATATTTATTATTTAATTTGTCATTGTTTTACCTGTTTTGTTAATAAAGCGTTTGTATTAGTCATCGGACGTTCGCTTTGTAAACAATGGAGCGGTACTTCCGCCCACGTTCGGCGTGACCTTTTCAACGTAGATTACGTAATGCCTGGCTCGTCGCTCAATTGTGGTTAAAAAGTATATTTTTGAATTTCTTTTAGAAAATAACCGATCGTTTCGCTAGATAAGACCCTATTCCTCAGCTGGGATCGCGCAGTTCCATTTGAAGCACTTCAAAGCCCTTTGAAACTGCATTGATGTGGACGTTCAACATTTTGGTTGCAACTGAAGTCCATTGTGTGGAGAAAAATCCTGAAATGTTTTCCTCAAAAAACTGAATTTCTTTTCCACTGAAGAAAGAAAGACATGGACATCTTGGATGGCACTGGTGTGAGTAAATGAGGTGAACTATTCCTTTAATGTATAAATGGCATCTACTCCAGTTAAACATTTCTCGGGGAGGAACCGACGCCCATGAATCAATATAAACTATAATCTTTTAAAATCGAACTATATTGTATACCATATCAGTGTAATTCTCTAGCCGAGCACACATCCTGAATGTTTACAAACCTATAATTTGCCTATATGACTGTTGTACTGTATTTCAGGTCTTCTGAAGTTATACTTTAAGTGAGGAAATTTGATTGAATCCCCCAAAGATTGTATCTAGCCCATGTTCACATCCCAAATTAAGTAATTTAAATAATGCATATTTTGAGCTAATCCCTTTTTGCCATTATTGACGGAATCTGGACGAGGTAAAGATTCCGGCTTTGTTAAAGGTGTACGATATTTAAATTTCCACTTTGCTCAGAGTTACAATGATTTTTCAAGCTCTATGATCATAGTTACCGTTGTAATTATCATGCTTTTATTTTATGGCAAGAGCTGTGTAACAAAGTTTTCCACAAAAAAATCAACAGCATATGGGTTTTGACTGACAAGGGCGAGTAAATAATGTCCAAAATAACAACTAATAAAAGTATTCTCTACTTTAGCTATAGTAACAGTAAGCAAACAATACACATAACGGTTAGGATATATCACCTATTTAAGGTTAACCATGTGTAATTCTATTATGAGAGTAATTGCTGCTATGGTTCTTGGCGTGTGATTTTATAGTGCGGTTCAGTGAATCAGCCCACCCCGTAGAGCTCCTCGCTGCTGTGACTTGTTCTTTTCCTGACGTTAGCGGGTTTGATGTGTTCCATAATAACGCATTGATTTTTACCATCTTCTAGAACATTATGTAATTGTCTATGTATTCTGCAAGAACACATAAACGCTGATGCAAATTATGTGCTCTTTAGCTGTCAAACCCAGAACTACAGCAGCTCTGAACGCTCCATCTAAACTTTCTGAAGTGTGAAGAGTCTGTGTGTGTCTCTATCTATCTATCTATATATCTATCTATCTATCTATCTATCTATCTATCTATCTATCTATCTATCTATCTATCTATCTATCTATCTATCTATCTATCTATCTATCTATCTATCTATCTATCTATCTATCAAATATCCATCCATCCATCCATCTGTAAAATATCCATCCGTCCGTCCGTCCGTCTGTCTGTAAAATATCCATCCATCCATCTATCTATCTGTAAAATATCCATTCATCTATCTATCTATCTATCTATCTATCTATCTATCTATCTATCTATCTATCTATCTATCTATCTATCTATCTATCTATCTATCTATCTATCTATCTATCTATCTATCTATCTGTCTGTCTGTCTGTCTGTCCGTCCGTCCGTCCGTCCGTCCGTCCGTCCGTCCGTCCGTCCGTCCGTCCGTCCGTCCGTCCGTCCGTCCGTCCGTCCGTCCGTCCGTCCATTCATTCATCCATCTATCCATCATCCATAAAATATCGTCCATCCTCTATCTATCTATAAAATATCCATCCATCCTCTATCTATCTATAAAATGTCCATCCATCCTCTATCTATCTATAAAATATCCATCTTTCATCCATCCATCCAATATCCATCTATCTATCTATCTATCTATCTATCTGTCTGTTTGTCTGTCCGTCCGTCCGTCCGTCCGTCCGTCCGTCCGTCCGTCAAATATCCATCCATCCATCTGTCTGTCCATCCGTCCGTCCGTCAAATATCCACCCATCCATCCATCTGTCTATCTGTAAAATATCCATCCATCAATCCATCCATCCATCCAACCATCTATATATCTGTAAAATATCCATTCATCCATCTATCCATCATCCATAAAATATTGTCCATCCTCTATCTATCTATAAAATATCCATCTTTCATCCATCCATCCAATATCCATCTATCTATCTATCTATCTATCTATATATCTATCTATCTATCTATCTATCTATCTATCTATCTATCTATCTATCTATCTATCTATCTATCTATCTATCTATCTATCTATCTATCTATCTATCTATCTATCTATCTATCTATCTATCTATCTATCTATCTATCTATCTATCTATCTATCTATCTATCTATCTATCTATCTATCTATCCATCTATCCAACCATCCATCATCTATTTATATATCCATCCAATATCTATCCATCCATCTATCCATCCACAATATATAATATGTATAAATATGATATACAAGGCTCTGAATATTTGATTCTGACTGATGTTCTCATCTTGTGCTGTGAGGTTGGTTAGTTTGGAATGAACTGATAAGATGTGAACTTCAGATGATTTGTCAAGCCTGGTGGCTGTCATCTGTAACCTTATTGAAACATATACAACATACCTCAGAGTTTCCTGCAGGATGTGGGAATGTAGTCTGGAGGGAAATTTTTACGAATGAGAAGGTACGGACACGAGATGGTGAGAAAGGCCGTAGGCAAAGTGCATCTCCTCTGACGTAAGATTCCCAAACTCCCTCAGCGTTCTCCTCTGGTCAACGCTGAAATGTGATACGAATTGACAGGTGAAGTTTTTTCCCAGAAAGTCTCAAAAAGGAGTCCTGCTTGTCATTGTGATGGTGCCCCAACAGACATTCTATTGACTATAAGTAACTTTACAAGTACATGTCCACATGTCTAACCCCAACCCTAACCTAACAGAGTCAGTTTGCAAATGAATGAGTTAGTTGACATGTTGTTGCCATGTTACTTACTATCGAAATCAAGTGTAAATCATCGGGCTTCATGTTATAATCAGCTATTCAGCATTTGCTGTGACATTGCGATTCTTTATGGGACTTTTTTCCCGGTTTGATGCTAGTTGAAAGCAAAATGACCCAGTTTACAATGTGTTTACTGGCACGGGGGCGGGGCAGCCTCAAATGAGATCGACCAATTGCAAACCACAACCATCCAATCAATTCCCCATGGACAAAATCAAGTCCCGCCCTACCTATGTTTTTGTCTTGTTCTAGAAGCCGTTTTTCTCTCAGATATACATAATCACAACTTCTGTCTCATGTCAACTTTGCAATTTTCTCATGTGGATGGAAAACGTAAAGTATTGATATTCAAAACTTTCCATATACCCACACTTGAATGTGTGTGTGTATGTCCATAAAATAATTATTAATTAATTTGTTGAAGATGAAAGCAATCGTTTCTTGCATTTAGTGTGGCTCTTTCGCACAGCTAGGACACATAAACTGACTCTTCAGAAATAATTCAAGAGGGAAACATCGTTTCGGACACAAAGGCTTCCTGACAAGATGACTGGTAGATCAGTAAAGCTGCAGATGATCCTTTTCACATCAAAGATATGTTTCAGATGTCTCTGGGGCCTGAGTTTGTGTGAATGAGAGCGTTTATGTTCACAGTCTGTCAGATCCTTTTGCAACACAGAGCTGCTTTGACGTCACCCTGAGCCAGCTATCTTGGGTTGTTAGCGCTGATATTGCCGTAATTCCCCCTGTAGACTTAGTGAAGTATGCACTATAAACATCTATGATGCAGCAGGGACTGCTCTCAAATCATAAGCCTTGGCATTTCTTTTTCCGAAGCTTAGTTTTCCCTCAGGCTGTTTTGATTTTAGGAGCATTTAGGTCACCTTTCCACTTCTCAAAGGGCGTTTGTTTGTCATGTGGCAAGGTCTCACAGGTTTGATGATGCATGATATATTTTATGTATTCAATGTAGCTTTCTCTATGCAGTTCCACAAGGTTTTATGGGTCACCCGTCCTGTTGCTGGCTGTATTGGTGCCCTAAGCGTAATTACTTTATGGTGTCTGCGATGGCGGCGTGACCACGGGGGGGTTGGGGGGTGGAGCGCGTGGTGGGAGCTAGTGCCAGTTGTGCTGACGATACAGCGGCTGCCGTATCGATACTGTGTGCTTTTGAATCTAATCAACGCGACGTGAGCAGCAGTGCAAGACATTCAAAATGGAGAAGAGGTTTTCAGTTAATGAATGAACGGAACATTGCATTAAATAGCAATACTCTTTGTGCTTTGTTGCTATTGATATAAAACAAAGTCTCGGATTTCAAATTACGTCCATTTTATTACGAAATTCAAAAACATAAATACCGTTTTGGCGCTGTGGCGTGAGATCGCTTTAGCTCAGCTCTAGAGAAGTGGCCGCACACAGCGCACGCGAACGGATCTTTTCTTCCGCCTTAACTTACTACCAGTTACAGTGCGAAATAAACATGAATGAACATCTAGTACAACTTACCGAAACCTGTATCATGTCACATGGAATCGCTCAATCAGTGTTTCAAACGCGGAAAGGCGTCAGTAAAACAGCTTGTAAACAGTGTCATGTAACGTCACATTTACCTCAGAAAAAAAACATATCCAGTGTCCATAAACTCATTAGTCAGCCAGAAAAATTGACTCTAGAGAGGAGCATTTTGCTAAATATATGCACCATATTCCATATTAATTAGAATTTTTATATTTAATGCATGTTTGAATTAATCTGGCAAGTTTTTATGACAGCCACCATTTAAATTTTTATATTTCCAAAAATATGTGATTATGTAAAGTTAATATTATAACTTTATTATTAAAAAAAACATCATGTAATTTAGTGTAATTTAAGTGTTTGTACAAATCAGTTCATTTTTACCTTTGATATTATAGTACAACTGACTCCCATAGTTTACAGCATTAGTTAACAGATTGGTTTTCCCCAAAAAATTTTACATTCCAAAATTTGCCATGTATTGAACCTGATATATATCCAAAATAATCAATATTGAACCAAGCCTTTCCAAAGTCTTTTTGTGACAATTTATTCATTTCATTTAACTCATTTAACTTCATTTAACTTAAATAGTTTTTTTTAAATGACAAAATCAAAATAGTTTTTCAGTTATCACAACTGTTATAACACTGGTTATTCAATAAACAGATATTACTGTTACTAAACTCTGCTCAAAAGAAATTTAATTCCAAATGGATCCATATCGTGACTTCAGTATCGTGATACGTATCGTATCGTATCGTGACATTGTTGGTGATACACAGCCCTAGTTTCCACTGTCACTTCCGGGGCTTGATCGGGCCTCATCGGGGCTTCCTCGGGGGCAAAGGCCAGGGTTTTTTGGCCCACCAAATACCATGGTCCAAAGCGGGCCAGCTCAGGCTAGAGGAGTGGTTACGAACAAAGGCAAAGTCTATCTGAGTCTGGAGATGGCAGCGCCGGTTCTGCTGAAGATTTCATATACCAGCTAACATCAGCATTAAAGACTTTTAAAATAACTTTAACTCAAAACTCACTTTCAGACAGCAGCGAGTGTTTGAAATATCTTCTGTTTGCGATCCGATGTGGATTCTGATCACTGTATAAGGCAGAAATAGTGAGGCAAAAGACTATTTTTGCTAACCATTACCATAGTAAACATGGTAAATACGACTGCTTGAAGAAATCAGACATATCATATAGGCTATCACAATCATGTATTTATTTTATCTGTCAGTGTGTCTTGTCTCTTTATACCGGAGTGTCTGATATCCATATTTAGCTCTGCATAATATGTCATAAAATAAAGCAACGGGAGCTTCCTCTGTCTCTCTGGCTGAAAATAGTGGGACTGTCACTGGAGAGAGTGCTAAAGCTCCTCAGGTCGTATATTTGGTGTAAAATTTGTAGAAATGATCGTACTTTCTAAATGTGATGTAAACATACTGTCCTGTGACTACACATAAACAGAAACAGATGCGACTGAATATGTACGCGTGTGGTTAGTACGGTAAATACCACTTTATTTTTGTGGGACTAATGTGCAATCTTAACACAAATGAATTCATTATGATCAATGTTTCACTTATTATTGTAAAACTGTGGTAAAACATCGATGCTTGGGTTTTAAATAAAGTTAACAACAAAAATGGCAAGAAAAAGGCCGTTTTTTATCCTGTTCGTTTTGCGATCTCGCTAGTTTCCCGTAATTTCTTTCTGTTTAGTTTTCTGATAAAACTTCCATTTGTTGTTGACATGATGGGTTTGTGTGACGTTGTTCCAGAGAGGCGTGTTATGGGTGGGTTTTAGTCAAGCGCTGCGGAGCTTCTGGCCAGTCGGTGGAAAAGCAGCGTGGTTACGGGCAACAGGTCCGAGGCTATTAGCCCAGCCCGGCCCATTAAAAAGTCCTGGCTCGCACTGGCCCGACAGTGACAGTGACAGTAATGATGTTGTCACGCTTTTACTGAATGCTCACATCAAACTCCCTCAAGAGAATATGTGGCATGTCAGTTTTTAGAGAAAACATTCAAATATGCCAAATGTACACTGCAAAGGTGGCACAGAAGCGCTTCTGAAATGGCATTTAATGACTGTTTAGTGCTGCTCAGAGGTGGCATAAATGCATTTATACAGCATTAAAGGGGACTGAAGAGGGTCAGAGCACACATGATTTAGTCATAATTAAAAGAAAGAAACATAATTAATGTTTCCTTTGGTATGATATGGTTTTATTAAGAAGAAAAAAAAGTGCATCCATCCATCATAAACGTAATCCACACGGCTCCGGGGGTTAATAAAGGCCTTCTGAAGCGAAGCCATGCGTTTGTGTTAGAAAAATATCCATATTTAACACGATATAACACAAAATATCTAGCGTCCGCCAGACTGTAAAAAGCGTAACTGGTAAACGTAGCGTAAAAATGTTTAACTCAGAGAGGCATTACACTTTCTGCGTTAAGTTGAATAATGTAAGGCGGTCTGGTGGAAGATAGATATTTTACTTCATAAAGTTTTAAATTTGTATATTTTTCTTACAAAACCCCATTGCTTCACTTCAGAAGGCCTTTATTAACCCCCGGAGCTGTGTGGATTACGTTTATAATGGATGGATGCACTTTTTTGATCTTCAAACTCAATGGACATAGTCACTGCTATTATAAAGCTTGGAAGCGTCAGGATATTTATTAATATAACTCTGATTGTGTTTGGCTGAAAGAAGAAAATCATATACACCCATGACTTAAGGATGTGTAAATCATGGAGTAAATTTCATTTTAAAGTGAACTAATCCTTTAATTATGATGGACAGTTCACCATTACATCTTTTTACTTTATGCCCCACAAAGAATATCAAAATTAATATTAATGCAAACAACATTTATGTATTTTTGAAATAAAAATGGCCATCACATCACTGATCCATACAGTTTCAAATATATAGCCAGAAGACTTTACTTACAGCACTTTTTTCTGTGCTTTATAAATGAGCTTCACATTTCCCATTGTAAGTGCACTGTTGTAACCACATTTTTTTTAAAGAATAAGATTAATTGGGGACAAAATGTTATGGAAATTAAGCCACAAATGCTGTAGATAGAGCTTAACTTGTATTGAACCTGAAACAGATGTCGTCCTGTGCCAGTTTTGTAGTTTTATGTCGGAAATGTGTTTTGCCTCATTGGGTTTCTCTGGATGGCTTGGACAGTGATGGACTCATAATTTTTTATGAATGATTTTACCACCGTTTGATTGGCCACACTCTCTTATTTGTTCCTTGCATACAAACCCAGCCAGAATGAATAGAAGTTTAGTTCAGCCTTTTCAAAAAAGAATCAACTGTGACTCACTGTTTCCAGGGATCTTGACTGAATTGATCAGCTTCTAACTTCACCATCTCTTTGCTGTCTCGGTGTACAAAGGCAGCACCTCGTACATTATTTTATTCATATTTAAGTAGGAGTACTTGCCAGCTAGTCTGAGTTCCTTGCTCTTTTTCCTCATGCCATAATATAATGAGGTTTCCCACTCTTATGTATGTTTCACATTCGGCTCTTTTATCCGACACCGCTTCCGTTTTTTTCCCCCTTCTTTTTCTTCAGTCGTCATCTCTCTCCCTCGCCCATTAAAGATGCAGCGAGTAGTTAAAAAGAAGCTGAAAGGTTTAATAAAAGGACTGAGAGGTGCTACTTGTTGCGTGGGCTCAAAGCACCGGAGATGAAGATGTTCATCTCCGCTTGACAGCTCGAGCCTGCCGCTCCGGGACGCAGGAGAATTCACGCTGAATCTCACCCACTGCTTTTCTGTCTTCCTCTCCCTCTCTTCATTTCAAACTAGAAGCAGAGCATGGGAAGAGAGATAAATGTGGATGTTTCAGCATGAGAAATGATTTTCATAAATAAACATTTGGATGTATTGGATTGTTTATAGGTCACTTAGAGTGTGCGTGCTTGCATTGTGAATTATAAAATCATTGGATTCAAACAATTAAGAGGGGTTTAACAATGCTTCATATGCATTATGATATGAAACCCTGCTCCCCGAATTCACCCTTCGCCGGGAGTTTGATTGATCATAATCCGCAGAATCCGCCATTTTTGTCCGACAAAGCAGTCAAGAGAGTTCGTAGATTAACGTTGGTGGACTTGAACTTGAAAAACGGTGTGTACTGACGTCCTTCCGTGGTTGAAACAACATTCCTTCTGATGTTCATTCATGTTTATTTGATACTATAAATTAATTCGAAGGAAGAGACGATCGGTTCACGAGCAGCTTGAACTGAGCTGTCACCACACATTAAAGAGCCACAAAACGGTATTTATTGTTTACATTTCTTTAAAAAATTAAAACATTTTAAAGTTGAGACTTTGTTCACTGCGTGAGCGCAGTTTGTCGGACATAGCAACAGTAACTACAGGGGGCGGGTCTTTGCGAACGGTCAATTGTGATGTCAGGGTTAAACAGTATCCCTGTATCTGAATCTGACTACTTTCCTACTATAGAATAGGTGAAAAGAGAATGCGAAGAGTAAGTATATCCAAATTTACAGTATTCATAAAACAGAGAGTACCCGAATAACATAATTTTACTGCCAATATTGCAACATAATTCACACATTCATACTTTTTTTAGTAGTAGCACTTATCAAATGTAGCAGTATGCGGTTTCAGATGCAGTGAGTGAAACTAATTCAGTGCTAGAATGTTACTGTGAGCTGTTTAGCACTGTCAAACAATCACAAACTTCCTTAGTGTTTACCTCATTAAATATTCATGAACAGAAACATTTACATTGCCTTTAGTTTCCATGGGCCCTATCATACCCCCAGTGCAATCCGACACCAGGCGCGACACAAGTGTTTTTTGCTAGTTTCAGCCCGACGCAGTTATCATTTTCATGTCCAGCGTCACATTGTTTAAATAGCAAATGCACTCGCGCTCATCTGTTCGCCCATGCTGGTCTGAAAACACAAATTATTATTGTGTACATAATATAAAAATGCCTATATGTCATAATGGATAGTCATTGCATGTATCAGAATTAGCCTATTTGCAGTAATGACGAGCAAGCAGGCGTCATTGGACAAGCAGATTCGTTTCCTCGCTACATAGAGTAGTGTTCAGTTTTTCCTCTCGCAAATTCCGCCATGTAAATAGCGAATCCGCTATGACGCGAGCGGCTTTTAAAACCTCTTAACTGTCACCGTCCCACAGGTGGGATGCCTGGTGCTCTTTTTTTGATCGCCTTTTTTTCGTATCATATATTTAAGTAATTATCATAAATTAGGTATCAAATTTCATCCTGTGAAAACCGTTTTGAAATCGGACATTGGGTTACCATGGAAACGTTACTCAAAATTATTCTAGCGGGCTCCGCCCCTAGTGGGCGGTGTCATGTTTCATATTAAAACAATTATTTTAACTACTTTATATTCAAAATCTTTTCCAATCTTGACAAAACACATATTGTCGGAAAGGTCTGAGTCTCAAGGGTCCATATTTGGTGACTGTTTTGTGATGGAAGTGATATTTGGACAGAAATTTAAAGAAAATGCATTAAAAAAAACTATAAATGGAATTTGAATGACACCCGGTGGCTATTTTTGGTACAGCGCCTAAACAAAATCTCATGGGAACTTCAATTTTTGTGATATCAACTTCAAATTTGGAACACAGATTGGTTAGACATATGGCTTTGATTTTATAGTAATTTTAGAGTAAATTCTTTTTTGTAAAATATATATTTTATATGAAATAAAAAATATTTAGTACAGTATTTTTCATTTACAGTAAATTTAAACTTCCATAACTCTTTCGTACTTTCATATTTTGAATTGCTTTCACTTCAGCAATAATCTGCTGAGTGTCTTCTTTAAGACGAGACCAAACTTTGGTCTATATTCCAAAGCATTCTTGAATTACAGCCCTTTAAGTTTGGATAGTGCATTTTCATGTGTATTCTCAAAAAGGGGGGTGACAGTTAATGGATTAAAGGGAATGGGAGAAGACATTCTGATTGGTTTATCGCACGTTATGCCCAAAACACACCCATGACTCATTAAGAGACTAGCTACAACCCTTTTGGACCATGTGCTTGGCGCACCGACCGTTTTTTCCGTCGTTAAAGGGATAGTCCACCCAAAAACGAAAATGTTATGTTTTTCTGCTTATCCCCAGGGCATCCAAGATGTAGGTGTCTTTGTTTCTTCAGTAGAACACAAATGAAGATTTTTAACTCCAACCGTTGCCGTCTGTCAGTCGTATAATGCATGTGAATGGGGTCCAATTCTATTAGAGTAAAAAAAACATTCACAGACAACTTCAAATTAAACCCTGCGGCTTGTGACGACACATTGATGTCTTAAGACACGAAACGAGAAACTGAACGGTATTTATGCTATTATTTAATCTCATATCAGACGAATGTCATCAGCTCTCCAGACCGCCATAACTTCCTGTGAGTAAGGTCAAAATACCGGCCGGGTCATAGATATATATACGTAGATTCCTCATTCGAGCAATCCGTGCAGGCACTAATGAGGAATCTACGTATATATATATATCTATGACCGAGTTATGGAGGTCTGGAGAGCTAATGACATTCGTCTGATATGAGATGAAATAATAGCATAAATACCGTTTGGTTTCTCGTTTCGTGTCTTAAGACATCAATGTGTCGTCACGAGCCGCAGGGTTTAATTTGAAGTTGTCTGTGCATGGTTTTTTTTACTCTAATTGGACCCCATTCACATGCATTATACAACTGGCACACAGCAACGGTTGGAGTTAAAAATCTTCATTTGTGTTCTGCTGAAGAAACAAAGACACCTACATCTTGGATGCCTTAGGGGTAAGCAGAAAAACATCACATTTTCGTTTTTGGGTGAACTATCTCTTTAAACTAGCAAAAGTTGATTCGGATACGCCCTAAGTGTACCTGCGCCGTGCGCTTTAGACCACACGCTTAGATTTTTAAAATAGGGCACCATTTCTGAGAGAAACGGTTATAAATGTTGAAGAGTGATGGAAAACATGTTAACAAGAGTGATGAAGTGATGTGTATTTATACACACACGGCTAAAATTGATGTCTTGAAAATTGACACCGTTTATTCAAATGTTATTAAAAATGTCTTATAGGTTTTGTAAGCATATTGTGTAGTCGGATTGGAGTCAATTGTTTTATTTGTGTGATAACACAATGAAACCTGTGAAAGAATACAAATTTAAGAAAGTGCATTGTATTTAGCATTTAAGGTAATTCTCACCTTTCGGAGCTCAGACGTTGAATCCTTAGGTTGATTGACTTTCACCTTTTGTCTTTAATGGCTCTGGGATGGCTCTTGGATTTGGAGTTCCTGGCCAGTATCAGCATGTGAATAGTTATGCTGATTCAATGGGACTGGTAGTGCTCTCAGAGTAGGGTGTGTTCCCACTTCATTTGCATGCTTTATTCAGATTTCCCGCCTCTATGTAATCCCTCCCCCTTGGAATGTATATAACTACAATGTATAATGTTTTAGTTAGACTTGATGACCTCAGCCGAAAGACAGCACGTTTTCTCAATAAAGAATCCTGCTGAAGAACCAATCCAAGTCTCCTGGTCTCTGCTTCAAGGAACAAAAGAAGTTCACAACACCTGCCAAATTGTGCCAACATATTTTTTGGCCAAGCTGTCATACAAATAAATTATGAACACATGCAAAAACAAGAGAGAATCTATGAAATATTTGCATTGTAACATAAATCTGTTGCTGTATTTTTTGCCAAATAATTTAGTCAGATTACAAAATTGCAGTGTTTATTTTTATGTTGGGTCTTTATGTATATTGTAACCCACAAGCATGCCTAACTATTCCCGTGAGCCTATATTTACATTGAAACTTGCTCATTTCGTTTTTTGTTTTTTTCAGTCAAATGCTTGCGTTAAAGCAAGTACACTTGGAGAACTGTTTATGTTTAATAACTTTGCCTGTGGAAATCTCAACACTGTTTTACAACACTCAGGATAAATGATCTGTACTCTTTCTCAAGTCCCCACTGCGGCTGAGACCCGTTTCTCTTCACTTCACTCAGCGCTGTATCTCCACTGGGAAATTCTCTTTCTTCTCTTCCCTTCTTTTCCTCTGCTTTGTCAACCATACAGAACTAGAGATGCTCTTCACATACACATTACATACAGAAAGTCAACACAAACCTGAAGCCGCTGAACACATTTGAGTAAATCTGTAAATCGGACCGCGCAGTCATATTCTAACACCTAGTGGAAAAATGCCCAATTTATTAATATTTTTTGAAAGTGTTATGCACATGCTAAAGTGGTTTAGTTACTGTGATTTCATAGTTTACTTTATATTTCCTACCTAAATATATGTTTACAAGGTTATATGGGTCCACAACAGTGAAAACAATAGCTTTTTTGATTACATTTTTGGCAGGGTAAGGAAAAACCTGAACCGGCCCAACTGGGTCAGTAGAAAAAATCCTTAGTGTTGAGCCCACTATAGAGTGGATTAGTGCTCGTCCCCTTTTTCAGCCCGTTGGTTCCGGAAGTATTTTTTCTATTAATTTCACCCATAGGGATTTCCAAAAAGTTTTTGTTAAAGCAAGGCTTGAACCAAACCAAATCAGCTTAAGATGAATCATTACATTACAAACTTATTTGAAGCAAAAAGGTATCTGAAAATCGGACAAAAATACAAGTGTACTTAACTGCTTTAGTGATAGAATGAACTACAATCCCATGAAGCATTGCAAACAGCATAATCGTATTAAAAAGGATAGAGAAATATGAATATTTTAATATATATACACAAATCAGGCATAGCATTATGACATGATGAAGTGAAGTGAATAACACTGATTATCTCTTCATCACCGCACCTGAAAGTGGATGGGATATATTAGGCAGCAAATGAACATTTTGTCCTCAGAGTTGATTTGTTGGAAGCAGGAAAAATGGGCAAGCGTAAAGATTTGAGCGAGTTTGACAGGGGCCAGATTGTGATGGCTAGACGACTGGGTCAGAGCATCTCCAAAACTGCAGCTCTTGTGGGGTGTTCCCGGTGTGCAGTGGTCAGTATCTATCAAAAGTGCTCCAGGGAAGGAACAGTGGAGAACCGGCCACAGGGTCATGGGCGGCCGAGGCTCATTGATTCACGTGGGGAGCGAAGGCTGGCCCGTGTGGTCCGATAAAACAGACAAGCTACTGGAGCTCAAATTGCTCAAGAAGTTAACGCTGGTTCTGATAGAAAAGTGTCAGAATACACAGAGCATCTCAGTTTGTTGCGTATAGGGGTGCATAGACGCAGACAATCAGGGTGCACATGCTGACCCCTGTCCACCGCCGAAAGCACCAACAGTGGGCAGGTCAGCATCAGAACTGGTCCACGGAGCAATGGAAGAAGGTGGCCTGGTCTGATGAATCACGTGTTCTTTCACATCACGTGGATGGCCGGGTGCGTTTGCGTTGCTTACCTGGGGAACACATGGCACCAGGTGCACTACGGGAAGAAGGCAAGCCGGCGGTGATGCTTTGGGCAATGTTCTGATGGGAAACCCTGGGTCCTGCCATCTATGTGGATGTTACTTTGACACGTTCCACCCTTTCATGGAAACGGTATTCCCTGTTCGCTGTGCCTCTTTGAGCAGATAATGTGCTAAATGAGGAGAACAATGAGTTTGAAGTGTTGACTTGGCCTCTAAATTCCCCGGATCTCAATCCAATCGAGCATCTGTGGGATGTGCTGAACAAAGGATTATTAGGAACACCTGTTCAATTTCTCATTAATGCAATTTTCTAATCAACCAATCACATGGCAGTTGCTTCAATGCATTTAGGGTTGTGGTCCTGGTCAAGACAATCTCCTGAACTCCAAACTGAATATCAGAATGGTAGAGTCAGAATTTGGCGTAAACAGAATGAGAACATGGATCTATCATGCCTTGTTACCACTGTGCAGGCTGGTGATGGTGGTGTAATGGTGTGGGGGATGGTTTCTTGAGGCACATTTAAGGCCCCTTAGTGCCAATTGGGCATCATTTAAATGCCACGGCCTACCTGAGCATTGTTTCTGACCATGTCCATCCCTTTATGACCACGCAGGATAATGCACCATGTCACAAAGCTTGAATCATTTCAAATTGGTTTCTTGAACATGACAATGAGTTCACTGTACTAAAATGGCCCCCACAGTCACCAGATTTCAACCCAATAGAGCATCTTTGGGATGTGGTGGAACGGGAGCTTCGTGCCCTGGATGTGCATCCCACAAATCTCCATCAACTGCAAGATGCTATCCTATCAATATGGACCAACATTTCTAAAGAATGCTTTCAGCACCTTGTTGAATCAATGCCACGTAGAATTAAGGCAGTTCTGAAGATGAAAGGGGTTCAAACACAGTATTAGTATGGTGTTCCTAATAATCCTTTAGGTGAGTGTAGTTTGAACAGGTTTTCTTTCTTGAAGCAAGGAAGCTGTTATCTGTGAGGGAATGGAAATGAGGTGACCACGACACAGTCCGATTGTCACTGATATTGGTATGGAATGAAGTTCAGCTCAATATTTTCCACTACCGTTGGGGAATCTTAATGGAAATGCCGGAAAACTAAGTTCAATCTTTTTTCAATCAGGAAGGAAAATGCGCTTTATGGTTGGATGATGATATTTACATGCAATCAGAGGCCCACAGGATGCATGCATGAATATCTCTTGGAAAACGTCAGAAGCAATTTAGCTCAGCAATACAATTGTATATTTAGCATGTCAGTGTGGTTTACCGTAATCTTTCAATCCTGTCTCCCCGAGAGAACCTGAACTGTCTGCTGATCTTCACAAGTATCTTATTTGAAGCTGTTCCAGCCCAAACATGGGTCATGTTGTTTACGTGCTTTACAGAAGGAATACTCAAAAATAAACAACTGTGCCTGTTTACACTCTTTAAAATACAGGTTCTTTATTACCATTTGTGCTTCCATGAAGAACCTTTAACATTCTTTCCATTGCATTTTTTGAAATATTCTTCACCAGAAAAGTGAGGAAGCAGAAATGCTTCTTCTATGGCATCGATGCGAAACCCCCCTTTTGGAACATTTAATTTTTAAGCGTGAATATCATTGTTTATTCCTAAACACGCTCTAAAAATGCTGAATGTTTCCATTTGAGTGGAAACTCATGGTTGTGCGGCATTAAGAATTGATCTGTGAAGGGCTTTGAGATTCCAGTTCAGCTCCTGATTTTTAGTTAGCAAACAGGATGCAGAGTTACAGTTTGCCCCTGTCCCAAATGGCACAATTCATATGCACTTTCGGTCTTGTGGACTTAAAATGGCTGCCGCGTGCACGTGTCCGTTAAGTCCACGAGACCGTAGGGTGTCCCATTTGTCATTTTAGATCTCTGAAGGGTGCTCGCGAGTGCCCCCTTTGCGCTGTTACGTCATGAAAGTGCGGACTCATAGGAAAACCGTGAGGGTTTAGGATGCCATCTGGGACAGGGCCTTTGAATTCGAATGTGAGGAAGTGTACTTAAAATTAATTGAAATGACTACGCTTTAATGTTGGATTGACAAAGTCTTGTTTTACTGTTTATTGGTCATAGATGCATACCATTCAAAAGTTTGGGGTCGGTAAGGTTTTATTATATTTTTGAAAGAAGTCTCTTCTGCTCACCAAGGCTGCATTTGTAAAACTTGTAGCATTGTGGTCGTAAGTCACCGCTTCCTCTCTTTTCGTTGCGTATGAGGAGTAACGCAACGCTGTTTTACAATGCCGAAAACAATCCTACTAAATACATTTGAGCGTGTTAAAAGTCTTTGCAGTAATCTAGATCGATATTAAAATATCATAATAAAAACTGGATGACTAATTGACTGTTGCTAATGACATTGATTTTAAAATATGTTGTATGCTGGAGAAAGCTCTCTCTGATTATGCTATGTTAGGTAAAATACATTTACATTTACATTTTTGGATTTAGCAGACGCTTTTATCCAAAGCGACTTACAACTTGGGGGTACATGAAGCGGTAGGTCATGAAGAGTCGAGAAGCGCAATAAGAGCCTGAGATCCTGAGACCGTGTACATTGCTCAGTGTAGCACAGGCTAGAGTAGGGAGGGAAGAAGAAAGAGAAAGAGGAGAGGAAAAGGTTTTTTTTTTTTTTTTTTTTTTTTATGAGGTTAAGTGCTCACGGAAGAGCTGAGTTTTAAGTTGACTTTTGAATGATGTCAATGATTCTGCGTTTCGGATGGTGTTGGGAAGATCGTTCCACCAGCTGGGAACGTTGAATGAAAATGTTCTGGAAAGGGATTTTTTCCCCCTCTGTGATGGTACCACAAGCCGTCGTTCCTTTGCTAAGCGAAGGCTTCTGGTGGGGGTGTGGATTTGTAGAATGGGGTCAAAGTAAGCAGGAGCTGAGCGCGTGGGGGCTCTGTATGCAAGCGTCAGCGCCTTAAACTTGATGCGAGCAGCGAGTGGTAGCCAGTGCAGGGAGATGAAGAGAGGTGTGACGTGGGTCCTTTTGGGCTCGTTGAAGACAAGACGTGCTGCTGCATTCTGGATCATTCGAAGGGATTGGATCGCACAAGAGGGGAGTCCAACCAGAAGCACACTGCAGTAGTCAAGTCTAGAGATAACCAGGGCCTGGACAAGAAGCTGTGTTGCGTGCTCTGTTAGGAATGGTCTAATCTTCCTGATGTTGTGGAGCGCAAACCGGCATGAGCGAGCTGTCTTAGAAATGTGTTCTCTGAAGGACAGCTGGTCATCAAATGTTACTCCAAGATTTCTGACTGACTTTGATGGGGAAATCAAGGATGTACCTAACTGGATGGTGAAGTCATGTTGTATGGTGGGACTGGAGGGGAAGATGAGAAACTCAGTCTTTGCCAGGTTGAGCTGCAGGTGATGTTTTCTCATCCATGCAGAGATGTCAGCCAGACAGCTGGAGATTCGTGCAGCTACTGTGGGGTCGTCTGGGTGAAATGAAAGGTAGAGCTGAGTGTCATCAGCATAGCAGCATAGCAGTGGTATGAGAAGCCATGTGCCTGTGTAAAATAGTGTTGTCTCTGAGGCGTGGTAAAAAACGTTACTCGTGGTGAATCAAGAAAACAAGAGAATCAAACATTAAGACTAACTGTGTTGCGCTGTATAACAATGATTAGGTTTCCAAACAGTTGCTCGCCTGTCTAATAAACACATATTAAAGCATCTTTGGTGTTTCCATGGTTTCTACGGAAATCAAGGGAAGTTCGGATATGACTTCATTGACAGATGATGCATGGACACGGTCTGTGACCTGGATAAAATAGCGGATTTCTCTGGATTTAAACATTGTTGGAAACATTTGGGATAATGCACAGGTCAACAAAATATATAACATTGTTCCAGTGCTTTTTGGATAGAACACATTATTTCCCAGAATGCATTACCTGTGTTGAATTTCTTTCAGTAAATTCCTTCTCTTCCAATTCCAATTCCAATTTAACTTCTGCTGTGGTGTGGCCAATTCAGTTCAAGTTCACTCTGGTGATTTGAAAGGAAACCCCGGTACGATCCATAGGTGTCGCTTCATAATAACAATCAAAGTAAATGAACAGCTTTATTACATTTTTTATCTAATCTAATTTGATGCTGAACAAATCATTAAATAACAGAAGAACCCAGATTTCCTTGTATCTGACATGTGGGTGATTAGTCACGGTGGTTTGCACTGAAATACCAAGAAATTCACAACCAGTTTTCCTAGGTTAGGACCAGTGTGCATCTAGTCATCCGGTCAGACCTCTGAAGTGTGCAGTGGAGAGCAGGAGTAGCGAATGGATAAAGTTCAGAATGGGAGGAAAGAACACAGTGGGCTTTGTTGCGGCAGAGCGAGAGGAAAACCTTGGACCATGCCTGCGGAGGAGAAGAGCGTCCCGCTCCCTCGTTCGCCACGGTAACGGCTGAAGAGAAGCAGATGTGGGAGCAAGAGGCAATTATGAGCCTGCGGCCAGTCGATCAGAAGCGAAGGAGGGGGGAAAGAGGATGTGGTTAAGGCATTGCTTCTAACTGCTGAGGCTGCGAAACCACACACACGCACACAATCGTGTTTGAGATCTGTTGTTCCCTCCTTTTTTGGATGTTTCTTTTATTTAAATGGCCGTTTGACTCTCATCTTCATGATGGCGCATTTCCTGTGCAGAGTTTTCTCGACGACTGTCTGGAATTTCTTATCTTAATGTAAAATGTCTTTTTGCCGATACCTGTCGGCGGTTCATTTTGTGGTTCATCACGTCCATGGCCAGAAGAAGCCACTGCGTGGCAAAGAAAACACAAATTAGATCTTAGTGTTTCTTCTTGATAGGAAGATTAAATCTAAGAAGGTATTCATGTATTCATCGCTTTTTTATGGCCAATGTGTGAACAGTTTGTAACAAAACTTGATAAATGAAATCTTCCCCAACTTCCTAGGTTGTCTATGAAAGCCTGTAGTAGACTGATTTTTATCTGAAGATCTTGGGGCGTTTTTGCTAGGAAAAACAAAAGGATGTGATGTTTACACTCCTGAGAGCCTCTCTTCCGTTCAATGACATAAAATTAACGCTTATATTCATGGACATGTGAGATGGTGGTCCAGTGGGTTAAACCATGGAACTGATACGCAGAAGGTTGCTGGTTCGATCCCAGTGGTCACCACCAGTGTGTCCTTGAGCAAGGCACTTTACTCCATGTTGCTCCAGGGGGAATGTCCCTGTACGAAGGGCACTGTAAGTCGCTTTGGATAAAATAAATGTAAATGCTTATACAATGTTCAGGATAAAACCAAACGAGCTACTCCGTACTGTAATGTAATGATGCCATGATTGCAAAGAAAAGGTATTCATTCAAACTATAGTTTCACATAGTCAGATCTATATAGTCTATAGTCTCAAATATACTTTATAGAGCTCCGGAGGTTAACTTCACGCAGCCTAAACTCCGCCATTTTGGCAGGCAACCGGGGGGGAGCTAGAGCAGCTGTTGCATTGGTATCTATAAAATAATTTAAAACCAGACTGTTTAAACTGCCAGGATGCCAGAACAGGCGGGGGAAAGCAAATGGGAAATCATTTTATCATAGTAAGTTGTTGAAATGCTGTGAATTTCAGTTTATTCTTCATTCTTATCTACTTTTGCCTCACGTAACTAATGATAAAAATAAGTTCCCATTAAATATGTTACTTAATCGTGAATAACAGAAGTGCTTTTATATATAAATAACATTCAGAAACCGTAGGCTATTTGAAACTAAATTAAGGATCAATAAATAAATACTGAAACAAAATAATAAGATTTTTTATTGATCGACAGATTTTATTTGACATGTACAACACGGACGGGTTTGTATTAACCCCTAACATATAACGTTAATTCACTCACATGTTTTCTCTTTTAAAATGTAAGCGCATGTAGGCCTATACGTCAGCATTATCATGAGGGGTGGGAGAAAAGGTTGATGCATCGCGATTTGTTATCGAACGATTCAGAATCGATTCTCAAAAATTCTGAATCGATTCTGTGTTCAATTCAAACGGCCACTTCACCACTGTGTGTGCACGCGCGGTCACCGGCCAAACAGAAAAACCCGTTGATAGGCGAACGTTCGTATGCTGGTGAATTGGCTTCGTTTAAGATAAAAGGGACAAACTACGACCTGCTCAGGGGCGTCGCACCCATGGGGACACTTTTCCCGGTGAGAGGGTTCAACATCCGCACTTTTTATGCAGTTTTTCCGCAGTTTTGCACAAACGCCTTACAGCAGTCGCAATGAGTTGTGCAAGTCCTGGGTTAAACCCTATTCAGCCAGGCTCTCCAACCCCCCAGCGCTCGATTGTGCTAATGTGCTGGGGGCGGCTGAGCGGGGTTATGGGACGCTGCCTCGGGTGGAGGAAGCTCTCGCAAGCTATCTTTCTCCCGAGGCCGCTTCGTCCCTTAAGGCCCCAGTGCTGCCCACCAAGCCATGTCGTGACACATCATCGCTGGTGGGCAGGGCCTATATGGCGGCCGGGTGGGCTGGTAGTTGTCTGCACACCATGGCGGTATTGCAGGCCTACCAGGCCGACCTCCTCAAGGAGCTCGATGAGGATGAGGGTGAGGGTACGTCTCCAGACGCTATCAGCCGCTCTATGGCTGGTTTGGTGTGTGTGGATAGACATCTCTGGTTGAATCTGTCGGGGATGAAAGAGAGAGAAAAGCAGTTTCTCATGGATTCCCCGATTTCACCTTCTGACCTCTTCGGCGGCGCGGTAAACACTGTCGTCGAGAGGTTTCAAGAGGTGAAAAAACAGTCGGCGGCTTTCCAGCAATACCTCCCTCGTCGGTCCAGCTCCTCGGGGAACGCTGCCTTAAAGGGGCAGCCTAGGCCGTCTGCTAGCTCCTCGCACCGGCAGGTGCAAAAAGAGAGGGTCGCCTCCCGCGCCCCTCCCAAGGGAGATTGGCTAAGGAGGCGGCGTTCTCGCGGTAAGCCTTTCCAAGCCGAAGGTCGATCTGAGGACCATCCTTCAGGCGAAGAAGGCTTCCGCCAAGAGAGCTGTCCCCCCCCCCAGGGTGGAGCGACGAGGTCGTTTTCCCCCCGGAGCTCTCGGAAAATCAGTGCTGTTTTCCCGCCGTCCAAGACGCTTCGGGCTTCACTGGTTTCCCGCGTACGCACGCCGCCTCAGTTGCCTCTACAAAGACCTGCGACTGGGCAGCGAATGCGTCCGCACACCGAAAATCATTCTCGACTGCTCCCTGCCGGTCAGCCGCTTCAGGGGGTCGGGAACGAGGCTCGGTTGACACCCGAGGCCAGCCAGCCTCTGATGAGCTTTTTCCCGGACCTCTCCGCGGCCACCATGTCCTGATACGCTCAGTTGTCGCGTATCACAATCATCAGGGGGGTCTGAGGTTGCGCCCTCTATGCAGACTGGCACACCAGATCCTCCTGTGGTCCCAGGGGAAACTGTCGTCTCTCAGAGCGATGTACGTCCCTGGGGACCAAAACCAGGAAGCAGACGTCCTGTCGAGGCAGGGGCTGAGGCCCGGGGAGTGGCGACTCCACCCAGAGGTGGTGGAGGCCATGTGCGAGAGATTCGGCCCAGTGGAAGGGGACCTATTTGCGTCTCAAGAGACGTCCCACTGTCCACTGTGATTTTCTCTCAGGCATCCAGCTCCGTTAGGGCTGGCGCCATGATGCAGACGTGGCCGAGGCTGCGTCTGTACGCATTTCCCCCGATCGCTCTGCTCCCGGGAGTTTTGGAGCGGGTCCGCCGGGAGGGCATCAGCCTTCTCTTAGTAGCACCCTGGTGGCCCACTCGAGTATGGTTCTTGGACATCGTAGCCCTGCTAGACGGCCCTCCATTGCAGATCCCACAATATTTCACCCCTGGCCGGAGTTATGGAACCTCTGGGTCTGGCCCCTGAGGGGGCTCGGTACCTAGAGGCTGGCCTGTCGGCAGATGTGGTCGACCAGATCTCATCTCGAGACCCTACTCAGCTCCAGGGCTCCTTCCACCAGGAGAATGTACAGCCTTAAGTGGAATGAGTTCTCCACTTGGTGTAGAGAATGTGAGGTGGACCCAGTTAACTGCCCAGTGGCTTCAGTGCTGGAGTTCCTCCAAGATCGTTTCTCCGCCGGTCTTACCCCGTCCACCCTGAAGGTGTACGTGGCTGACATTGGGGCTTTCCACGCACCTCTTGGTGATGGACCCTTGGGGAAGCACCATCTGGTTGTACAGTTCCTCCGTGGGGCCTGCGGCTCGCTCTTGGGTGTTGGCCAAGGCCCCCTTCGAGCCACTGGAGTTGGCTAAGCCGAAGAACCTGACCTTTAAGGTGGCCTTTCTCCTCGCTATTACCTCTCTCAGGAGAGTGGGAGATCTCCAGGCCTTGACTGTTACGCCAACCTGCCTGGAGTTTGCCCCCAGCGGAGTTAAGGTCATCTTACACCCTAGATCGGGCTATGTACCCAAGGTGCCATCACAGGTGGCACGGTCTTTGGTTCTTCAGGCTTTTCATCCTCCTCCCCTCCTGACGGCGGAAGAGGGGAGACTTCACCGGCTCTGTCCTGTCAGAGCCATAAGAATCTATCTAGAGAGGTCTTCCCAGTGGAGAAGGTCAGATCAGTTGTTGGTGTGCTTTGGTTCACCCAAGAAGGGGCTGCCTGCATCTACTGAGACGATCAGTAATTGGATCGTCCAGGCAATAGCCGCGGCTTATAGGGTGCGCAATCTGCCTTCACCTATGGCCGTGAGGGCTCATTCCACCAGGACCATGGCCTCCTCGGTGGCCCTCCTTTCTGGCGTCTCACTTCAAGAGGTTTGCGAGGCGGCCGGGTGGGCCACCCTGCACACCTTCATAAGATTTTACTGTCTCCATCTCCCGGTGACGCCTGGTACTTGAGTGCTCGCTTCCTAAGTGCGCCTGGTTTCCAGCTTCACACTAGGACGGGTTTGATTTCGGTGTGGCCTAGTGGGTATTAACGTTCTCAGAGTGTTGTCACTCGACGACGCAGTGCGAGTTCCCTCGAAGTGGAACGTCTCGGGTTATGACTGTAACCCTTGTTCCCCGAGAAGGGAACGAGACACTGTGTCTCGTCGCCACACCTATCACGGGCAGAGCGCTCGCTTCATCGCAAAGCTGTTGTGTGTTTGCATCAGCATCCCTTTGTATCTTCCGGGTATGCCGTCATCTATTACGTCATGACGCAGCACCAATCAGATTGGCTTGATTTCATTCATACTTCAGACGCGCTACGCTGAGGGCGTTCCCTTAGTGTTCACTCAACGACGCAGTGTCTCGTTCCCTTCTCCGGGAACAAGGGTTACAGTCGTAACCCGAGATGATTTATTTACAGAAAAATACAGTGGCATTTTATAACCAAGCCTTTTTAAAACATTAAGCCTCATTCATGAAACACGAGCAGAACAAATTTGTGTGTAAATCTGTGTGTAAAGCCGCTCTGACGTAAATTTTCGGATTCACGAAAATGTTTGTATTTGCATATTTTGGGTACGAATGAAATGTAAACCTGCTCCCTACCACGTGTAAATGGTGCGTAAAACATTTGAACATTCTGTGTTCTAACTTAGGCAAACTGATGACATTGCATTATGATGCACTATGTACCATAATAATGTTTCACGAATTGATTTGCCCCGTCTTTTTTTTTTTTTTTACTGTTCAACTTTGGGTAATATGCAGCGCTTGTCACTGTCACTTTTTGCCCGGCCGTCCAATCACAGTAGAGGAGGAGCAGGACAAAAACTACACCGACCAATCATCCCACTTATACACACCGAATGAACAATAATGGAGAAGTTAATCCTGCTTTTCACTGCATTTTTATATTCAGTAATATTCTTCAAAGCTGGAAACACACTGTGTTTGCAAAGCGCTTTCAAGCGCCACCAGCTGGCCGTTTTCAGAAGAGCACCAGGTGTTTTTAGCTGGCTAAAAATTATTTGGTGGACACACGATAATTGGATATTTATTGCTAGGCATATAGTCAATTAGTCTCTTTAGCATGTATGCAAAATACTGGAGCCAATCCTGAGAAAGAAGCCCAGAAGATTCCACAGCGTTCCTAAAAGTTAGTTAGGAGATAAAAGTTATGATTATATTTTTTTTGTAGTATTACACCACATTGTGTGTGTATATTAGCACCGTTTGTTGTTTTTCTTGTGGTATGAGATAAGCGTTTGGTTCCGGAAGCGCTTCCGCGTGACGTCAGACTTAAAGCAGCACTAGGTAACTTTTCAACCTTCATAATATATTTTCAAGACTCTTGAGATGATACATCGACTTACAATAGGTTGAATGACACGTCTGCCATAGCCTGACGGGGTCTGTATCGTTTTTAATCGTACTTTTAAACTTAGGGTTTCGGGTAGTAACCCGAGAAAAAAAGAACTACAAAATTCGACTGCTTTACGGCATATACGTCACTTCCACCATCACCCCCACTTCCTTAAATTCGGACGTGCATATGTGTAAACGGCGTGTATAAGTTTGGTAGGGGCTACATTCTCGCAAGTAAATACATAAGACGTACAAAATCATATTTTAGGATACTGTAACGCGTGTGTCCGGGTGAAAAATACGGATAGCTCACTCAACACAACTGGAGTCGATGCAAACACGGAGGCGATTGACATCAAACAGCCCGCACTTTATTCCCCGCGGAACCCCCCACAAGAGTCCGGCACAAACTCCACTTCCGTCCACAGCATTACCCAACAAAACAAAAATAAATGAATGTTTGCAACAGAAGACAGAAAACAATCCGCACACATGGGAGCTTGAGGCGCAGTGTTCACACACACACACACACACACACACACACACACACACACACACAGAACGCAGGCGCTCCAACCGGGGCGAACGCTCTTAAAGGGGCCACACTATTTTCCTACTCGTTACAATACCTAACATGTCTGTGATATTTGTTGATTTGTCTTGCCTCAAGCTATAATGCAAATCGACTTTTCAAATTTGAAGATTCATCTATGGTAGCTTGATATTATATTGACGATATATGTTATTACTACTCAAAAATTGAATTGAAGTATCATTTAGATTCTGTAAAACATAAACCAATAGACTAGACTACTATAATGACGCTGGCTTGTAAACGTGAGAATCGCGATCATTTGGCGTTTGAAAAAAAAATAAAATCCATGAAATTATATTCATATGACATGCTGAAACATATGCCACTGTACCAGGGATGAAGACATTTCACACGGGACGCAAGCAGAACACCTGCATGTGAACTCCTGCAGTGTTCAGGGCTATCATAGTTGTCATGTCAACAAATGCACGTGCTATATGCATCCCCTAATGTAGGATGACAGAGTTTACGACAGTAGTGGAGGACAATACTGTTTCCCAACTGTAGGGGGAGCCCGAGAGCAAAAGTTACCTAGTGCTGCTTTAACAACCGGATAATGAAAGTTTTAAGTGCATCTTCAGCATCCAAATACTTATTAGGCTCACTATATGTACGGCTGACACTCCAGAAATGACACATTTAACTCTTTCCCCACCATTGACAGAAATGTCCGGCTTTCTGTGACAAACATCTTCTGAAAGGGTACTGAATCTCCAGATCAAAAGACATGAGAATAAGAAGCAGAAAAAAGAAATATCATATGTAAGCAGATGCATATGTAAAATAATGTGATCATCAATATTAAACAGCATATAAACCAAAATGTCCTAATGTTACTGAATTAAATGTTGACCCATGACGAGCTATAGGACTGTGCACAGTAGGGGTGTTGATGGACTCCATCTACTCCATCTGTGTTTGATCATCGTTCTGAATCCCATCCACGCGTAGTCTTTGACAAAAGTGCATTCTTCTTAGTTTTTGTTCAAAATGTTGCTTTTTTATGAAACACCCACATTCAAGTGTTGACAAAAAAGAATGCATGAAGCTAGAATAAGTTGTTAGAATAAAAAGCAGATGTTCTGTTCTTTCTTTTGATATATTGCATGACCAGATATTCATACAACAAAATATTCTGGGGGCCATTACATTTTTGTGAAAATTATAAAAAATGCTGGTGGTGACTTAAAGGGATAGTTCACCCCAAAATGAAAATTAGCCCATGATTTACTCACCCTCAAGTCATCGTAGGTTTATATGACATTCTTCTTTCAGACGAACACAATCGGAGTTATATTAAAAAAGTCCTGGCTCTTCCAAACTTTATAATGGCAGTGACTTGATGGGTCGTTTATGAAGTCCATAAAAGTGCATCTATCCATCATATAACTGCTCCACACAGCTCCGAGGGGTTAATAAAGACCTTCTGAAGCGAAGTGGTGCGTTTGTGTGAGAAAAATATCCATACTTAAAACTTTATCGACTAAAATAGCTAGCTTCCGGCGGCCAGCGGTACGCAAGTGAAAGAGTACATTTACATTTACATTTATGCATTTGGCAGACGCTTTTATCCAAAGCGACTTACATTTCATTCAAAGTACACATTTTTACATTTTGTCAGTTCTTGCTTTCCCTGGGAATCGAACCCATGACCTTGGCGTTGCTAGCGCCATGCTCTACTGTTTGAGCTACAGGAGTAAAAAGTTATGGTGAAAGAGTAACCCTTGACCCTTGACGAACGCAGAAGCGCAGAGGATAGAGAAAAACAAAACACTGGTCATGAATTTGAGTCTAAAATGAGAATTTTTAAAGAGAAATGCCGGAGGATTTCGATATAAGAGAAGAGGAGCTTGAGTTTGTTGCCCAGCCCTATCCACGAGAGGCGTCAAAGCTTGAGATGCTCCTGTACATCGCATCAGGGGTCACTCTTTCAACTCTTTCTGCGTACCGCTGCGTACCGCTGACCGCCGGAAGCTAGTTATTTTGGTCTATAAAGTTTTAAATATGGATATTTTTCTTACACAAAGCACCACTTCGCTTCAGAAGGCCTTCATTAACCCCCTGGAGCCGTGTGGAGCAGTTATATGATGGATAGATGCACTTTTATTGACTTTGAAAAAATGACCCAGCAATTCACTGCCACTGCTTGGAAGAGCCAGGACTTGTTTAATATAACTCTGCCTTTAGTATTCGTCTGAAAGAAGAAAGTCATATACACCTAGGATGACTTGAGGGTGAGTAAATCATGGGCTGATTTTCATTTTTGGGTGAATTAACCCTTAAAAAAAAACAATGCTGCCGGGGAAAGAGTTAAACGTCAGGCTGTCTCGTGCTCATCTTTGTCACATCAGAAGCACACTAAAATCAAAGAGAACATATGGAAATGGTTGTGTACTGTATAGCCTAACTAGAGACAAAATGGAACTAGAAAGAAAGTGATTTTGCGCTGTCATTCGGGCGTCTGTAGCCCAAGTTATCCATGCCATCTGTCATCTGTTGCATGTCTTTCTCCAGTCCGTTTGAAGAATGAGACTTTCCGAAGTGTCATTAATAACAAACGACAGGCCTTGCCTCTGGTCGACACGCACGTCTCTGTTTTGAAACCGCATGTCTTTTGTGTGAGGCCCTTGAAAACATTTGAAAAAGCTCTGGATGTTGGAGGTTAAGCAATCAAGACACATTTATGGGATGCTTTTGGCTTCAGCACTCGTGGGGAATGTGACCTGTAGCTGCGTAGGAGACGCTACACATTCAAAGCAACGAGGAAGAAATGTGTGAAGCATGTAGGTGTATGTCCCTTATTGCGTAAAACAATGCATGAATGTCAATTTCTCTTTCATTTTTTTTCGTGGAAAGAGCATTGGTTAAATTGTCGTAGAATCGCGGGGGAGGAAAAACAATTAGTTTCAGTGAAATTGACGGCAGATGCGAAAGGAGAAGCCAGAAAAGGGAAGGATATGCTAATGCTGCCTAATGATAGCAATATCTGAAGTTTGAGGAAGTGACTCACCCAGATGACCTACTCATCCATTTTGACATCATCTTTCTGTAAATGCCACATTTGGATATGTAGGCTGTGTTTATATACAGTTGCCTTTCCTGCAGGTTTGACGTATATGAGTAAATGTAACTGGAAAGAATGAAAGCTTTTAGTCATTTCTTCAAAGGCCCCTGCTAAACTTAGTTGTCTTTGTTTAAAATGCATTGTAAATGTTTTGCATTCTGACTATCATACTGTTTAACAGGGGGTAAAATGGGCCAGAACGATTCACAATGGAGGTCCGACACGTTCACATATTTTATGCCATATCGTGGCATTGGTCAGGAGTTTTCAAACTTAAAATGTAAAACATTATTTATTCAAATGTATTTTTTAGGGCTGCTAAAGTAAATGTAGTAAAATAATCTTGATCAGGTATCATGGATTACCATGGTATCATGGATTATAGCAAATACCAACAAATAAGAAATCAAAACCTGACGGCTTAGCGTTCACACTGGCATTTTTAACAGCGAACCTAAAGTTACTGAACCAAAGGCATAGGGATACGGTCACAACCTGATTGGTCGGCTTTTATGACATATATTTCGCGACGGAGCTTACACACCGTACATTCATGTGTGCTGGATTAAACGCCATCATTTTATCATTTTATGCGTGTTCATATGGTTTCATTTTTACCAGCTGAGAACTCACGAAGAGCTCATAAAATGTTCAAAACATTCAAAACAGCAGCAGGATTTCCTCCGTTGTATGCAGAAACGAAGATCTGCTTATATTGATGTGCATATATTACCTCCACGTTTGCCCTCTACTCATTTTGGATACACCGATCTTTCTGCTGACTTGTAGCGTCGCATCTTATGATCTTGTCACGTCCTGTTTTTGGTTAGTTTACATGTCTTTGGTCCGTGTTGCGCTCATATATCAATCGAACCGCACCAGAGTTCGTTTGGAAGCGGGCCGAGACCCATCTTTTTAGCGGTCTCGGTCCGCTTGTTTGGTGCTCACCAGGGTTCGGATGCCAGCGTTCATAAATGTTCAAATTAACCGCACTAACCGAGCAATCGCACCAGGGTTCGTTTTAATCGAACCAAACATGACAAGTGTGAACGCACCCTTATTTTGCCTTGGGATCCAATTTTCCAGTTGAACCCATTTCATATATTTGTGCAAGCACACATATTAAAGCTACACTGTGTGATATTTTCCCCCATCTAGCGGTGAAAAGGTATATGACCATCCAGTAAATATTAGTTTCTGTTCCTCCCAATTCCGATTTCGTTTTAACTCCTACGGTGGCCAATTTAGTCCAAGATTAACATGGCTTCCAGTTCAATCCAGCAATCCTCCTCGACACGGTGCCATCGAGTGTTAAAACGCGAAAGGCAAAGCTTGAATTTACGGGTATGTCCCTCTTTGGCTAATGTACTTTCAAGATGGAGGGGCAACATGGCGACCCCCATTCGAACCCCTTACCCGTATGTATTTTCAATGGCATATTATAAACTTACGAGAATACTTTATTACTTGAAAGAAGTAAATATACATTAATGAGGACATATATTTTTGAAAGAACTAAGTGTTTTTAGCTAAGAATAAACTAAAAAAGTTACACAGTGTAGCTTTAAAGCATAACTTAATTTATTGTTTCCACACAGGCCCAGCTGTGCGCTTCAGTAGTTTTGAATCCAGCAACCCGACGCCTCCCCCTGTGATCGGCCAGCACACGATCCAAGTTCTCCGAGACACCCTGGGCTACAGCGATGATGTCATCAACCAACTGCTAGCCTCACGGACCGTCACTCAGAACAAGGTGCGGTGAGAGATGTCTCATTGACTGGGAGAACTCCTCAGGCTGGGATAAATATTACTGAACAATCCTGCCGTGATCGGCCAGCAGGCAGGAAAAGAAAAATACTGCCTTCCTTCTTGGCTCAGTGGTAATGATGGTTGTGATTAAACTGATGAATGTCCATCAGAGAGGAAACTGCAAATGTAAAAATAATGACATAACGACGCATTCAGTTCACACGTAAGAATGTGTTTTAAATGATCGTGTTCAGGATCATGGTATCTACTACTCACGAAAACTCATGCCCATCTCACCCACAAATTAAAAGGAAAACAAATTGTGTTTTAAATGTATTTGTTTATAATGAAGCCTATTTTAGGACCAATTTGATTAGCTATTCTAATATAATTAAGTGCAATTTTGTGGCAAACTCCCATGAAATATATATATTTTTTCATTATGGGGTGAAATAAGAGACTGATTTGTGAGATTCACCCATACTGTTACTGTAATAATTATTCAGAAATCTCTTCATATGCTCAACTACTTAGCAAAAGCAATGTAAACCTAAGCTGTAATAAGATCATTTTATGAAACGGCACCTTTTCCAATATGATAAGAGGATTTTAAAGTAAGATTTTAAACATGACATGCATTTGATTATAAATGTGTGGTGATGTTTATTTATATTTAAAAATATTAGGTTATTTTGTATGCTTACTAAAATTTAAAGACAAACAAGACAACAACCAAACTAATTCTTGTTTCCTTACAGCATCTTATCTCTTTGGCCGTCTGGAAAGATTTGTGTTTTGAGTAATGCTGCATATAACAGTCAATTTTCCATGTTCAATAAATCATAATGCGTCATATCTGTGGCCCATTAAATCTGAAATGGTCCAGAAGTGCCATTATCTTCCATTGAGTATGTTGTTCCTGTCACTGTCCGTCGTGAGCCGTCGCAGGTGTGAGTTCAAGGCACGAGGTCTCTTCACAGTGCTATCAAGGCTTTTAGCTCTGGGCTATTGCGTGATGGGGTTGTTTAGCCGTGCAGCGGAATAAGCACCATTTCTGATGTCGAACTGCCAAATCTTTCATGTCCGATTTCCTTCATCTTGGGACACTGACTCATAGCAGAACAACGCAGAAGAGAAGGTACGACAGCTTTTGCTTGTTCAACCTAGTCACGAAATGGAAATTCACCCTATTTTCAAAATGCATGTTATTGATCTTTCAGTGAAGGATTTATCCGTACAAGTTCAATTTCACAGTTACTCTCCAAATGAATGTAGAAACAACTTAAAGACGGTATATTTTACATATTTGTTGTAATGGCATCTTTTTATGAATGAAGGCCAGTATCACTGATACTGATGAAACTGATTTTCTTAACATTAATGACAGTCATTCAACATTACAGTATAATTAAAAGCTACCAATTTCAACATTTATTAACGTTTAATTTAAGTGAACTTAAAACAATTTTTACATAAACCCATTATAATAAATGTCATATTTACCTGTGGCCTTCCCTGTTAGACATATACAGAAATGTAATAAATTTATCAAACACCTTTCTAAACTGCATAAGTTATAAATTAAATATATGATTAACATTAATGACCGACATCAATAGTGGCTGCTGTCACTTTAAGATCTGCCGATGCCGAACCTGACGCGGATCATTTTCTCACAAGTTCAAGACGTTATTTAACTCATTTAAGACTGCTCTTATGAAAACAGGCATTTTCTGTCTTTAATTGTTTGGTAAAGCTTGAAAGAGAAGTCGATTATGTGCTGTTTGTGTGCACGAGACTGGTGCTCGTCTTCTGTGCGTTGTGTGTGTGTGTGTGTCAGGGTGCGTCTCAATCAGCTCCTTACCTTCCCAACTCGTGAATCCGTATATCGTGTTCAAAGACAGCACATTCTCTTTTGTCTTGCCGCTCTTGAGCAATTTAAAAGCATTACATGAATAAGGGTGTACTTACACTTGGCGATCTGAACCGTGCTGTTCGTTTAGCTGGCCCTGGCCCGCTTGGAAAAGGTGGGCCAGAGCACGGGTGCGGTACGCTTGTAGTGTGATCGCTAACCGCGCCGGACCACGGAACAGCTGCGTGCTACTGTCAACATTACGACAGCAAACACCAAACTATTACTACTTGGATACACTTTTCAATCAATTCAAGTATATTTAGGGACAGTCGTGCTCGGTGTTTGTAGCCAAAGGATGATAGAAAAAGGGATGCTGCTTTAATTGTGTTAAATATTTTTAACGCATTAAACTGAAAATATGTATCGCCTGCGTTAACGCGCTAATTTTGACAGCACACATTTTAATTTGGGGTGGCACGGTACATGAAAAAAAACCGAACCGTTCGGTTCGCTTGTCTCGGTTCGGAGTGTGTGCGTCGCACGGTTCGCGCATGCGCAATGTATCCTCATGCCCGTATGTTACCTCAGACAGCGGGTGTCCTTTTCGTGCGAAATAAGAGGTGTGTGTGTGTGTGTGTGTGTGTGGACATACAGTAAAGTAAAAGTGGAGTGCTGCAGGTCACGTCACATGTAGAAATGAAAGTGGGAGAGATAAGGAAGGCTGCCCGGAGTTGGAGGATGCGCTAGCATCGTATAGCAGGGCAGATGAGGTGCGTATGGACAGCGGGAGCCGCGCGGCGCGCGCCCGTTGCGCATACACACACTGGCAGTGTTTGTCTCGCGAGTCGCGCAGCTGAACCGCGGCTTGTGTATTGCAAATACAGACAAATATTGTCCATTCTGTCACATTTTCCGGTGTTCTCCTCCGACCCCTGTCTGTCTCGTGCTTTGATTTATGATGGGCAGCATATATCTGCTGCAAATGCGACCGTGTTCCCCTCTGTCTCATACACACATTCATATATATAAGTAGTTCACATGATAAATGTAACATTTAAAAGTTAAGATATGCTTCTAGTTCTAATAATTTAAACATGCCTTTGAAGTTTGGGCAAAAACTTCTGGCAGTGTTGTGTTTTCGTGTATTTTATTGAATTTTTTCACAGCGCTGGATGTCATATGGTGATTGTGAAACACACGGAACACTTCATGGTGAAATTTGTTAATCAGGTCAGCTGAATTAAAACCACAGTGCATTGTTCTGATCAAAATTGATATGATTAACATGAAAAATGTTACGCCAATGTGTCGGACTCGGTAGACAGCCAGTTCGGAAACAACTTGATATAACAATTTTTAATACTGTATCCTAAATTGTGGATGATTAAGCCATATATACCATATGCTGAAGTAAATTTCTGGAGTGTTAACGATTAAAAAAAACAACAACAAGAGCCGTACAGAACCGAAAACCGTGACCCTAAAACCGTGATACAAACCGAACCGTGGGTTTTGTGAACCGTGCCACCCCTAATTTTAATGTACACATTATTCAAGAAATTAGTCCGATTCAAATAGGAATGAGGAGGCTAAATCCTGACTGGACGAGAGGAGGAACTGGGGATGGAGGAGGGTAATTAGATCCTGAGTAATGTGATAAGCAGCTGATAATACTGATGGACCTTACATATGCATGCTGTGATAGGCGTCATATTCCTATATGTGGAATATGGATCAGGTGAGACTGACGTGACCTGCCAGAACTAACACTATGCTTGATTTCCATCTAACCAGCAACCGATGCATAAAACCTCCTTTTTTGATATATATGTACGTCACAATATTGAAAAGATGTCGCTACCAGAGTTGGAAAGTAACAAATTACATTTACTCGCGTTACTGTAATTGAGTAGTTTTTCAGCATACTTCTACTTTTTTAAGTAGTTTTAAAAATCTGTAATTTTTCTTTTACTTAAGTATGTTTTGTTTGAAGTATTGTACTTCGCTACATTTTAAACCACATCCGTTACTGAGTAAAAATAAATAATACAAAGGAGGGAAAAAACGCGTTTCGGAAAAGACTGCATTGAATTGAAGGGCAGGAGAACAAACGCAAAAATCACAAAAAGATGGAGACAGACTGACAAGACAGATGTCAGACCCAGCTGAAAGCGAAACGCCGTCGTGAACCCCTGGATAGTATGGAAAAACTTTGGATATAGACAAAAATAGCCGGGTGTTGTCCTGGAGGATATCAAATTAGCAAAAAAAAATGTTGATGCAAAGGAGGAAACACATAGAACATGTTCAGGAACACCATCCCTCTGTGCAGATAAAGGTACGTTTATAACTTAAGGCCGAATGTTTTCTGTGATGCAGATGGAATCCCGGAATTACAGTATAACGCAGATGTCACATAAAACACACAAACTGATGGATGAATGAATACATCGACAGTAGAGCTGTACAATAAATCAAATCACGACATGATCTGTGAATATTAAAGCTCAAAACACTGCTATATGAATATATGATCTGCTTGTTCTGTCTCTGTGTGAATGAGCAGCGCCGTTTCGTCTACTAGCCTACATACTTAAGTAGCCTACGCGATGCTCGTGGTGTTTAACGTCTCAAAACATATTTGGGCATGAACATACAGTATGAACATTTCCAGAGCTGATCCGAGACCCCCTAATGAACATTTTCATCATTTTATTTGATTAAAAGCCATTATCAAATACACTCTGAAACTGATCTTCACTGAAATAGGTCCTCACTAAAACCCGTCAAAATAAACGGTTTAACTAGATGAAATTGTGACAGAAATATTTTACTATTGTAGGCCTATAGAATACTTGTCAAAATAATAATAATAATAACAACAATAATAATATTACATCATTTAAACATTATTTAAGAATATATTTTTAAATCCATGGTTTAATTTAGTAAAACAGCAGCGCTTTGCCCAAAAAAATTAAAGGATAAGTATTTGATTACCACCGTTTTGGTAATGTATTTGTACTACATCATAAAAAGAAAAATGTATTCGGACTCTATTATTCTTAAAGTTGTTACTCTAATTCATAATCATTTATTTAGTTCATTAGACATGTTTTAGTGAAATTTTAATGAAAAAAAATAATAATGGTTTCAAGTTTGTTATAATAAAGCATTTGTTCAACCAAAAAAAAAATTCATTTCAGTTTTCATTAATTGAATGCTATTTTAACTGGTGATAATAATAACCATAATTTAATAATACAGTTTATTTATTAAATAATTAATACCGTGATGCTGTGAAACTGATGTTTTCATATCGTGAAAATCCCCCACCCCGCTGTTAAAAAAAGTAACTCAGTAACTTTTAAATGAACTATTTTTTACTTTTACTTGAGTACATTTTTAGACAAGTACTTTTACTTCTACTTAAGTACAATTTCATTGAAGTAATAGTACTTTTACTTGAGTAGAATATTTTGTTACTCTTTCCACCTCTGGTCACTACTTGCGTTTCATTGCAACTTTAATGTATTCAACTGTTTTAGAAACAGTGTATTAGGTGTATTCAAGTTTAAAATGGACACCCTATTTAATATGCATTCAACAAAAAAAATCATGTTTTGCCTGAAAAATATATTACACATTAAATTATTCCTTTTCAAGCTTTTAGAATCTGAGGAATCCCACACGAAAGTCTGTCAGCTGGTTGAGCACAACGCATCTCAACAGATGCGCTACTTAACGTCACCTAGTACTTTCTGTCTACGGTTTCATGAATACTACCCAGACAGGTACGCATTTTCGTGTGCAAGGAATGTGTTTTTGATGGCGACGTTCTGCTCAGGTCGGAAAGCATCGAGGTCTTGAGCCTTGTTCTGACGACATAGCGAGAAAGCCGCCCAGCTCAGTCCAGAGTTAAAGAGAGTTTTCCTGAATGAGTCATCTGTTTATACTGTTCCAGTTCATTTCACCAGAGACTTTTTTAAATAAGTCCCTTGGATGAAATAACGCTCAAATCATAATCTGCACAAGGTCATGTACTCGGCCCTAAGGTCCTTCCATTTAGTTAGAACGGACAATTAAGACTCAAACCAATAACCTTTTGCTGACATAATAATGGTGTGATCAAATCCCAGAATGTCTATGAAGAAACAGATGTCAGCTCTCCGAGGCTTCGCTGGGGAAGGCTTTCCAGCTTAAGTTGGCAGTCTTAATGACAGGCACGGAGAGTGTCGGTAATGGTAAAGGTCAGAACTTGGCAAAGGTCAGCCGTCTTCCAACGGCGTCCCTGGAGAGCACTGGAAAAACTCGAACGAGTGTGTCTTTTAGAAGTGTAGCATTACGAAGAGGCCAATTACTCCCCATGAAAGCGGGTGGAGGTGTGAAGGTTACGATAACCGTACTCAATCTCTTCTGCTATCGCCACAAAACGGTTGTTTGTTTATGTTTGACGTCGCTCTGCACGCCGAATCTCAGGATGCCCGGATATGAAGTCCAGGGAGAGCGCTGGGAAGTGCTTTCCTGTTTTCAGTTTGTGTTCCGCTGACACGTTCGGAGAAGGAAACGGGTTATCCAGCCCGGCCAGCTGCACATGATATTAGCCCCCTCCCTGCATCCCACGCTGCACCTCTCTCTCCTCAGCCAATGGGAGGTGACCCATGCCGCCGTCACTTCCAGTTTTGCGTGTGTAGGCCGTTGCTATGCCGACGGATGGTTTCCGGAGCAACCGGCAAGCAATGAAATGAACTAAGCAGACCCGGAGTGAACCTGTGGTTTTAGAGATGGGGAAAAAGTAAAGGAGGACAAAGAAAGTGAAGATAAGAATTGGAAAACCATCTGCACGGCAGGCTGGAGCAGGCGTGACCTTGTTCCACGGAGATTCCTTGAGCACTCGAGTTCAGAGGTACCAGGATGGTAGTCTCAGTCTGAAGTGGACATTGTGCCTTGGTGCCGTGATCGTTTTCCATGATTTTGTGGTGCCCAGATATGGCTGGAGTTCAGAGTCAGAAAATGACTTTCCAAGTTTAACTCAAATCCTTATCAAACTCACCTAGCTACTCGAGATGAAGATTGTCCCCACGAAAGCCTCTCATTTCACACATTTAGGATGCTCTTTCCTCCAGTCCACAGTCAACCCCACAATCCCCTTCCCTGACTTGGATGTGTTCCTTGGTCCAGGGCAGAATTGATGTTTTTACTAGACTCAATAGACTAGTAGCATGATTAAAACAGTATTGAGGAAGCATGAAAGAGACAAAATCACTACAATAATATTTTTGTTTTTAAACGTCTAGTGGTCTATGAATCCTACAGCCTTTAATCTCATGAGAGAAAGTGAGTGTGAGAATGTGAGTAACCTTGAGGATCAGAAGATGAGTGTGTGGTGGGAGTGTGTCTGCGTGTGATTTCAAATGAAGAGTGTGGGAGTGCGGAGAGGAAATAGCTGTGGTCCGGTCTGCACCGAAACTCTGATGACAATCTCACACACGGCAGAAGATTTGGGGGAAAGTCCATTCTTTATTGAAACTGTTGAATTTTTAAAATTATTTATATATTATTTTTGTATCCATCCATGTATCTCTGTGTGTGTGTGTGTGTGTGTGTGTGTGTGTGTGTGTGTGTGTGTGTGTGTGTGTGTGTGTGTGTGTGTGTGTGTGTGTGTGTGTGTGTGTGTGTGTGTGTGTGTGTGTGTGTGTGTGTATACTACCAGTCAAAAGTTTGGAAACTGTACTATTTTGATTGTTTTAAAGAAGTCTCTTCTGCTCACCAAGGCTGCATTTATTAGATCCAAAATACAGCAAAAACAGTAATATTGTGAAATATTTTTTACAATTTAAAGTAACTTTTTTCTATTTGAATATATTTTTGCAACTTATTTCTGATTCAAAGCTGAATGTTCAGCATCATTACTCCAGTCTTCAGTGTCACATGATCCTTCAGAAATCATTGTAATATGATGATTTGCTGCTCAAGAAACATTTATGATTATTATCAATGTTGAAAACAGTTGTGTATAATGCATCCTTGCTGAATAAATGTATTAATTTCTTAAAGTTAACCCCCCCCCCCCACCCAAAAAAAATCAAAATAAATCTTACCGACCCAAAACCTTTGAACGGTAGTACAATGTAGCAAAAGCTTTCTATTTCAGATAAATGCTGTTCCTTTGAACTTTCTATTCATCAAATAATCCTGAAATTTTTTTTTACACAACTGTTTTCAACATTGATGATAATATTATTTCCTGAGCAGCAGAGAGAGAGAGAAATTGTAAATTATATATAATTTTTTATATATACGAAGATAATACATAAATACACTCACCTAAAGGATAATTAGGAACACCATACTAATACTGTGTTTGACCCCCTTTCATCTTCAGAACTGCCTTAATTCTACGTGGCATTGATTCAACAAGGTGCTGAAAGCATTCTTTAGAAATGTTGGCCCATATTGATAGGATAGCATCTTGCAGTTGATGGAGATTTGTGGGATGCACATCCAGGGCACGAAGCTCCCGTTCCACCACATCCCAAAGATGCTCTATTGGGTTGAGATCTGGTGACTGTGGGGGCCATTTTAGTCCAGTGAACTCACTGTCATGTTCAAGAAACCAATTTGAAATGATTCGAGCTTTGTGACATGGGGCATTATCCTGCTGGAAGTAGCCATCAGAGGATGGGTACATGGTGGTCATAAAGGGATGGACATGGTCAGAAACAATGCTCAGGTAGGCCGTGGCATTTAAACGATGCCCAATTGGCACTAAGGGGCCTAAAGTGTGCCAAGAAAACATCCCCCACACCATTACACCACCACCACCAGCCTGCACAGTGGTAACAAGGCATGATGGATCCATGTTCTCATTCTGTTTATGCCAAATTCTGACTCTACCATCTGAATGTCTCAACAGAAATCCAGACTCATCAGACCAGGCAACATTTTTCCAGTCTTCAACTGTCCAATTTTGGTGAGCTCGTGCAAATTGTAGCCTCTTTTTCCTATTTGTAGTGGAGATGAGTGGTACCCGGTGGGGTCTTCTGCTGTTGTAGCCCATCCGCCTCAAGGTTGTGCGTGTTGTGGCTTCACAAATGCTTTGCTGCATACCTCGGTTGTAACGAGTGGTTATTTCAGTCAAAGTTGCTCTTCTATCAGCTTGAATCAGTCGGCCCATTCTCCTCTGACCTCTAGCATCAACAAGGCATTTTCACCACAGGACTGCCACATACTGGATGTTTTTCCCTTTTCACACCATTCTTTGTAAACCCTAGAAATGGTTGTGCGTGAAAATCCCAGTAACTGAGCAGATTGTGAAATACTCAGACCGGCCCGTCTGGCACCAACAACCATGCCACGCTCAAAAGTGCTTAAATCACCTTTCTTTCCCATTCTGACATTCAGTTTGGAGTTCATGAGATTGTCTTGACCAGGACCACACCCCTAAATGCATTGAAGCAACTGCCATGTGATTGGTTGATTAGATAATTGCATTAATGAGAAATTGAACAGGTGTTCCTAATAATCCTTTAGGTGAGTGTATATGCATACGTAATATTTAATTCTATCATATTTTTTTATAATTTAAATATTTTATTCATTTAAATCTGTGTGTAAAAAAAATTTATTAGCATATTTTTTATAAAAGAAATCCCTGACTCTTATAGCTCTTTAATATAAAGCTCTTTTTCTTTGCATATCTGTGACAATCAGTGCAGGTCGTCTAACTTCAGAAGAGCCTGTTCTCCATGTCTTGGGCCATGGTTTTGACAGCACTTTACAGCTGGTATTAAGATTTTTTGTCAATCCAATCACAAGTGGATGACGCTAAATACAGGTGAAAACAAAGGTAGTGGAAAATGTATTCAAACGTTCAAACAGAAACAAAAGACCGTCTACCCTATTTTCCGTTCGGCAGGTGTTCGCTTTGAACTACATGTACTCTTTTTCCAGAAAGTTCATGGGAAGCAGCTGGAATGATTCACTTGTTAGATATGGTCAGTTAGAGTCAATTCAGATATCAAGCGATTATTTGGATCTGATCTACAGAGCAAAGACCCTCTCTCGTGTCATCATTGTCAACATGTAACTTTAGAGATTCCAGGTGCTTAAAATCAGCGTCTCATTTAGTGGTTGTGACATTTGACCATCGAAACTGAATTAACTCGCAACAAGATTATGTCAGTCTTCATAAGCTTTCCACTCGAGCCAGTCAGATTATGTCAGTGTTCCTAATGTTTCCACTTGAGCTAATCAGAGAACCGTCGACCTTCTCTTATAAACATGTAACCTCTGACAGGTTCAAGTGCGGTAAAAATGTTTCTCCTCTTCAGGACCACCTCCCTTACTGATGAAAAGAATTCGAAATAAACCCAAACAACCTCAATTTTGTTTTTCAAAGCATACGTGATTCAAGGATCGGCATGTTCATCCACTGTGACAGTTTCCATGATACCTGGCGCTTCCAAGCACTCCAACTATCATCTTCCATTTAAGTTAGTGTACTTTAAAACTATTGCCTGCCAGGGATGCGTTGCAGAGAAGGATTTTGCCTTCATGGCTTTCCAGTTAAATCATGTCTTTTTCATCCCCTTTCAATCCATTGCGTCCTTATTGTGGCTTCTCCCTTCATCGTGTAATGAAACAGGCATGTTGTTTTGCGCCGGCGTTAGCATGCTGTCCCAGAATGCGTGTTGGCGTCCTCCCTTGCACTGGTCACTCTGAACTCAGGCAAATACCACAAAATCCCCCTCCAATAAAAAGGTCCCCTGTCCCCTGAACCTCTGCGGCGAGGCTTTTTCCTGCTTGTCTGGTTATGGGGTCGTTTCTTGGTTTGGCAAGCAACAGAACTTGACTTGTGACCTCTCTGTACACCCTACGGGACTGTGTGTCTGGGTGAGCAAGGGAGAAAACAGTGGCTAACCCCATGCCTATTATCATTTTAAAAACTGATTTTGCAGTAAAGACCAAGCACAACCAAACCCAGTCTGCATGCATATCTTCAAATAGCTTTTGGAAGTCTGATTAATTTCAGAGACTCGGTTGATTCGGATAGTTTGTTTTAGGTAATCAGTTCATTCACATGGCTCATTTCAGGTTAAATGATTCGTATGACTCGTCTCTCAGTAGCGTTCTCAAAAGTCCCTTTGCATTATTTTACTTAATGTGGTTAAATACTGTTGTTTACTACTGTTTTTAACATTTTTATTGTATTATTTACCGCCAAGTTTGTTGCCGTCTCCCAGGAGCGGTTCTAGGATTTCACCCTTCACTCTTTTCCCTCACTGCTGATAACACTACTGAGTGTTATGGCTGTGTATAGCAGAATGTCGATAGCGCAAATATAAAGGATATTTGGGGTTAGTGATTGGCACAAATATCGATTTCGATCTTGATTCAGTATCACTTCATACACTCACCTAAAGTATTATTAGGAACACCATACTTATACTGTGTTTGACCCCCTTTCATCTTCAGAACTGCCTTAATTCTACGTGGCTTTGATTCAACAAGGTGCTGAAAGCATTCTTTAGAAATGTTGGCCCATATTGATAGGATAGCATCTTGCAGTTGATGGAGATTTGTGGGATGCACATCCAGGGCACGAAGCTCCCGTTCCACCACATCCCAAAGATGCTCTATTGGGTTGAGATCTGGTGACTGTGGGGGCCATTTTAGTACAGTGAACTCATTGTCATGTTCAAGAAACCAATTTGAAATGATAAAGGGTTGGACATGGTCAGAAACAATGCTCAGGTAAATGCCGTGGCATTTAAACGATTCCCAATTGGCACTAAGGGGCCTAAAGTGTGACAAGAAAACATCCCCCACACCATTACACCACCACCACCAGCCTGCACAGTGGTAACAAGGCATGATGGATCCATGTTCTCATTCTGTTTACGCCAAATTCTGGCTCTACCATCTGAATGTCTCAACAGAAATCGAGACTCATCAGACCAGGCAACATTTTTCCAGTCTTCAACTGTCCAATTTTGGTGAGCTAGTGCATATTGTAGCCTCTTTTTCCTATTTGTAGTGGAGATGAGTGGTACCCGGTGGGGTCTTCTGCTGTTGTAGCCCATCCGCCTCAAGGTTGTGCATGTTGTGGCTTCACAAATGCTTTGCTGCATACCTCGGTTGTAACGAGTGGTTATTTCAGTCAAAGTTGCTCTTCTATCAGCTTGAATCAGTCCATTCTCCTCTGACCTCTAGCATCAACAAGGCATTTTGGCCCACAGGACTGCCGCATACTGGATGTTTTTCCCTTGTCACGCCATTCTTTGTAAACCCTAGAAATGGTTGTGTGTGAAAATCCCAGTAACTGAGCAGATTGTGAAATACTCAGACCGGCCCGTCTGGCACCAACAACCATGCCACGCTCAAAATTGCTTAAATCACCTTTCTTTCCCATTCTGACATTCAGTTTGGAGTTCAGGAGATTGTCTTGACCAGGACCACACCCCTAAATGCATTGAAGCAACTGCCATGTGATTGGTTGATTAGATAATTGCATTAATGAGAAATTGAACAGGTGTTCCTAATAATCCTTTAGGTGAGTGTATGTATATAGCCTACTGTACATATAAGGAAAAATAAGTTTGCCTTTTTAGCACTATTTTAAACTTGTCTTGGGTCAAATTATATTTGCTTGCATTCATTAATATTCACTTGTGTGTGCTTATATAAGTATCATAAAAAAATGTAGGATGTAAGTTATTAAAGTTTTAAAATTTCACATTTAAAGAAATCTAGTGTTTGATCATATCTAATGTATTAAAATGCAAAACCTAAAAATAAGTAAGCAGTTATGATCTACAATACTTTTTTGAGCAACTAGTATGTATATTTATTAAAGAGCCATACAGGCACCTAGTGTAAACCATGTCATTACAAATGAAATATTATTTTTCCAGCCACAAAATGACTCTAATTTGCCTCTTTGCTTTGGAATTCTCTATTTAAACCTTAATTACTACACTAATTGTAATATAAATAAGAAAAATATTAGAAGAAAAATATTGTAATTCATTAAATGGTCATTAATGGACCACAATTATTTCACAAATAGTAGGCCTATTTAGTACCAAAAGATCAAAATATTCAATAAATATTATTAAACTAAAATATAGAACATTTATTTAATTGAAAAATAGTTAAGGTGTATGGTCACATTTGACCACCAATGAGTATGAGTGTGAGCAATTAGTAAGGAATACCTGAGGCCTAAATACAAAAAAAACATTAACATTAATGTTAACAATGTTGCATCTCCATCACTCTCCATAATAAAATGATACTGTAAATATGGTTGACGTAATAATCAATGCACACTATGCAGTACTGTTTACCAAAAATTGCTGCAAATACCTGTATAGTGTTAAGCTGTTGTCTATCCGCTTAAGCCATTCAAATGTATTGACAGCGCTGGTTTGTTTAGAACTATTGAGAGCGCCATGAACCACGTGACCGAGACGGAGGGAGAGCGGGGAAAGGAAATGCAGCTGAACGAATAAGCTGCGTGTTTAAATAGCGTTAAAAAATGAGTAACAACAAGCAATATGTGGCGGCCGATGTTGATTCTGTGATTCCCACTTTCAATACATTTTGATAATATAGTTGATAGTTTTAGGGGGGCTGGCATGACAGAAAAAGGATCTAGAACCGCCCCTGCCATCACCCTAATATAGATCCTCATTGTGTTTTAGTTGACTTTTTATTTATTTATTATTATATAATTTTATAATTTATAAAAAAATTTGCTCCCTTAAGTAGCTCAAATACTTAATGCTTGGTAGGCCAAATCCCAGAAATGAGTTATCTTTTTATTTTTTTTACTTTGGTTTTTTGATTAACATTTTTCAGTTGTCTGACTACACAAGCTCAAGATATTTTGATGTTTTATTAACCCTAAAATGCATAAATACCCCCTTTTGATTTTTTAAAAACTTTTTCTTGTCTACTCACTTTCACAGCCTCTTTGTTTTTATTATCACACTTCAGCAAACGATTCTAACTCACACTTTCAAGGAAAGAGTTGTTACTGGTGGTGACGTTGAAGTCATGTGACCGTGGTGTAGTCTGTTTACAGTAATATATAGCTTATTAACTCTGCCAATTGACTGTTCACAAAGACCCGACCCCTTTAGTTACTGTTGCTATGTCCGACAAGCCGCGCTCTCACACCACACATCATGTTCTCACGTAGAGAAAATACATTGTGGAGCAAAGAGGATACTGACAACTAGGGGTGGTGAAAAAAATCGATTATCGATTAATCGCGAGTATGTTATGGACGAGCATGAATCGATCATTAAATTTTCAAAAATCGATTTTTTTATTTATCTAAACCTGACTCTACCACCGTGTGTGTGTGTGTGTGTGTGTGTGTGTGTGTGTGTGTGTTCATTAGATGAATGTAAATCTGTCGTTAATGCTGAGATGATTCTGAGGGAACACTCTAGAAATCCTCCCGCCTCGCCTCCTCTGGAGCTCAGGCACATTAGCATTAGCGCGTTAGCACGGCTCAGATTCGCGCACAAACACAGAATAAACGCCTTCAATCCGCAGATTTATGAGCGCTTCAGATGAGCGAGCGCGACACACATCGACGCGCACATTCGCGGGAATTAAGGCGATCCTGAGGACGCGATGAGCGGATCTCACACACACACACACACACAGCCGGACTGATGCTGGAAACACACCGCCGCTCCGCTGCACCGACCCGCGGCTCCCGCTCACGGAACCGAACGGGCCTCGACACTCCTCCGACACAAACCCGTTTTTCTTCTGTCGTTTTTTCCCCTTTTGTCTTTCTCACGTCAGGAAACCAACGAGAGGAGCTTGAGCGTTCCACGCGTTCCCGCCCCCCTCACGCGCGCACCGCATCCATCACTCTTGACATTTTGTCACTGTGTTCTACAGTACAGTATATAAGCTGAAGCTACAGTAAGTTGTTCAAAAATGTTCATTTTGTCTTCTTAATGATTAAATTGGACAATTTTCTTCTAGAAAGACAAGGTGTTTGGAGAAAAAACTTCTTCTTTACCTTGACATGTTTCGACTGCAACCTACAGTCTTCCTCCACCTGAACACGTTGTCTTTCTAGAAGAAAATTGTCCAATTTCTACAGTATGTTGGTTCTGATCTACTTCCTAAAGGAAATAAGCCTTTCATTTATTTGTTATTGTTTAGTTCAACTTGATGAGTCACAACACAATGTGATGTATTCATTTCTGTGTAACTACACGACACTACACGACAAGTGCTTTGAGTTGTTGTTACTCAATAAAAGAGTTAAGTAATTCAGTAGCTGACTTTTTTTTATACTGCAATCACTTTGTAGTGTATTTTCGTTTACTGTTGTGAAATGGAAAATCAATAATCGCTAATCGAGAATCGTTAATAATCGAAAATCGACTGTAATCGAATCGGGACTTCAATAATCGTAATCGAATCGAATCGGAAAATCAGACAGATTAACCACCCCTACTGACAACACAGGGCAGGTTACTTTTAATAAGTCTCAACTCTAAAATTGTAATTTTTTATAGGAAATACTGTTTTGTGGCTCTTTAATGTCTGGTGACAGATTGCTCAGTTAAAGCTGCTTGTGAACCGATCATCTCTTCCTTCTAGTTAATTTATAGTATCAAATAAACATGAATGAACACTAAAAGAAATGTTGTTTGAACCGCGGAAAGACATCAGTACACACCGTTTTTCAAGTTCAAGTCCACCGACATTAATCTACGAACTCTCTTGACTGCATTGTTGGACAAAAATGGCGGATTTTGATTGGTCAGATCGCCTGTCAATCAAACTCCCGGCGAAAGGTGAATTGTATTTAGGCTTCAGAATTCATAAAAAGTTTTTAATTTGTGCCTATTCTGTGCATTATGGAAAAACATGTATGAACGAACTGTTCAATAATGCAAAAGCCAATGGAAATTCTATTGGGTTTCTTTCAAGGGAACCAGGGTGATGCTGACTTAATGGTTTGGCCTCCAAAAATACAGCATCATACGCAAACAGAAGTTCATATTTTAATGAATTAAGCTTCCTTGATTTGGATAAATGTGGATTTGATCCAAGTAAAATCACATTTTTGCTATAGAATGTAATTCACACTCCACTTCCACTATCACTCAGAAAATTATACCCTTTAGCTTTTTCCCAAAACTCGCCCAAAACTCTCCTGCACACAGATCCTCTGAAAGACCCTGGCATGAACATCTGGTCACATGTCTTACATATACATAAAAGAGTTGAAGAAAAACAGACTCCTTGTACATTTTTCCAGCTGTACTTGATCATCCAATGCCACAGTGTTGTCACACATGGAGAAAGTGGATATGACTGAATCGGTGTTATTTCAGAATGGAATTGTACACAGGTGCTCCCATGGGCTCTTGACTGATTGCTAGATGGCCCGGCGTCCTCAAAAGAGGAATTTGTCTTGCTGACAAACTTTGGTAATGCTTAACCCTTCCTTGCCAACACCTCCAATTCCTTTTCCGATATGAAGCTGAAGACAAAAGAAGCAAACCCAAAGCATTTGGAGAGTTCAAGCCAGGAAACATTTCCTTCCTCTATTACACGTGAACAAATCTCATTTCAGTAAAATGACACTTGCAGTATATACAACAGCTTTCATTATATGTATAGTTTTTATCTTTTGATTAAAATATACTTTAAATTAGGATAGTACATTTTTCATCTTCTCATGTTCTTTCATTTTAGTCAGTTTTATTCTGACTAAAATGGCATCTTCGGTGACTATCTAAATTAATTAATAAATTAGTTAATGAACCTGTTTTACCGGTTTATTCACTGTTCAGCTTCAGTTCAATTGACCTTTCGGTAAGCCCCTCCCCTCGAACGCAGATGAGCCAATAGCAGTTGAGTATCAGTTGCGCTGGGACCGGAACTCAGGCATCTTTTGGTGTCAGCGCCATAGAAAACCATTGGAAAATCCGAAGCTCTCATCGGTTTGATGGTGTGTATGCTACAAAAATGCTAAAATGTCATGCCTGAGATACTGTAACACTGATTCCAGGGATCCTGAGAGTATCATCTGTTTCTCTCATTAAGTTACGATTAAAGTCCCTGCTAACATACAAACCGAAATAACTAACTGTTCTCACGTCATGTAACACTGTAGGTCAAAAACACGAAGGTCTACATTTCAGTGCCTCTCCATTTTAAACTGGTTATATGTAAATTAATTTAATTTTAGATATGTTTAAGGTCTACATTATCTGTCCTACTAAGGAGGACTCCTATTTTGATGGGTATTAAAGTATACGGGTAGTGAAAGGAAGAGCTCGCACGCAGTTTATCGGAGTTGTTTTGCAGATACAAAGTTTACCAATTATTAACTGCACCCTCGAAAAGGCTTACGGTCTGTGTATATGTTTGTCTACTGTTAGTTGTATGAGTGTTTTTGTGTAATTCGCTGTGTATGTTAATGGTAATGTAACGGAGAGAGATAGTTTGTGAATGAGACGTTAATGCGCACTTCTTATGCTTTGTTTGTTCAGCTCTTACTATGATTTATTGGAGTGAAAAAGGACATAATAAACTTGATAAACCATCAGTAAAGTTTGGCCATCATTCGGACGGGATATATGCTACATTCTGTGTCCAAAAACATCTTGGGAGAAGGTTTTCACACTGACAGCTGTCATTGTAAGATATAGCAACTCTGTTTGTTTGTCCGAGTTAGCAACAGTAACTAAGGGGGGCAGGGTTTACCGATAGGTCAATTGTGTCAATCCCTGACATTATTGATTATTTAAAACAATCATAGTCTTTCTTGACTTTTCTTCTTCTAAAAACATTGTTAGTTAATTGTTAATATCTTGATTTTTATCATATGTCAACATTATTTGAATTAAAATAGTTTATTGTCAGGGTGGAAATTTTCCGACAAGAGCAAGAAATCCACTGTTAATGTTTGTGTCAGTAGTTTTGTTAACCAGATTAACACTGGATGAAACCTTTCCAAATATAAAAGTAAATATATATGAAAGTGTTATGATAGACACACTGTAAAAAAAAAAATTAAATTGTGGAATTTTTCAAATTGATAATTACATATTGGCCCAATAAATGACTTCCAAATAATTATCCCCATACAAAAAGATGCATTGTACTAATCCTAGCCAAATTTTCTGAGATTTTAACAGAAGTATGTGTGTTGAACATCATCTGTTAGTTTTGAATGTGGGAGAAAACTGGTTAATTTGAAACCTTTTTGCTCTATTTTCAACTTCCTGGTTTAAATTTGTCTTCATGTCAAGGCTGTGATGTTTTCTCGTACTATAGTACGGCGATGACTCATCGGTGTCTCATAATTATTCATGAGACTGCGTGTCTTTATCCTATTAGAAGACACGTTGCTTAATTCATGACAGCACACGCTTAATTATTCATGACAGCATGCATTGATAGGCCTTTACCTCTGACTGGCGCTTCAAACAGTGAGACCGCATACAGTAAGTAAGAGATGCATTAATGGATCAAAAACGAGTGTTTTTCCTCTTTGTATGAGTTTCTGCGTTGCCTATCAATCAAATCAAATCACTTTATTGTCACTCTACCATATGCACAAGTGCAACAGTAGGTGAAATTCTTGGTGCAGTTCCGAGCAACATAGCAGTCATGACATCACATGTACAACATTTAAGCAACAACAGATTACACATCTGATGCGCACACAATTACTCACAGCACAGTATACACTACAATAAACAATAAATAATTTACACAATGTGAGTGTAGTTCTCACAGCTTTAAACAATATACACATACTTACAATATACATATACTTGAAACAATATACACTAAACATACATTAAACAATAACAATATACATTAAGCTATAGTAATAATATACAATGTACAGTATACAATATGTTCACAAATTGAAATCCAAAGTGCAATAGATGCTGTATGATAAATAAATGTGTATATAATGTGTGTGTATCTACAGTGGGTTGTGCTGAGTGATATTCTGTCCAGTGTGTGTTATGATACTGATGGATCAGGAGTTAAGTAGTCTGATTGCTTGTGGGAAGAAGCTGTTCTGGAGTCGGCTGTTGCGTGTTCTAATGCTGCGGTACCGTCTGCCTGATGGCAGCAGTGAGAGCAGCCCATGGTTCGGGTGGCTAGAGTCTCTGATGATCCTCTGAGCTCTCTTCACACACCGCCTGGCATAAATGTCCTGGAGGGAGGGAAGCTCACCTCCGATGATGCAGCTGGCCGTGCGCACTACCCTTTGCAGGGCCTTGCGGCTGCGGGCGCGGGCAGTACTGTTGCCGTACCAGGTGGTGATGCATGCATGTTCTCTTCAGTAGGTCCTGAGTCTTCACACAAATGCGATTCATCCACACTGTGAGTGTAACTGCTCTTCACGGCCATTTAACCGACCAAACGGCTTATAACTCCACAAAATAAGCCCAAAAGTTATCAAAGTTATGCAACAGCGTGTTCATATATATGCAGGGAACAAATTGCGAATGGCTGTGCATTTAATTGTCCATTGAATTATAGCTGTCACAGGATATAAGCTTACAAAACCACTTACAAGTGTATATTGTGTTGCGTGTTACTTAATGGTAATTTGCAGCATGCGTTTGAGGGAAGCTTTGATGCTTTTAATGAGAGCGAAATAAAATTGTCTGAATCAGAAGCCGTTGATGTGCTCTCATGCCGCGTTCCAGGCAACCCGTAACCCGTGTTTTTCCAACCTTCTACCTGTGAAAGTGCACTGGAACGGCAGTCAAACCCGTGACTTCCCACCCGTGAACTCGTACTAGATCGATGTACTCCCAGTTACGAGATCTGACGTCACATAGCCCGCGAAGCAACAATGGCAGCCCCTATGGACGCGGTGTTTATGAAAGTCGTACATTAAAAACCAAATATAAGGTATTGCTCTAACGTTTTTTATCCGCAAATGTTATGCATTATCAGCAGCTTTTCTAGTGTTAGCTAGTTTTCAGGCCATGGAGTGCAAGAATAAATTAATACCAAATACATTTCCAAATATGCAAATAACGTAAAATAAAAGGTATAACAGCTTCTCTTGTCTTATGCACAGTTTTTTCTCCTCCGTTTCCCTCAAATAGGCATGGTGTAAGCACCTTTGGTGATAGAAATGATTGAAAATGAGCATAATCCCCGTAAGGTTCGCCATTCTTTGTTTACATCTAGCTACCGCTCAGGCAGTTTGGCGTGACTTTGCCTGGAATGCTACAAAGTCGTGAGTCGTGGTTTGAAGTCGCAACTTACAGGCTCAAAAACCTGCCTGGAACGCAGCATCAGTCTCCCCTCGTCCCCCTCCACTCCGCCGCTAAACCACGCCCACTTTTATAGCATTTTTCAAAACTGTGGTGAGAACTGACGGCTGCTGAAACAGGGGGTTTCATGACCCTTTAAGGTCTTCACTCAAAATTAAAAATGTATATTCACCGAACATGAAGTCGAAGTGAAAAATCCACGTTGGATGAACAAGTCCTTTGTCCAAAAAACTGTATTCGCATGCCTGAGGAAAACCGTTCGTATGGAGAATTCAAATGAGGATGCACGGGAGAGCGAGCAGAGCCGAACCAGCCGCTGCTGAAGACCGAAACAAACATTCCCAAGAGAATAGAGATATTCGTCACAAGCCAGTATTGAGCACTGAAATTATTCCCCAGAGTTTTGCTTTATGGCCCAGTATGAAGTTTAAAAGACATTTTGTAGAATCACGAGTTCATGCATTCATTGGTTTCATGAGTGTGTTCTCGGTTACCACATAATTATCTGATGGTAGTCAATAGTTTTATTTTCCTCATGTCATACATGTTTAAAATATTAAGTAAATGAAGTCATTTGTGTGATGTGCGCGTCATGCGACCGTTGAAGACGGTGCCGTTAGGTGTCATCTGCCTTTTTTCAGGGCTTATTGCCTTTTAATATCAACCATGTCAAGCTTGTGATTTTCTTATTCATCCATTCATTCGTCTCATCCTCATTATATAATACAGAACTTCTGTTCGGTCACTTGCCAGATGTGATGCAGGGGAACTTTGTCATTAATGGTAGTTTTAGCCTATGCAGTGCTACTTCCATGTATTCAGAGTTTCTCCTTATTTAAAATAATGTATTTTCACCAAATATCCTTGTTAATAAAGTAATGTGATAAAATGTCAACCCTGTTGTCTGCGTAATATATTTATGTTTTTAGTCATTTTTGTCTTTTGGGACAGTGAGAAATAAACAATTGTTACTACAATTAATAATATTTAATTGAACCAACCTCACAGTTTGGTAAATTACCTTTTTCCAATTGGCTCAACATATTATTTCTGAGCCCATGTTAACAGACTGTTGCCAAAATTGATAAAATTCAATTCACAGAAATTCAATTTGGCCAATTGAAAAATTTAGATGTGACCAGTCACTAGAAAATGTTGAATTGGAGAGGTCTGAAATTTGTTACAGTTGACAGCAATTGTTTTCTGTCTTCGATGTTAGGGCTTTCCCTAGTTTATCAGTGTTTGTTTATATATGCATCTCCTAAATACCATCTAAAAAATAAAACTGAGTATTTATTTTATATACATGGTGTAGGGACAGATGACATGGAAAGTGTCTAGTGTAAAAGGGTAATTCATCACTTCTCATTATCCAAAAATGTTTGTACATGTTGGGCTGCACCTCCAGCAAGCTGGGAGTTGGCTTTGGGGCCGGGTGGGAATGACAGATTGGTTTAGGGAGTTCAAATCCACAGCCCCAAACATTGTCTGTCATGTTCTGCACTCTTCCTAAGACCCTCTCATATCCATCATGGCGTGGGCCCCTGGATGAGACACTTAACTAAGTCCACACATGTCCTGTTACCTGTATGTCTTCATTCATTTAGATGACGACTGCTTCAGCTGGGTGGTCTCCATGACTGACGTGACTTACTCCACGTGTGATGTTCTTAGAGGGAGTGTGCGGCGTAGTTCATCAGTAGTTCATTCACCTGTCGACTTCAAGGTAGGAATTCATCACATGGTGGGTTACTGCATGCTCCGTTGGAAATGCTACACAATGGATCAGGTTTAGGGATAATTTGGATGGAACAACAGAAGGTGTTTAACGCTTTCATGTGGTTTTGGGGAAAGGACTATTTAACAAATCCTACACGTTCACCTTTCTCATCTCTCACCGACTCCCAAAGCCTCCCTCTGAAGGTGGCTCCATAAAAATTCCTCCAGCATGTTCTGTAAACATTGTAAATTCCCCACTGTCTCTACTAATGGAGAAGATATCCAATGCTTACATTAGTTTAAAAGTGCTGTAGCTTTGGAGGATGATAAACTGCTCGGCGGCCTAGAGCTTACTCCTTTCGGCTTTGCCTCTATAATTGAGAAAGAGTGCTGAGGAAAGATGGACTGTTTTACTGCCACAATCCGTGTCCGAACAGACCTCACACTGCAGCTATGACTGTCCATTCTCTCACTCCCCCCGCACACACACACACACACACACACGTGTGTGTATATATGTGTCCGTGAGCCAGGCCTGGAAGTTCGGCTGTCTGTTCGCCGTGTCTGAAGTCCTGCCATGGGTGTGTTCTGTTTACTGGGAGCTGTGGGAAATGAGGGGTGGAACCGGAGTGGGAAATTGTTCTTGGAGGAGGGGGAGAGGCTGCAGTCTAAACACCCAGTCCAGCTGCTTTGGCCTGTTGCATGGGCCAGAGAATGCAGCGCTCCCCTCGTTACATCATAGTCAGTGGTCCCAGGTCCCATCGGCACACATGCTGACACTTCTCACTCACTTCAGTGCGTGTAAGAACAGCAGCCATTCAAATATTTGTCTATTGGGTTCGTGAACGATTGGAGGGTGCCAAGATCGTGGAGTCGTCTGGTTTGTTCCAGAGGCCCTAAAGCCAATTTGTGGCCGGCCGGTGAGGTGATTGCCGAACTCTCGAGGTCACATCCAAAGCAGGAAGTAAAGGAGTCTGAATTAGCTCTTCAACCTAGTCATATGAAGTCAGAGAAGAAAGGCGGAAAGCTGATACCTGAACTTCCACTGGAGTTAATGAGTAGGGCTTCCTTTGACACAAGTGCAAAACACAAAGGGAGCGTGTGTTTTTCCGATCAGAGAGGACAGACCAGATGGGAAGTATACCGGACACCCCCTGAGCACAGTAACAGAAGAAAAGGCAGCAGGGGCCTAAGTGATTCTGTCAGACACTGACACTTCCTATGAGCAATTTTATTACTTCTGGTACAACGAATGGAACCTGGATCTCTGTGTTTTACCTTCGCGGTCCTGATGTGTTTGACACAAACTGTCCTTGTAGTTTGTTGTCTTCCCTCAAAGTCCACATTTGGATCCTTTTTTGTTTTCACAAAATACTAATGGTATAACTCACCAGCAGCCGCTGCAATAAAACACATTTTTCTACGAAAACATCAAATGTCAAAGCATGATTTATTGATGGAGAGGGCTTGTTGCACTACTGCTTATTTTTTCAAAATACCGACATACACCGGAATGTTTTTTAAATCAAGACTAATCTCCCAAGGTTGCTTTTTCAGTTTGGATTTTGATATCTTGACTGAAGATCTGAACAACTCACCTTGTTGTCCCGGTCAGAGTAAAATCTCAAACACCATTCATAAGTCCATCTATCAAAGCAGTGACACATTACTGACGTGGTTTCCTGTGTGTGTTAAAATCCAGTTCCTCCTCGTGCGGTTCCTCTGCACAGCAAGGGCCAATAATGTGCACCTCAGATGATCTACTTGTCAATTTGGCATTTGGCAAAGATTTCCAGACATGTCCAAGTCAAGCTTAGTGTCAGATGCATCTCATGATATATTTTGGAAAGGGATTTACATATGTTTAATTACTGTTGGAATAGTTATATTTCTGAGAACACAGCCCTAAAAAGGGTAGTACCGTGTCCTGTAGTGAATAAAACTCAGGGTATGTAATTGGGAGGTTGCTAGTTTCCCAAAAGAATAAAGTAATGAGCTATCACCACTGGACCCTTGAGCAAGGCACTTAACCCCAGGTTACTTCAGTGAGATTACTCTTGAAAGTCCACTGGAAGTTGATTTGGATAAACACTTTGCAAAATTACTACATGCTGCAAAAAGGGTAGACTAACATTTTCAGGTAAGAGATGTTTGCTGCTTATCTGAAAATGTTACAGGCTCGCCAAAAGTTAATGGCACATTGTCATCAAGAGACCATGTTGTGGAAATCCAAGTCGAGAAAGGATACAGCCAGGGAAACTGTGCCGCTATCACGATGAGCTGCTGTACATTTGGAAGAAATCCAAAGTTATTAGTACAGCTATCATGGGATCGAACAGTTGGACTGTCGGTGCATAAAATTCAAGGGTTTGAACATTGAGCCTGAAGCCGTCTAAAAGCAACTCTCCCAAAAACACTGAGTCATCATTCACATACACTTCCACTGAAGTCAGTCCGTGGCCCCATGATAAATGGTTCACAACCCTCTTTGGTCAAGGTCGAGTGGCTCCAAGTCACTGTTTGGCAAAGGGGTTAATTAGGCATGACCGTATCTATGTGTGTTATGAATGAATCCCATTTAGCTATGAGCTGCCGCGCACTCTTAGCCTACCTCATTACGCACCATCTTATACTCTTATCTGTCACTCTGTCCACAGCGTATGGCGTCTAACATACGGAAACCACACACACAAGCTTTACAGCTCAGCAGGATCATTTGCAGCTAGAGCACGTTCTGTGCATAGCCCTTTGTGACGGCCCTATGGAAATGATTCAAATCAGTATGTCCGACCTATGCAACTTGTTTAATTAGCTAATTACCTAGAGAATGGCTGTCATGGAAGAGCTTCCGCAGCACTGGCTATACAATAGAAGAGAATAGGATGAATTATGCTTCTTTGTCAGTGCAACTAATATACTGCAAGTAGAGAGAGAGAGAGTAGGGTGAACGGGTTCATTGGCCGGTATACAACGATACTGGCATGGATGCACACAGGGACACGTACACGCATGCGTGCATGCATCTTTCTAGATGGATGCATCTCACACGTACACAAAGCCCAAACAAACTGACAGAGCAAAGAGTAGGAGGTGATACTGCGAGGTTATACGAAGTGCAAAATGTACGAGCAAGAGTGAAAGGTAGATAGAAAGAACTCCTTGATCTCGTTGATGGTAGCGCGGCACAAAGAAACAAGGAAAGACCAAAAAAACAAGCTCTTCATGTATTGTTCATTGGGCTAAGGGGGACTGTGACTCATAAAGCTGAAGGATTCATACCCTTTTGACCTCTCACAGGAAGGGAGACCAAAGATAGCAGCAATGCAGGTGTGAAGAGCTTCCAAGAAGCCAGATATTTTAGACCTTCTCGTTTATTTGTGTTTTTCCTTGTCATTTTTAATGAATAGAGACCTGCTTTTCTTTTTCTCTTGGCCGCTTCCTTGCCTACATTTGGAAATAAAAAAATCGATCATTATTTTTTAATACTGCATTTCATTACAGGTCAGCCGCTGGATTCCTCTATGGGTTTGCATAGAGGCGAAAGTATTATTGCTTATAAATAAATATTATATGGACTTTGAGGTAATTCATGCATTCTAAAGCTATTGCACACAAGTGGGTGGAGGCTACACACCCAAATACCAATAAACAAATAGAGTCTATTATCCACTTCTCTGACCCCAACCCATGTCACTCAAGATTTGCGTAAGGTTTTGTGAAAACCAGAAGTGTTGCCCAACTGTCGACATAAAGCTTCCAGACGTTCTGGATCTCTACGTCAAAATTCTTCGAAACCGAAACAGGGAGACTGAAAATATCAGCACCTGCATTCACTCCGTGGCCAAACAGAACCTGAGGAAGATCATGCCTGCCATGTTCTCCATTCATCAACTATGAGACTGAGGCCTTCTGTAGATAGTGAAAAATGTGGTGCTTTGTTGACAGTTGAGCACATTTGTGGTAGGGGTTGAACAACTTCAGATTTTCTAAAGTCGACATTTATGTGATAAAAGTCGTACTAGATGCTGATGACGTCATTAATTAACAAATAAGCCTGAACCTTGAGCTGAGACGCGAACACAGGTTTTCTTGTGCACTAGCCCATAAGGTTATTGCTCCTACATAACAGCTTTTGTATCAGTTCTTTATGTCTTTGGGTCGTTATATTTCTCACAGATTTTTACTCTTTCTGAATCAGATACAGATAAAGTAGCACAATAAAGATTACATTGAATGCATTAGTGAGAGAGCGATTGCGTGCGATTAATTCTACCTGCCAGCGTCTCTCTAATAGTGAAGCTGTGAGTTTTAGTTACTAAGAAATATATGCTAGAACTTTTCAGTTTCTAAGCTATTTTATTGATAAATCACAGAACTGTGTTGACAATACATTTCAGCGCTACTGAATGATTTTCACATGAAGTGCGAGCTATGTGTGTGCGCTAGGGGTGTACGGTTCGGTACGTACCTCGGTTTTGAAATCACGGTTCGGTACGGGTTCGGTACAGCAGTTTTACAAAATTGCTTTTTATTTATTTTTTATTAAACAGTGGTTTATTGAAAAAAAAAAAAAAAAAGTAAATTCAAATTCAAATTCAAAATTGCTTTATTGGCATGAATGTAAATCATACAATATTGCCAAAGCTAGGAATAAATGAAAAAAAAAAAAAAAGTATCTGTCCTTAAATTAATTCAATTATAACTAAAAGTTTATTGAAGCTATTGCTGTAAAATATATTGGGAGCCCTTACTTGCAAATTAATATTAAAGGTTAACAACAGAGCCAAAACTATTAGCCTAAATTCAGTTGCTATTTATTTTTAGGTATAATAATCAACACTCAAATAACATAGTACGCAAACATGTAAACTTAAGGCAGTATAAGGCAGTTTTTGCAATAACTTCTAAATCTAATTATAAAATAGTTTTTGAAATATAATCATTTATACACGGTGTCAATCATTTTCATGACAGGTTTATTTAAACATACATGAAATAATCAAGACATCACTAACAGGTTCAGTAGAATATAATGAATATAACGGCTAATATAGTGCATATATTTAGTGAAAGAGTTGATTTCTCTAGTGAATACAATTCTGTGGACACTGAATGACCGCCTGAGGTAAATGTGATGCTGCATGACATTGTTTCGTTTACAAGCAGTTATATTGAGGTCTTTCCGCCGTTGAAACACTGACTGAGCAATTACACCACATATGACACGTGACAGTAAGTTGTAATGTATCCTCAACATACCTTCAGATGTTCATTCATGTTTATTCTTTAGGAAGAGATGATCGATCGCTTGAACTGATGCGCCTATACCAGGGGTCACCAAACTCGGTCCTGGAGGGCTCTGTCCTGCAGAGTTTAGCTCCAACCTCAAATAAACACACCTGAACCAGCTAATTAGTGTCTTACAAGGCCCTAGTTAGACACTGATTAGCATGTTCAGGTGTGTAGACCCCTGGCCTATAGACCCTTTTACAGCCCACGTGATCAAATAGTTGCGCGCGCATTTTGGCAACGGAAGTGGTGTTGTTCCCCAGTGGTTCTAACATGTTAGCAACTCCGAAAGTTTATCAAAGCGGTTTCCCAGCATCAAAATGTCTGGCTGTTGCGGCCATATATCCGGCCACTGTATATTTGGCCATCTGCTAACGTCTTCAATCCACTCCACTATAGTACACGGATCTGGTAGCCGAATACCATTTGATAAAATCAACTTTCTCTGTCTGTGTTGCTTAATCCGCTCGTGTAGCTTGACATGCTGCTGATTCTCGCCATAGTTTGTTGCCAAAATGCGCGCGCATACGTTGCTACGTCATCAGTGTGTACAAACAGTAAAAGGGTCTATACAGTGATCAGTCACGCCACATTAAAGAGCGACAAAACAGCATTTATCGTTTGAATTTCGTTATAACATGGACTGAATACTTAATATGTTCGTGTGGGAACTAGGATTGAAGTATGTTCCACGCTTAAAACAAGCCGACTGTTAACTGTTAAAGATTACATGCGTGCACCGAACCGAAAGCCCTGTACCGAAACGGTTCGGTACGAATACGTGTACGTTACACCCCTAGTGTGCACCTTACAATGGATGCAGCATGCATTCGTTTAGAACGGTGATTAACTAACCTGTATAATAAGCGTGCATTACAGTATTTATGTAATTTTTTTACCTCTTATAAGACGAATGTCATCTAGTATTCCCAGCATCATAACTTCCAGTGAATAAGGTCAAAATACTTCAAAGATATAAATACGTAGATGCCTCATTCGACCGATCCGTGCATGCACTAATGAGGAATCTATGTATATATCTATGATCGCGCCGGTATTTTGCATGTATTTTGACCTTATTCACCGGAAGTGATGGTGCGGGGACGGCTGATGCAGAGCCATAGAAAAAAATTAAATACATTTTTAAATATGGATATTTTTCTTACACAAACGCATCGATTCACTTCAGAAGGCCTTTATTAACACCCCAGAGCCGCGTGGAGCACGTTATTTGACAGACAGATGCATTTTTTTATGGACTTCAAAAACAGAGCAACTATTACTGCCATTATAATGCTTGGATTAGCCAGAACATTTTTTATATAACTCAGATTTTATTCATCTGAAAGAAGAATATCATATACACCTTGGATGACTTGAGGGTGAGTAAATCATGGGCTAATTTAAATTTTTGGGTGAACTAACCCTTAAAAGTCAGCTAGTTGACTAGTCTGTGCAACCCCTAATTTGTGATAGATCCAAAATGTTGATATCAGATGCATAAAAGATGCATGATATCAGCCTACATGTAAGGGCATTATATAAAGGCAATTTATTTTATCTTCGTAGGTGTATTTGTATAATAACTGGCATCAAAAGGTTCATGATATCATCCATTGTTCTACAACAAGTGTCTTTGAAAAAAATGTAATTCGTCTTTACAATGGAAATGCATCACAGGATGAAAGTGTTTCTTTGCTGTTATCCTCACACAGGAACAAGTGCAATTGACTTGCAACTAGATTTCATTGTTCAATTCCATCCAATTGCTTTTGGCTTTGTTTTGCTCATGTGCGTCAGGCTGTAGGCTTTCATCTTTGATAAGACACATTTTTATGAAGCGTTCGATTGGAATTGCTTGTAGCTCCCTCACTTTTCCTCTCTCTTGTGTATGTGTTTGTATGGTCTGTATGTCTGTATCTGTGAAGGTGTACGTGAGTTTGCAAACCTTCCACCTGTCAGGTCGGATTTTGTCCAAGCTAGAGATTCCTGGAACCGACATCTATATTCACTTTTATACATCCTGTGCTGTGTGAGTGCTAGAGAATAAAATACAGAGAAATTGCCAGTCATCCATCTTCCCTCCTGTCGTAACATAGACAGAATAAAAGAATAGATGTGGCTCATATGGGAGTGTAAATCCATCTTGCATAGGGCATTTTAAATCTACTCTACCATATATTTCTGCAAAATGTTTACAGTAAGCTCTTCATCTTTATTTCCTGTACAGTATCTCACTCCATAGTCAGTCCATCAATGTGATAGTAAACCTGGATATTGATTTCTCATGACTGCACCAAAATAGTTTTTCCTGTCCATACCCGTTTCATTGGATGTCATCAAACAAAAAGGTTTTGGGAAGTAATTTGTCTATTGAGACGCATATTTATTTATTGCCATCTTAACTATGCATAATTATACAGTTAGTTGTGTTTTATTATTACATTTAGCATTGTTAGAACAGATTATTTCAGTAGTTGACTTTAGACATTCTACTGTAAGTAACTTTGCCACTACATGTCAACTAACAGTCATTAGAGTATTAATTGTCTGGTTAATACACATAACATTATGACCACCTTCCTAATATTGTGTTGGTCCCCGTTTTGCTGCCAAAACAGCCCTGACCCGTCGAAGCATGGACTCCACTAGACCCCTGAAGGTTAGCTGTGGTATCTGGCACCAAGATGTTAGCAGCAGATCCTTTAAGTCCTGTAAGTTGCCAGGTGGGGGCTCCATGTATCGGACTTGTTTGTTCAGCACATCCCACAGATGCTCGATTGGATTGAGATCTGGGGAATTTGAAGGCCAAGGCAACACCTCAAACTCGTTGCTTGACAAACCATTCCTGAACCATTTTTGCTTTGTGGCAGGTACATTATCTGCTGAAAGAGCCACAGCATTTCCATGAAAGGGTGTAGTACATGGTCTAAAACAATGCTTAGGTAGGTGGTACGTGTCAAAGTAACATCCACATGGATGGTAGGACTCAAAGTTTCCCAGCAGAACATTGCCCAAAGCATCACTTGTCTTCTTCCCATAGTGTATCCTGGCGCCATGTGTTCCCCACGCACACTCACCGGCCATCCACGTGATGTAAAAGAAAACGTGATTCATCAGACTAGGTACACCTTCTTCCATTGCTCCGTGGTCCAGTTCTGATGCTCATGTGCCACTGTTGGCGCTTTCGGCGGTGGCAGGGGTCAGCATGGGCACCCTGACTGGTCAGCGGCTATGCCGCCGCATACGCAACAAACTGAGATGCTCTGTGTTTTCTGACACCTTTCTATCAGAACCAGCATTAACTTCCCGAGCAATTTGAGCTCCAGTAGCTCGTCTGTTTGATCGGACCACATGGGCCAGCCTTCGCTCCCCACGTGAATCAATGAGCCTTGTCACCGGTTCACCACTGGCCCTTGTAAAACTCGCTCAAATCCTTACGCTTGCCAATTTTTCCTGCTTCTAACATATCAACTTTGAGGACAAAATGCTCACTTGCTGCCTAATATATCCCACCCACTAACAGGTGCTGTGATGAAGAGAAAATCATGTTATTCACTTCACCTGTCAGTGGTCATAATGTTATGCCTGATCAGTGTTTCTACTAATACTCTAATGACTGCTAGTTGACGTAGTTGCAAAGTTACTTATAGTTAGTAAAATATCTAAAGTGGACTATTGAAATAAAGCGTAATATTATTACGCCACTCTCTGAAATTCTTTATTCTGATTGGCCAGTCGTGGCCTTCTGCAATCAAATATTTTTGTACAATGACTGCCAAACTCTATAAACTGTCTCACACGACTGATTTCCTGCATAGCTGGTCTAGTTTCATGTCAGTTGAAACGCTCTGAATCACTCTACACTCTCTTTCTTAACACATAATGAGATAATTCCAGTTCCAATCAATATTTCATGTCCGTTTAGTTTATTTATTTGCTAGGTAGCCGGGGTGATGTACAGTCAGGCGGTCATTATCGCAAAATTAAAAACCCTTCAGGGTGTATTTTTCAACATGTAACCCTGATGGTCTCAAGCATCAATCTGTTACATTTAGGATAACATTACATCACTCCCTGTGAATAATTGAGCACAACAGTGACCGCTCACTTTATCACAGGTCGTGGTTCAAGTATTTTCCCCATTCATTTTCTCTATAAGCCGTGTCGTGAAGCAAAGCAACCAGCTGTGAGATGAATCACAACATTTTTAGCAAAAAAGGGACTAGATGTCTTAAAGTGAACTGAATGTCCTTTATAAAGGACATGAGTTACCCATCCCATGAAGCATTGTGAATGGTGTAATCATTAAAAAACACCTTTAATATTAATACGAAGAAACGATGTATGATCGTTGAAAAATGCATAAATAATCATTTAAAAATCAGTCTCTTTGAAGAAAATGAATGCATTTTAACTTCCAGTACTCTTCTCTGAATAGTTGGACAGTGCAAGACGTGCTCCCAGAGACTTCCAGAGCATCTAAAACAGCAATTTATAGCTCCACTCCCACCACAAAACTCAAATCCCTAGCGTCATCTTTTAATTGCCAATGATTTGAGAGTAAATGCATTGTTTGTTCTTTCCGAGCCTCCATCAAACAAATATTCTCTTTGGTTTACTCTTTGGTTCTACTTGCTACCTGCCTTGGCCCACAATGTGAAGTGATAAACCATACACACTGTAGACTCATACACAAACATGTACAAGCAATGAAAGCTAAGTTGGCAGCATAATTTCTCGCGTTTACTTTAACACAGCACTTGCCATTACAAAACGACCATTCGTCCCTAAGCTGAACCCATTTTATATGTTATTTGGTGAATTTAAAGGGCAATTCTTCCTGTCTGTTTCTTAGAGATGTCTAAGCATGCTTCACCGAAAGCCTCGCCGAGTTAGCAAATCACTGTGTGATGCCTGCAAGAGACAAGCGAGATTTCAGAAACTGTGTGTGTTAGTATAAGGTCCAAATTTTGAAGTGATATGGTAAAGACAGTCCCTCCAGAAAAACGCGATTATGCGATCGCATGATTTAATGCATAATCAGCCAAAGTCCGCATATTTATGCGGGGGCCGCATTTTTTCAAATACGCCGCACTTTCGCCGCATAAATTGCGTATTTCCGCGTGCAAAATATGCGGGCTAGCATGATTTCATAATCCCCGCATTTTCGTTGCAAAAAAGTCATAAATATATTAGCAGAAAGTTGAAAAATGTTCGTTTACTTCACACAAGAGCTGCCATTTCCGCCTATTGCCATGGGAACGCTTTGAAGTGACGTAATTACTCGACGCGAACGTCATCGAAAAGCTACAAACCCCGTGGTGAAACCATAGATATCGGTGAAACCATGATGAAGCACGCAAACTCCCATTTGCCAACAAAAATAACAGCAAAAGATGTGTGTGATGACCGATTTCAAAACACAGCATCATGAAGCTTTGAAGCGTTATGAATCAATGAGTCGATTCAGTGGTTTGGATCGCCAAAGTCACGTATTTCAGCAGTTTGACACGCGATCCGAATCATGAATCGACTCGCTGATTCATAATGCTCCAAACCGCTGAATCGACTCTCTGATTCATAACGCTCCAAACCGCTGAATCGACTCTCTGATTCATAACGCTCCAAACCGCTGAATCGACTCTCTGATTCATAACGCTCCAAACCGCTGAATCGACTCTCTGATTCATAACGCTCCAAACCGCTGTATCGACTCTCTGATTCATAATGCTTCGAAGCTTCATGATGCTGTGTTTTGAAATCGGCCATCACTATATAAGTCGTTATTTAGGTTTTAGCACAGAAACTATTCTCATCGCTTCATAAAGTTATTGTAGAGCCGCTGTAGTGAGATGGACTCTGTAACGACGTCTTTAGTGCCTTTTATGGGTCTTGAGAGTGTACATTGTGCCAATGGAGGCCTTTCTGAGCCATCGGATTTACACTAAAATATTTTAATTTGTGTCTGAAGATGAACGGAGGTCTGACGGGTGTCCAACGACATTAATGTCAGTAATGACAGAATTTACATTTTTGGGTGAACTAACCCTTTAAGAGATTGCACTTTGTGCATTGGAAGCACTCAAATGTCTGTTTTGTAAAGCTACCTCTGTAAAACAGGAAGTTATTTATTCATTTTTCAAGTTGTAGCATATTCCTTTTGTAAAGCTACAGAACTTGTTTGACTCAATGTTTTGTAAATTTGAGCCGTGTGTTTATTAAGGTCTTCAATAAAACAAGATGAGAACTTAAATATTCCCAGCACTTTCTGTGATGTAGTGCTTTTTTTCTCTTTTTCATCAAACCACAGTTTTTGCAAGTTCCCGCAATTTTATCGCATAAAATTGCATAAATATCCCGCATTTTCCATCGCATTTTTTAAGAAAACATGCGCATAATCAAGGATTTTTGCCCGCAACAATCACAGAAAAAGCCGCATTTTTCTGGAAGGACTGTAAAGAGTTTGTGAGCTTAAAGTGGAGAGGCGATGTTTGAATGTTAAAGTAGTTGAATGATGCCTAAACATAATTGTAAATGTTTTCTCTTGCTTATACACTCTGCTCTTTGATTTACTGTTTGGAGACATTTTATCTGCAAGCTTTTTTAGAGGAGTTGCAATGTTTTAATTGATATGCTATTATTTCAGGTGCATTCAAATTGATTTACATTTAGTTTGATTATGTTGCTAGATTACAAATAATGGAAGACTTTTTTGTCATTTTGTACAGTTCTGTTCAAATAAATGTACTGGAAACATTACATATTCAATTCCAAATCAAAGCATAGCAGTGTCAAGCAAAATAATTTATTTATTTTTTTTAGATTAAACCACTTTAAATGACTGAACTAATATTTAGTTGCATAACCATTGTTTTTGACTGCTGCGCATCTGCGTTACATCGAGTCAACCAAATTCTGGCACCTAGAAACGGGTATTTCAGCCCAGGATGAACAAACTACATTCCACAGTCCCTGTGAATTTTGGGGTTTTGCTTCAAAAACAGCATTTTTAATGTAACCCCACAAGTTTTCAACGGGGTTGAGATCAGGGGATTGGGCAGGCCACTCCATTACCTCAATCCTTTTCATCTGGAACCAAGATGTTGCTCGCTTACTCATGTGTTTAGGGCTTGTTGTCTTGTTGAAAGAACCATTTCAGGGGCATTTCCTCTTCGGCATAGGGCAACATAATCTCTTCAAGTATTTTTATATCTTCAAACTGATCCATGATCCCTGGTATGCGATAAATAGGTCCAACACCATAGTATGAAAAACATCCCCATACCATCATTTTTGCGTCAACATGTCTTCACAGTGCATTGTGGCTTGAATTCAGTCATACTGTCGATGACCACTAGTCCCAAAAAGAACCATTTTACTCGCATCAGTCCACAGAATGTTACGCCATTTCTCTTTGGGCCAATCGATGTGTTCCTTGGCAAATTCTAACCAATTCTATGGAGGGGTCAGAGAGCCCTCGGATTTCATCAGAAATATCTTCATTTGTGTTCTGAAGATGAACGAGGTCTTACAGGTTTGGAACCACAAGAGGGTGAGGAATTAATGACAGAATTTTCATTATTAGGTGAACTAACCCTTTAAACTCAACACCGCTATTATTTTGAACACGCTCCTTTCAATGAATGAATAAATTACTCAGAACAAGCAGTGTCCATATCATGACCGCTGGGTCTGTTGTACTACTATTACTATTAACAGTGGTTCATCGGGTTACTGATGTTGTACAGCTGTTTATTTGAACACAACTGTACATCAACTAAAATGTTACTTGCACTGACTAAAATGATATTTCTGTCAAAATCAAAATGGACTTATAATAACGAATATGACAGCAAAGTATTTCATTTGATTACTCACAATGACTATAAAAGTGTGTGAAGCAGATTTAGGGGGTGTTTATAGTTGCAGATTTCACTGTATTATTGCATGTTGCATTGGCATTATTGAGATTTATAGTCCAAAAAGTGTGACGTCAATAAAAACATTTGAAGTAAAATACATTAGTTGGATTTTACGTTATTGGTTAAATTTAAAGGACATTTTCATGAAAATACAGAGACTGTAACTAAAACTAAGAAATATGCCAATCATATTCAATAACTGAATCAATCATCCAGTTCATTGATAAGACAAATGAGAAATCAGCCCACAACACTCACTCAAGTATTGGAAACCGATAGGGTGTGTTTCCTGACAACATAACCTTTGTGAATAATAACTATAGGTGTATACAGTCACATACTACAGCTACAGCTCTTTATATCCATATGTAGCTTGAGAAAGATCGATTTCTTTTTCATGAGGTAATGAAATGCACACAACTCTTGTCCCAGAAGGATGTGCTCATTGAAAGGACTAACACAATGAAAACAAATCTTCTGTGCGGTTTGGCGACTTCCCTTTTTAAGTCTTGTTTAAATTGTGGATCTTACAACAGCTTACACCATGGAAAGACTGGCTTTGAAACATCACAACACAATACCAAAAGATCGCAAATGAATAATACCCATCCGACGTCTGGTTAATGATAGATGTTTACTCGGATAGTGGTCCGCAGCGGGGCATGTGTTGTTGACAAAGTTACCGCTAATAGTTAGCCCTTCAAAAGTGCAAATTGCATTCAAATCCTGGCTCTATTGTTTTTCAACAATAAAAGACCTTCGATCTTTCAGAGTCTTCTTGACATTTCATGACACGGAGAGTCTCTTTTCATCATCAGAAATGAGCTGTTTTGTTTACTCTGCTCTGTTAGTTTGGGAGTAGCGAGATTTAGGAAGTCATTCAGTGTGACCAGACCCTGCGGTCTGAAGTTTGAAGAGTTTCTCAGAAGTCGACCCTCATCAGAGCTCTTGGCTCCCTCTCTATGAAGTCTAGACATTTAAAGACCCGGGATTTAGAGTGCAACAAATAAAGGGGTTACAAATAAAAAGGAAACAATCTTGGCCATATCATGTAGCTTACATGCATCACTGAACGCTTAAAACGATCTGGAAGAGCCTGAGTGTTGTAATGCCATCCACCTCATCCTGTTGGTTTACATGTTAATGAGCAAGTGAAGACAGTGGTAAACATTATAAGCAAGTGTTGACTAAAGATTTCCTCTTCCATTTATCGACCAACAGTACAGTCATTCAGAGGCTTCAGTTTTCCAGTTTTCTTAATTTCAAGTATCTTTCCAGGGGGTAAAAAACATTCTCCTTTAGTTGTTGGCAAATAATAGAAATGATTGATGAGTGATTGTCTTAACTGGATACTTAAAGGGTTAGTTCACCCAAAAAGTAAAATTCGGTCATTAATTATTCACCCTCATGTAGTTCCAAACCTGTAAGACTTCAGAACACAACCTGTACACAAATTCATCTTCAGAACACAAATGAAGATCTTTTGGATGAAATCTGAGAGCTTTCTGACAGCTATGCAACTACCACTTTGACACTTCAAAAAGTTCATAAAGAGATTGTAAAACTAATCCATGTGAATTAAGCAAATTTTAAAGAAACTCCATCACTTTATGAGATGAACCGATTGAATTTACCTAATTGAGAATGAACATCATTGGTTCTTACTGAAGCTCAAGTGTGCTGTGTAACACGAGAATTAACCTCATTGGTTCTTGCAGAAGCTCAAACGTGTTGCGTAACACGAGAATGAACCTCATTGGTTCTTGCTGAAGCTCAAACGTGCTGCGTAACACGAGAATGAACCTCATTGGTTCTTGCTGAAGCTCAAACGTGCTGTGTAACACGAGAATGAACCTCATTGGTTCTTGCAGAAGCTCAAATGTGCTGCGTAACACGAGAATGAACCTCATTGGTTCTTGCTGAAGCTCAAACGTGTTGCGTAACACGAGAATGAACCTCATTGGTTCTTGCTGAAGCTCAAACGTGTTGCGTAACACGAGAATGAATCTCATTGGTTCTTGCAGAAGCTCAAATGTGCTGCGTAACACAAGAATGAACCTCATTGGTTCTTGCAGAAGCTCAAATGTGCTGCGTAACACGAGAATGAACCTCATTGGTTCTTGCTGAAGCTCAAACGTGTTGCGTAACACGAGAATGAATCTCATTGGTTCTTGCAGAAGCTCAAATGTGCTGCGTAACACGAGAATGAACCTCATTGGTTCTTGCAGAAGCTCAAATGTGCTGCGTAACACGAGAATGAACCTCATTGGTTCTTGCAGAAGCTCAAATGTGCTGCGTAACACGAGAATGAACCTCATTGGTTCTTGCAGAAGCTCAAACGTGCTGCGTAACACGAGAATGAATCTCATTGGTTCTTGCAGAAGCTCAAACGTGCTGCGTAACACGAGAATGAATCTCATTGGTTCTTGCAGAAGCTCAAACGTGCTGCGTAACACGAGAATGAATCTCATTGGTTCTTGCAGAAGCTCAAACGTGCTGCGTAACACGAGAATGAACCTCATTGGTTCTTGCAGAAGCTCAAACGTGCTGCGTAACACGAGAATGAACCTCATTGGTTCTTGCAGAAGCTCAAACGTGCTGCGTAACACGAGAATGAATCTCATTGGTTCTTGCAGAAGCTCAAATGTGCAGCGTAACACGAGAATGAACCCCATTGGTTCTTGCAGAAGCTCAAACGTGCTGCGTAACATGAGAATGAACCTCATTGGTTCTTGCAGAAGCTCAAATGTGCTGCGTAACACGAGAATGAACCTCATTGGTTCTTGCAGAAGCTCAAACGTGCTGCGTAACATGAGAATGAACCTCATTGGTTCTTGCAGAAGCTCAAACGTGCTGCGTAACATGAGAATGAACCTCATTGGCTCTTGCTGAAGCTCAAACGTGCTGCATAACACGAGAATGAACCTCATTGGTTCTTGCTGAAGCTCAAACGTGCTGCGTAACACGAGAATGAACCTCATTGGTTCTTGCTGAAGCTCAAACGTGATGCGTAACACAAGAATGAACCCCATTGGTTCTTGTGAAAGCTCAAACGTGCTGCGTAACACGAGAATGAACCTCATTGGTTCTTGCAGAAGCTCAAACGTGCAGCGTAACACGAGAATGAACCCCATTGGTTCTTGTGAAAGCTCAAACGTGCTGCGTAACACGAGAATGAACCTCATTGGTTCTTGCTGAAGCTCAAACGTGCAGCGTAACACGAGAATGAACCTCATTGGTTCTTGCAGAAGCTCAAATGTGCAGCGTAACACGAGAATGAACCTCATTGGTTCTTGCAGAAGCTCAAACGTGCTGCGTAACATGAGAATGAACCTCATTGGTTCTTGCAGAAGCTCAAATGTGCTGCGTAACACGAGAATGAACCTCATTGGTTCTTGCTGAAGCTCAAACGTGCTGCGTAACACGAGAATGAACCTCATTGGTTCTTGCTGAAGCTCAAACGTGCTGCGTAACACGAGAATGAACCTCATTGGTTCTTGCTGAAGCTCAAACGTGATGCGTAACACAAGAATGAACCCCATTGGTTCTTGTGAAAGCTCAAACGTGCTGCGTAACATGAGAATGAACCTCATTGGTTCTTGCAGAAGCTCAAATGTGCTGCGTAACATGAGAATGAACCCCATTCGTTCTTGCAGAAGCTCAAATGTGCTGCGTAACACGAGAATGAACCTCATTGGTTCTTGCAGAAGCTCAAATGTGCTGCGTAACATGAGAATGAACCTCATTGGTTCTTGCTGAAGCTCAAACGTGCAGCGTAACACGAGAATGAACCTCATTGGTTCTTGCAGAAGCTCAAATGTGCTGCGTAACATGAAAATGAACCTCATTGGTTCTAGCAGAAGCTCAAATGTGCTGCTTAACACGGGGATGAACCTCATTGGTTCTTGCAGAATGAAACAAAATTCTTACGGGTTTGAACGAAAAGTCTTAAGTCCAATATTCGCATGCGATATTTTCACACATCAAAAAATAAATTCAACCACACGTTATGTCAGTCACACTTGCACACTGCCTCCGAAACTTTCGTCCGTCACAAAAAAAATTGGAACAGGTTCGATTTTCTGCGTTTTTCGCATCCGTTTTTCCCATCTACAGCTGAATCTGATGCCCAACCTAAACTGCTGGCAGTGGTGGTGAATGAATCGCCAGTGCTCAGATACCTACAATTATATATAGCCTACAAATATTATGTACGATTGCAGGAGTGGATGATGGAACCATTATTTCCTCTTTCTTTTTGTCTATTTAAGAAGAGAGAGGACAAAAAATCATCCTCACTACTTGAAGACGGCATTTTGTATTGGTTTGCGGTTTTTTTTCGTAACTCATTCATTAATACGCATCGGACTCAGTGTGCAAAGGCCTTTACAGTTTTGGAACGACATGAGGGTGAGTAATTAATGACAGAATTAAAATTGAGTGAATTACCCAATTAAAGATGTTTTTTTTTTTTTACTCTATATGAGAAACCTATAGACTTCCATTGTATGGTCTCCAAAGTAGCATCAGTTATAGATTGGATAACTTTACGTTTCTTTAGCCAGGATTTTCTTTTTCAATGTGGCCTTTATTAAAGAGATCTCCGTTCACAAGAGAAACTTTGTTCTGCTTTGGAACGGTGCGGTATTGTAAACACTAATCTTCTAGAGATGTTCTTCCAACTAAACATCTGATGTGAGCGTTTATGTCAAATGACTATTCAGTCAGAAGAGCTGCCAAAAACACTTTTACAAATATAAAACACGTTTTGTAGCCCTTGAATAAAACCGTTCAACAGTTACATGTTATTTTTGTAGCTAAAACAAATCTTGGTTTCAAATCAAGTCTTTTATACCTGGTCATCGTGATCCACCAAGAATCTGGGTTTATTCATGATATTTGGTTACACTTTATTTTTATTTCGATAGTTCACTTCGATATTCTTCTAATTATAAGTGACTTTGCAACCACATGTCAACCAGCTCTCGTTAGAGTATTACTAGACTGTTAGGTTAGGGTTCAGGGCCCTCATTTACAGTGAGGAAAATAAGTATTTGAACACCCTGCTATTTTGCAAGTTCTCCCACTTGGAAATCATGGAGGGGTCTGAAATTGTCATCATAGGTGCATGTCCACTGTTAGAGACACAATCTAAAAAAAAAATATCCAGAAATCACAATATATGATATTTTAACTATTTATTTGTATGATACAGTTGCAAATAAGCATTTGAACACCCGTCTATCAGCTAGAATTCTGACCCTCAAAGACCTGTTAGTCTGCCTTTAAAATGTCCACCTCCACTCCATTTATTATCCTAATAAGATGCACCTGTTTGAGGTCGTTAGCTGCATAAAGACACCTGTCCACCCCATACAATCAGTAAGAATCCAACTACTAACATGGCCAAGACCAAAGAGCTGTCCAAAGACACTAGAGACAAAATTGTACACCTTCACAAGGCTGGAAAGGGCTACGAGAAAATTGCCAAGCAGCTTGGTGAAAAAAGGTCCACTTTTGGAGCAATCATTAGAAAATGGAAGAAGCTAATCATGATTGTCAATCTCCCTCGGACTGGGGCTCCATGCAAGATCTCACCTCGTGGGGTCTCAATGATCCTAAGAAAGGTGAGAAATCAGCCCAGAACTACACGGGAGGAGCTGGTCAATGACCTGAAAAGAGCTGGGACCACCGTTTCCAAGGTTACTGTTGGTAATACACTAAGACGTCATGGTTTGAAATCATGCATGGCACGGAAGGTTCCCCTGCTTAAACCAGCACATGTCAAGGCCCGTCTTAAGTTTGCCAATGACCATTTGGATGATCCAGAGGAGTCATGGGAGAAAGTCATGTGGTCAGATGAGACCAAAATAGAACTTTTTGGTCATAATTCCACTAAACGTGTTTGGAGGAAGAAGAATGATGATCATGTACCATGTACCATCCCAAGAACACCATCCCTACTGTGAAGCATGGGGGTGTTTTTCTGCACATGGGACAGGGCGACTGCACTGTATTAAGGAGAGGATGACCGGGGCCATGCATTGCGAGATTTTGGGGAACAACCTCCTTCCCTCAGTTAGAGCATTGAAGATGGGTCGAGGCTGGGTCTTCCAACATGACAATGACCCGAAGCACACAGCCAGGATAACCAAGGAGTGGCTCTGTAAGAAGCATATCAAGGTTCTGGCGTGGCCTAGCTAGTCTCCAGACCTAAACCCAATAGAGAATCTTTGGAGGGAGCTCAAACTCTGTGTTTCTCAGCGACAGGCCAGAAACCTGACTGATCTAGAGAAGATCTGTGTGGAGGAGTGGGCCAAAATCCCTCCTGCAGTGTGTGCAAACCTGGTGAAAAACTACAGGAAACGTTTGACCTCTGTAATTGCAAACAAAGGCTACTGTACCAAATATTAACATTGATTTTCTCAGGTGTTCAAATACTTATTTGCAGCTGTATCATACAAATAAATAATTAAAAAATCATACATTGTGATTTCTGGATTTTTTTTAATAGATTATATCTCTCACAGTGGACATGCACCTACGATGACAATTTCAGACCCCTCCATGATTTCTAAGTGGGAGAACTTGCAAAATAGCAGGGTGTTCAAATACTTATTTTCCTCACTGTATCAACGGTGCGTATGCACAGATCTGTGTGTAGTGAGTGCATAAGAACAGTTTCACGCAAAGTTACTAACTTGTACTTATACGTAGAAATGTGTGTAAATATAAGCACACCTCTGAGCATGCTTACGCAGAGGATCTAGTGGTAGAATAGCGAAACTATACATAAAAAGCATTTAAGAGTTACACAGTATGCATTAAGCAATCTACATATGTCCTGTATTTCCTTTAATTATAAAACACTAAATTGATATATTAGGGCAGTCAGCGTTAATGCGTTAACGTGTGCGATTAATTTAAATTCCTTAACGCGTTAAAATTATTTGACGCAATTAACGCAAATAAATTACAGAAGTACGTGAAGCTGCATCATTAACGTACTTTTCGTCACGCAGTTATTTGATCTTAGAAGTCTGGAGTTTATCACAATCACACTGAGCATCTACAGCACCTGTAACCCTGGTAGGAGGATATTTCCATTCTTTAACCCGATTTAGCAGTTTACTGTTTAGCACTAATCCACAAATTTCTAAAGTTGTTCCATTTTTAACGTGTCTAACTCTTCTTCTGACTCGAAATAAACCAAGTTATTCAGTTACTCCTACACTGACTTAATGCCGTCAAAGCAGTTAGCAGTTAGGAGGGGTTTTTTTGGCGTCTCCGTGTGGTTCTGTTCGGTATCGCAGCTTGACCCGTCTACATTTAAATTTACATTTTACATAAAATGTCTAAAATGACAACAATATTGTTGTTGTTGCTCTGTACACATACTATACACTGTGAATTCTGTAAAGCTTTTTTCTGTAATGTTTTTTGTTTTCATGGGCGCTTAGGTGTGTATAAATGTATTATATTATAGAATTATATGGACTCCTTATATTTGGTTATTTGGTGTCTCCAATGATCCCTGAAGCTTGCAGAAAATACAGTTTTGTTAGAATCACCCTTCAATCTGATTGTTTACTTTGGATATAGCAAATTATGACAAAATTAGTGTTTAAAAAGATAAATGGTGTATGCTTAATTTCACGATAAGTGCGTGATTAATCACGATTAATCACACAACAAAGGTACGATTAATCACGATTAAAAATGCTACTCTATTGACAGCCCTAATATATATATATATAAGGGCTAAACACAGACTAGAGTATGTTTGCTTCTCAAGCCACCAGTGGCGCTCACACGGATATTGACTCCTACACCTCCTCAGTATTGGATCATATCAATACCACCATTGACAGTGTTACAACCCAGAAACAGATCACCACATACCCAAGCCTTGGATGAACAGGGAAGTACGACTCCTGCTGAAGTCACGCAATACTGCCTTCAGATCAGGAGATGCACAAGCCTACAGCGCATCCAGAGCAAACCTGAAGAGGGGCATCAAAAAGGCCAAGCACTGCTACAAGCTAAAGATAGAGGGACACTTTTCCAACTCTGACCCTCGACGCATGTGGCAGGGCATTCAGGCCATCAGTGATTATAAACCCACCCACTCCACCCCCGCAGCCACTGATGTCAACTTCCTGAACGAGCTAAATTACTTTTATGCTCGTTTTGAAAGAGACAACAGAGAAACTGCCACCAAGCTCAAACCCTCAGCTGACCACCCACCAATCACACTCTCCTCCACAGATGTCTGCAAGGCACTGAGCCGGATCAGCGCGCACAAGGCTGCTGGACCAGACAACATCCCTGGTCGTGTTCTCAGGGCATGTGCGGAGCAGCTCGCTGGGGTTTTTACAGACATTTTCAACCTGTCTCTCGCCCAAGCAGCTGTACCATCATGCTTTAAACGCACTTCCATTGTGCCAGTGCCGAAACACTCCAGCCCGAGGTGCCCTAATGACTACCGCCCTGTAGCACTCACACCCATTGTTATGAAGTGCTTTGAGTGGCTGGTCCTGGAACACCTAAAAGACTCTATACCATCCACATTGGACTCACACCAGTTTGCCTATCGCAGCAATAGGAGCACAGAGGATGCAGTTTCCATGGCACTGCACTCTGTGCTCACCCATCTGGACAGTAAAAACACCTATGCACGCATGCTGTTTGTTGACTTCAGCTCAGCATTCAACACTGTCATCCCATCCAAGTTAATTGCCAAACTTGGAGACCTGGGCATCAACACTTCAATGTGTAACTGGATTTTGGACTTCCTAACTGACAGACCACAGAATGTTCGATCAGGATCCACCTGCTCCACGTCCATCACACTCAACACTGGTGTACCACAGGGCTGTGTGCTAAGTCCGTTTCTCTACTCCCTCTTCACCTCCGACTGCAAGCCTGTGTATGGAACTAATTCCATCGTCAAGTTTGCGGACGACACTACGGTGATTGGTCTCATCAGCAACAACGATGAGACTGCCTACAGGGAGGAGGTCCAGCACCTGGCCACATGGTGCACTGATAATAACCTGCTCCTCAACACCACCAAAACGAAGGAGCTCATCGTGGACTTCAGGAAGGAGTCAAGAGGCACACACGACACCATCCACATCAATGGAATGGCTGTTGAGCGTGTCTCCAGTTTCAAGTTCCTGGGGATCCACATCTCGGCGGACATGTCGTGGACGACCAACACCTCCAGCCTGGTCAAGAAGGCTCACCAGCGCCTCTTCTTCCTGAGGACACTGAGGAAGAATCAGCTCTCCTCGGCTATCCTGGTGAACTTCTACCGCTGCGCAATAGAAAGCATCCTGACCAACTGTGTGGCAGTATGGTATGGGAGCTGCTCTGTTGCGGAGCGCAAGGCACTGCAGCGGGTGGTGAAAACTGCCCAGCGCATCACAGGTACTCCACTACCTGCCATCGAGCACATCCAGAGGAAACGCTGTCTGCATCGAGCTCGCAGCATCCTCAAGGACTCCTCTCACCCAGCCCACAGACTGTTTTCTCTCCTGCCCTCCGGCAGGCGTTTCAGGATCCTCCGGACCAGGACCAGCAGACTAAAGAACAGTTTTTTCCCCAGAGCTGTCTCTTTACTGAACTCAAACCACCGTTGATCCACTTCCCTCATAAACTGCTAACTCTCCTACCTCACACCTACATTCACTTTGTTATTTGCACTACCGACTGTTTATTACAATAACAACTGTTTACTTATGCATTTTGCACCACCATATCTTAACTGGAATATGCTCATTTGCACTGCCGACTGTATTTACAGTAACCATGTTTACATTTGCATTTTGCACCGTACTTCTAACTGCAATATGCAACCACTTTCCACTGCACTTTTACACTTTCTTTCGGATAGCTCTGTCCATAATTTATTGCACTACCTTAATCCACTGCTATATTCCTCATATTAGCCTACATATTATTGTATACCTCTATCTGTAAAATTCTGTTCAAAGTAATAGCCATCTGTATATTATATTCATAGTACATATTCACCTGTACATTCTGTTTACATTCTGTTTATAGTAATAGCCATCTGTATATTTATATTTATTCACTGTATATATTCATCTGTAAATTCAGTTCTGTTTATAGTAATAACCATCTCTCTACTTATACATATTTATATATATATATTCAGTACATTTTTATGCCCTGCACTTACGCAACCATTGTATATATCCTGCACTTGCTGCTATTGCACTTCTGGTTAGACCTAAACTGCATTTCGTTGCCTTGTACTTGTACTTGTACTTGTGTAATGACAATAAAGTTGAATCTAATATATATATATATATATATATATATATATATATATATATATATATATATATATATATATATATATATATATATATATATATATATATATATATATATATATATATATATACAGTATATACTCACTTAAAGGATTATTAGGAACACCTGTTAAATTGCTTCAATGCATTTAGGGGTGTGGTCCTGGTCAAGACAATCTCCTGAACTCCAAACTGAATGTCAGAATGGGAAAGAAAGGTGATTTAAGCAATTTTGAGTGTGGCATGGTTGTTGGTGCTAGACGGGCCAGTCTGAGTATTTCACAATCTGCTCAGTTACTGGGATTTTCACGCACAACCATTTCTAGGGTTTACAAAGAATGGTGTGAAAAGGGAAAAACATCCAGTCTGCGGCAGTCCTGTGGGCGAAAATGCCTTGTTGATGCTAGAGGTCAGAGGAGAATGGGCCGACTGATTCAAGCTGATAGAAGAGTAACTTTGACTGAAATAACCACTCAACCGAGGTATGCAGCAAAGCATTTGTGAAGCCACAACACGCACAACCTTGAGGCGGATGGGCTACAACAGCAGAAGACCCCACCAGGTACCACTCATCTCCACTACAAATAGGAAAAAGAGGCTACAATTTGCACGAGCTCACCAAAATTGGACAGTTCCAGACTGGAAAAATGTTGCCTGGTTTGATGAGTCTCGAATTCTGTTGAGACATTCAGATGGTAGAGTCAGAATTTGACGTAAACAGAATCAGAAAATGGATCCATCATGCCTTGTTACCACTGTGCAGGCTGGTGGTGGTGGTGTAATGGTGTGGGGGATGTTTTCTTGGCACACTTTAGGCCCCTTAGTGCCGATTGGGCATCGTTTAAATGCCACGGCCTACCTAAACATTGTTTCTGACCATGTCCATCTTCGCATTTCGCATCTTCCTCTTCACAATACCCCATAGATTTTCTATGGAGTTAAGGTCAGGCGAGTTTGCTGGCCAATTAACAACAGGGATACCATGGTCCTTAAACCAGGTACTGGTTGCTTTGACACTGTGTGCAGGTGCAAAGTTCTGTTGGAAAATGAAATCTGCATCTCCATAAAGTTGGTCAGCAGCTGGAAGCATAAAGTGCTCTAAAACTTCCTGGTATATGGCTGCGTTGACCTTGGACCTCAGAAAACACAGGTGACATGGCACCCCAAACCATCACTGACTGTGGAAACTTTACACTGGACCTCAAGCAATGTGGATTTTGTGCCTCTCCTCTCTTCCTCCAGACTCTGGGACTCTGATTTCCAAAGGAAATGCAAAATTTACTTTCATCAGAGAACATAACTTTGGACCACTTTTTTTCCTTTTTGTCTTTAGCACAGGCAAGACGCTTCTCTTTTGTCTGTTGTTCAAGAGTGGCTTGACACAAGGAATGTGACAGCTGAAACCCATGTCTTGCATATATCTGTGCGTAATGGTTCTTGAAGCACTGACTCCAGCTCCAGTCCACTCTTTGTGAATATCCCCCACATTTTTGAATGGGTTTTGTTTCACAATCCTCTCCAGGGTGCGGTTATCCCTATTGCTTGTACACTTTTTTCTACCACATATTTTCCTTCCTTTCGCCTCTCTATTAATGTGCTTGGACACAGAGCTCTGTGAACAGCCAGCCTCTTTTGCAATGACCTTTTGTGTCTTGCCCTCCTTGTGCAAGGTGTCAATTGTCGTCTTTTGGACAACTGTCAAGTCAGCAATCTTCCCCATGATTGTGTAGCCTATAGAACTAGACTGAGAGACCATTTAAAGGCCTTTGCAGGTGTTGTGAGTTAATTAGCTGATTAGAGTGTGGCACCAGGTGTCTTCAATATTGAACCTTTTCACAATATTAAAATTTTCTGAGATACTGAATTTGGGATTTTCCTTAGTTGTCTGTTTTAATCATCAAAATTAAAATAAATAAACGTTTGAAATATACCAGTCTGTGTGTAATGAATGAATATAATATACAAGTTTCACTTTTTGAATGGAATTAGTGAAATAAATTAACTTTTTGATGATATGCTAATTATATGACCAGCACCTGTATATATATATATATATATATATATATATATATATATATATATATATATATATATATATATATATATATATATATATATATATACATTGTCATTTTAAACACAATGCGTAATTGGTGTCAAACCTAAAGACAGCTGTGACAAATGTTGGATGCAATTCTTTTCTTGGACCCAACCTACATCCAGTTCCCTTACAGAAATCCTCAATCCTGCTATCGCTAGATTCCCATAAATAATTGGAGCCATAGACTGCACCCACATCGCCATAAAAGCACCATCAACCAACTAATTGAATGATGTAAATAGAAAAGGGTGCAAATCATTTGTGATGCAAATTTGTTGTTGTTAAACGTCGTTGCGTGACTCATTCTGTGTTTGTGAAGTTCCTCTTTGCCATAATTGTGGAAAAAAACACAATCACATGATTTTTAAAGGGAAGTGTTGTCACCATATATGGTTCATTGGAGGCGTTTCCAAATGCTAATGGACCGTGAACGAGCATGGTACTTACACACATGTGGGATTTATCAACAATGGTTGCTTACTCATGTGCGTAAGAACTGTGTGCGCACGTTTGATAAATACAGATTTTCTTGTACTTCAAATTTCAATCATAGGACGAAAAATAGAACCTTTTCACTGTGAGGACTGTTGATAAATGAGGGCCCTGGTTAGTAGACTAAGTTGGGGAGCATCAAAATAAAGTGTTTGCAGACATTAAGCAAACAGTCTACTAATACTCCAATGACTGCTAGTTGACATGTAGTGGCAAAGTTACTTATAGTTAGTCTAAAGTGGACTATAATATTTAATCATAGAGACAGACAGTGTGTATCTCCGTGGACTATGTATGAATATAAAATGATTTTTAAAAAAGCGTAGCACCTGGATTGAGCAGGTAAAGACATGCCACACATGAGCGATCCATCGTTTTATGGTCTGACATGATTGTTTAGTTTTTTTGCCATGACGACATTAATGATTAATAGTCCGAATGCAGATGTATCCAGTCACATCATGTATGACATTTTGGGGTTTCCCTGCCGTGATGACTCATCAGCATTATTTCCAACAGCCACATTATTCATGTAAGTCATGTTATTACAAATCTCTCTCTAATAACCCTCATGTTGTCACTACAACACCAATTCCTTTGTACTTAGGCGTGTTTAGATATTGACCCATGTATTTGGAATAGGGTTTTGTTTCAACACAAGGTGGCGTTGTCTCGGAGTCTTTATGCTTTGCTTAGAGTCCAAAGGAAACATTTGCTCAGAGGTTGCGCTTTCAGGAAACACAATAGACCATTGTGAAAAATAACTACACTTTAACACTTTAAAAAAAAGTATGTATTCATGAAATAAATAACTAATATACTTAAGTGCGAACTGAATGTATTTTTTGGACACTTAATGGCATGGTTCAAATTTATATTAAATACAATTAGCTAACCTTTTGACATGCTTAAGTAAAAACTATCTTGTAATTTCATAATTACTATATTGTCTTTGAAATATGGTTTAAGTGTACTGCTTATATGCAAATATATTACCTATAAATGTAATAAGTTAAAATGATAATCAAGTACTTTACATGTGCTTTAGTAGGTTAGTCAACACATTAAAATAGTGTACTTAGTCAAGAACAGAGGTGTAAAGTACTTGATTACTGTACTTAAGTATTATTTTTGGGGATTTTTACTTTACTTGAGCACAATTAAAAATCAATACTTTTTCTTTTACTTAATTAACTTTTCAATTTTATTTAATCAAAAAGTACTTCTTTTTTGGAGATCATTTCATTCTATTTTCCCTCGCTTTTACCAAACCAATTGAATTGCGCTGATGCCCAGTTTAATTTAAAGGTCCCATGGCATGAACATTTAATTTTACGAGGATTTTTAACACATGGCTTTTGATGGGTGTAAACCGAGTTATGGCTGTCTTTCTCTGCCTTTGAGAAAATGACAGCTCATACGAGCCGATCTTGAATTTTCCTATTATGACATCATACCAGGAAAGGTTACCTCCCCTTCCTCTGCTTTGCCCGCCCAGAGCATACGGAGAAAATGGATTCAGTTTATGTCAGCACAGGCTTTACAAACAGACTTTACGATATGGATTCGACAGCACCGCGACAAACAGTGAGTAACAGTGTTCATTAATGCCTGATCTGTGATCAGTGATTTCTGATGTGTAGCTAATCATTCAAGTTCACTTCAGACTTTCTTTCTATATCGTTTAATGATCGCCGTCTTGATGCCCTAAGCGTAATGCATCAGTGAATCAAGCCAGTGACTAAAACGATTATTTCTGTTAGTAGCATGCAACAAATCAGTTATTTAAGTGATTAAACTACAGAGAGCGATCAGAGAACACTCTTTATAATGTTCGGATCTGCAAATCACACGTCGCGAGTGTATCTGCACACTCCAAACTGCAGTTATAATAAATGACGCTGTTATGCATTATGCATTATACACTGACGCTGTTTTCACTGAAGTCTCACAGCAGACACGCCCCTTTAAACAGGGCATTCAGCCAGAGGGGTAATAACAGTATAAAAAAATGCCTTTTATCTCTAAATTATGACATTTTTTGATGTAAAAAACATACTAACAATATAAGTACACCTCAGGAAACATTATAAAATAATAGAAAAATGCCATGGCATGGGACCTTTAAATGTTATTTATTCTGCCAATGAGATTCGTTTTCACATTCCATGAAATTGGTCAGACATGTTCATTGGTCCTTTAGAAGTGACGTCATGTCGCATCAATTACCACAATGAATGCACAGCACCTTGACCTGGAAATTAGAGAAATTAGAGAAAGAACGCGATTCAGTTGTGAACACAGTCCAAAAATTAAATCCGAGGTTTTACAACTTTGAGTAGCATGTTTCATACTGGCATACAATTAAATACAAACAGTTCTAAAGCAGGATAACACCTTGTATGTGGTTCATTCACTTCATGTTTTAGAGATTAAAAAAGCTTAAGCAAGGGAATCTCTAGTTTTCAAGTACAATTTTAATGTGGTACTTTTTTACTTTTACTCAAGTATGATTCTGGCCAGATTCTTTTACTTTTAATTGGGTAAAATTTTCACTCAGTACTTGTACTTTCACTTGAGTAACATTTTTGAGTACTTTTTACACCTCTGGTCAAGAATGTGTACTCTCTTTAAGTACACTTAAGTGGCCTTTTATTTCATCAATATCCAGTACAGTTTCTTAAAATATACTTTTAAGATTTAAGAGAAGTTCTCAGATGTCTCAACTTCATCTCAGATATTTTATATAACGAGTCAACTGTTTATGTGGCTGGCATAACTCATTTATTAATTTAGTCTCTTCAAATTTTGATTGGAAATGTTTTTGTTTATTTAGAAATGTCAGACTTCTAAGTCCAGAAAATTGTGAGCAATTTTTTTTTTTTTTTTATATCTTTTGAAACTCTTAAGAACACATTTAAGATCCCTAAAGTAAACTCTATTGTTTCCCATTTAAGCTCATCCCCGTCTAGGGGAAACGGTTGAAACATTAAAGAGCTGTCATTTGTGGCTTTTTGAGAATGCGTAAGTGTGTATGTTTAAATGCTTAAAGGTTATTATGGGATTATAGGGGCGTTCATAACATCAGATATGTCTTTATAGCAATATTTATACAGTGTGTGTGTGTAGATGAATCATGAAGTGCATTACAATGCACTGTAGCGTCTCGGATGATTTCAGGCGAAATGTTTGTTTACTTTTGACTCCATCTGTTTCGTCTGTGGCGGAAATTTTTATGAGCTCTGTCACTGCGCTCTTTCCATATTGTGACATTTTCATTTTGGGATGAACTATTCCTAACATCTGTGTCAAAAGGTTGATTACAAATCAAAAGACATTACGTCACGAAGGACTCGAATATTTGTTTCTCCTTAACTGGGCATATCTGGGTATTCAGACAGTCGTGGGGTGGATTTTACTGAGTCACAGTGATTACACGCACATGGCGCACCAGGTCTGACGGAAGACACTCCCAAAACAGATCAGCTGTACGCCCTTAACCGAGCCCCACCCCACAAACCTACAAATACCCCATCTGTGTTGCTAAATATAGCTGTGATCAATGTCAGCCTCACTTTATGTCTGACTTCTGAACCCAGCTCAGACTTGTGGATGATTATCTCATTCGCTCCTCGCATATTCATAGCCCCAGGGTCCATGTTTTGATGGGGCAGACCGGAAGTTTAAGAGCCATGTATGGCTTTTTAATCATCCTGGGTGTCTATTTCGCACGTCTTTCTGGTGCACCAAAATAATTCCAGTTCAGTGTCCAGTAAATTTTCATTTTCATACTGATGATCTAGTTTTGTCCACACTAATCATGAATGATACAAATGTTAACTGAGCAGGGACACCAGAGACAACACGTTCTCACGCCGAACTCATCACTTAGGCTTATTTAGGACCCCTCAACATTACTTTTAACACATAGGGTACCCCTTTAGCGACGTGCAGGGTACTCCATTACTTTCAGTGAGAAACTTTTGGTGCCAATACACCTACGCGAATAGCATGAGAATTTTACTGTCATGATAAAGTTATATGTTGGGGTAGGATTTTCAATTCAAACAGCCACAATAATTTTATTTATATTACACTATTTACACATTTTTTAGCACATAACCCAACCCCTAACCACTTGTACATTAGTATAATCACAGTATATAACAGACAGCAGAGATGTTCACAAGTCCCGAGGTCCAAGTCAATTCTCAAGTCCCTAAGGTCCAAGTCTCAAGTCTCAGACGTGAAGTCCAAGTCAAGTCTCAAGTCTCAAGTCTTTGTTTTAGCAATCATGTTTTTCAGCTAGTTATTGTAGGAGTGTATGAGGCTAAATGCATTTTAAAGTATTAAAACTGATTACTTCAATAGAATGTCTTGATTATTTTTTCTAAATTGTCTAAAAAAGCACACAAGGTGCTACTCAAATCATTACATTTATTTTTATACATACACAATCAAAAAAGAACACTTACTTATAAACCGTATAGCAAAATTTCTAGGCACTATATCATGGCCACAATATATAGTCATACCACCCTTCCCTAATTTTTAGTGTTATAAAATTGCTTTATATCAATTTCTGTATAAATTCTATTTTTATTTTTTCTGTGTAAAGGTTTAAGAAACCTAAAATATATATATATATTACTAGTTAACATTAGCTAAACTTAGCATGGACATATGACTTACTTTTCAGGGTGAGTTTTCAAATGTCTGATGCAGTTCAATGTTGTAGTACAAGCATCTTTGATGTTCATGCCACATGTTTTACATACAGCATTCTGTTTGTTGGAATTATACTAAAGATTTTTTAAACCAAATGTTATGACGGAGGGCGGTTTAGTTGACGCCATCGCGTTGAAGCAAAGATCTCTTAGCGGTTCGTTCCAGGAGCGGTTCTTTTGAATCTTGAGTCTCTACGATTCACACAGTGAATTCAAAATGATCACCCCTAAACCCTTCGATACGGTGGCCCAGTAGTGCACAACACAACAAAATTTAAAAAGCATACATAAGTTCACAACACAACGAAATCAAGCCACAACACAACTAAATAAAGCCACAACACAACGAAAAAAATCCACAGCACAACGAAATAAAGCCACAACACAACGAAAATGCTCCTGACCACTAGGGGACGTACGTTATACGTTTCAACCACTTGGTGGAATTGGCAGATGTTCCCTTAGCGCTGTGGTATCGGGTCAAAGCATTCTTGAGCATAAATATGCAGCTATAATGCCTGTAGGTGATTTTTAATTCATATTTAATGTCGATAAACAATGGTTAGCCTACATACTGTTAAAACTAATTGTGGTATTGATATCTTTTTAAGATTGCCGATTCTATAGAACAGTGGCAACATTACCGTGCTCCGAGTGTCCCGAGTGGTTGGGAGCATTTCCGTTGTGTTGTGGCTTCATTTCTTTGTGTTGTTTTCGTTGTGTTGTGAACTTATGTTTGCTTTTTATATTGCGTTGTGTTATGCACTACTGGGCCACCGTACTCGAAAACATACCATTCATTGTGAGAGTTTTGGGGGCTAAAATGTGTTGCGTTTAAATCCAGTTTGAAGCAATCTTACAGCATTAATTACACTCCCTTCAAAGTGCCCTACAGAGGGCGATTCATACCATTTGGGACGCAGAGACAGCACACCATGAGAGAAAAACATGCTGTGTATTTCAAGCAATGCGTGTATTTTTTTTACTTTAAAAATAGACAGAAAGCGAGCATCTTACAGCTGTGAAATACCGCAGCACAGCTTCTCTTTGGATTAATTTAAATGACACGATCGAAGATTGTCACAAGGTAAGACTGGCTATATTGTTAATTTATATAATAGCACTTTTACAATATGAGTGATAAACATGCGTGCCTTCAGATGCGTAATAATCTATATTAATATAATGGTAAATAATGTGTGTTTAGAAATTAATTGTATTTGCTGCTGCAGTGCATATTGATGAATGAATGATGAATAACTATAAAAATATTTGCTGTTTGATGCTGTCATGTAGAGAACATAACTGGGAATGCCTTTCATACCCAAATTATGTGTGTTTTTCACAAGTCTTCAAGTCCAAGTCAAGTCTCGAGTCAGTTGTTCACGAGTCAAAGTCAAGTTACAATTCCTTTTTTTTCCACGACTTAAGAGTGACTCGAGTCCAAGTCGCTGACTCGAGTTTCCATCTCTGACAGACAGTCGCAATTTATTCAAAAGTACAAATATTTCCAGTGACTTTCCATAGAAAAGATGGCAACACAAAACTGCAAAGTTCCTTGGCCAAATGATTGATTTGTGTGAGGAACAGACCTAAAAGCGATCACCGTCTCCAGATCCTGTGCACACATTCAAACATTGCTGCCAGAAATAGCGCTACGTCAGCTTTGATTGTCAAATGACATTTGGCTCTTGTGTGTCTCGTGCTAAAGTTTGGGGGTATCTTTTGAATGAGATATGGCTGCATGCGTTCACAGAGCGGGATCATTTTCAGCGTTAAAACATTGGGTTCCACTCTGTTTAGATGTTGAATGGCATCAGAAGACTTGGACAAATTGTTTTTAATATTTTATTACGGGGTCAGTTTTTTTTATAAATAGGCCTACCTTTGACTACTTGCCTGTTACGTGTTTTACACTGTAAAAAATACTCAATAAAATTTAGGCAACTATTTGCATCAGCTTTTTGAGTATTTAAAACTCATTTTATTTGTGTTTATCCTATTAGACTTTGCAAGTTTTCAACTTGGACTCTTAAGTAATAGCAACTCAATTTTATCAATTTAGAAAATTATAGTTTTAAGTATATCCAATATAATCTTTTAAGTAATATTTACAAATGTTTCCTTGTAAGCCACACATTAAGTTACTTTTTTCCAAGCTACTTTTTTTAAAATATAAATTTAATTATTTTCTAAAAATGTTTAAAGTATCATGAAACAATAAACCAGCATCTCAACACAAAACATTTATTCACTTTAAAATGACAATGCAACAGTGCAAAACACAGTAGCTTATTTTTTCATCTTTACATAAAGCTGACTTCAAGTTAAAAAAAAAACGCACTACAAGAGGTAGCAACAGTATTTCATTTTCGTATCACAGTTTTTTTCAATGACCATTGGTCTGTTTAACCCACTGAGAACAATAATTCAGTCATCTAATTAAAACAATGTTTCGAACAATGTTAAAAACATAAAATTCAAATACATCGCAATTATTACATCAGCTGATAAAAAAATAATCACTGAGAAAAGTGAACACCAATTTAAAGGGTTAGTTCACCCCAAAATGTAAATTCTGTCATTAATTATTCACCCTCATGTCGTTCCAAACCTTCGTTCATCTTCAGACACAAATTAAGATATTTTTGATGAAATCCCAGAGCTCAACAATGTGATTAACACTTTCAAGGCCCTAAAGTATAGGAAAGACATCATTAAAATAGTCCATGTGACTCCAGTGCTTCAAACTTAATGTTATGAAGCCACGAGAATACTTTTTGTGCGCAAAAACAAACAAAAATAACAACTTTATTCAGCAATTTAGCTTTAGCCTGTTAGCGTTAGCCAAGCCGTGTAATTCAAGGCAAATTTAAGTATTTATCAATACAAACATTTAGCTTTATCCTTGCTATATTTAAAGCATCAAACCATTGAACAGTTCATATTTAATGTCATTCTTACCTTTTTTAGTGTCGTTGGGTTGCCAGCAGTGCAAATTAAGTCCTGTCACCCATCAAAATGGCGTCTGTCATGAACATTTGTGTTTTTGCAACAGCCAAATCCACTTTTAAATAAATTTTACCTTGAAAAGGCACACATCTAAAAAGCCTAGTAAACATTACTCAAGATAATACACGCACCATTTAATTGTAAAAAACATGTGTTTACAACAACATTATATTAAATAAGTTACTCAAAATATTAAGTTAAGTACCAAACATAGATTTATTTGTTGAAAATATAGAATTTATTTTTGTTACAATTACAACCCCACAGAGTCATTTTTCCCAGTGTATATTGTTGAGAAGTGGGTTTAGGTTAGGGTTTAGATGCTCTCCAAAACATCTAAGAAAGTTTATTTATACTGAAAAATGACACTAAAGGGGTACTCTGTGCATTAAAAAGTGACAGATTATGTTGCCAGAGAAGGTCAATATAAATCTTTTTTGACGGTAGTTGCCATCGTTCAGTAATAACAAGCTGGAACCTGAAAGAACATCTGCCAAGTGAAGCCTTAATAAATGGCATTGAAGAAACGGTTTGTAAGCTTAACAGGTGAAAATGTTTCAAGTGTTGCCAAGCGAACAGGTTTAGTATCAGTGATTGTTAGCAGCTCAACGTAATGCCACTTTGATTCCATTAACTACATCTGCCTGTATGTCACATCTGGATAATGTGATAAGTCTTTTATCCGTTTGTTATTTAGAATAAAGCAAGCTTGATTTGTATGTTTTATCCCGCTTGTCAGATGGATACGGTTGCCATGATAATGTCATTTCTTTACAGACCAGTATAAAGCTGTACACCCTTGTGTACTTTTCACAGAAATATTGATCAATCAAAAACAATAGCTAATAATATGAAGCTAACGTAGTTTAAAGGTCTCGTTCTTCGTGTTTTTTTGAAGCTTTGATTGTGTTTACAGAGTGCAATATAACATGTGTTCATGTTTCGCGTGTAAAAAAACACAGTATTTTTCACACAATTTACTTATCTGTACACCGCTGTTTTCACTGTCCTAAAAACGGCTGATGACTTCCTTTATTCTATGAAGTCCCTCCTTCAGAAATACGTAACGAGTTCTGATTGTGCCAGCGGTTCCCGTGTTGTGATTTGACCGCAGCTTAGCGAACGGGGCCCGGTTCCTGTGTTGTGATTCGACAGCAGCTTAGCGCACGTAACTTACACGGAAAGGTCACGCCTCTTAACGGGAGATGTATGCGCTTAATGATCTCTACAGCGTCCCTGGGAAAGCCAAACAAAGGTGATTTGACTCCGGGATGAAAATAACAGCGTCTCGACGACATGGCGACAAACACAGTCAAAGGCAACAATTCCTTTTCTCCACGCGACACTTCCTCTTCTCCACGCGACCGTCCTCTTCTCCACGTGGGACAGCAACAAGTCCACGCCCCCTTTTTCACGTATTCTTGTGGGCGGAGGTTAGTCTGTTCTACTGTTCTACTGACGTAATTAATGAAGGAAGTACCAGGATGTAGTCCAAGCCGGCCGTTCGCTGTAGGCTTTGAAAGGGAACTTCTGTTAAATAAAATATCTCGCTTGGCATTGAACTTTGAGCTTTATAATTTTACAGGTATTATTTATGCTCTAACAGCAACATTACACACTAACTAAAGTTTGAACAATGGGATCACGAAGAACGGGACCTTTAATTCAAGGTGCACTAATGTTGTGTATTTTTAATACAGATGTTGTAGCTATATTGTTTTACATTCGCCAAGATAAGATCACATGACCAGTACTACTTATTTTATATTACTAAACCCTATAGTATCTGACATTTGTGAATTCTTTGATCGTGGGTGACAAATAGCTTTAAATATCTGGGTCATTCTCAGAAAAAAATGCCATTTGTGCTTGGAAACTTCAGTTTTTTAAAAAAAAATAAGAGGTTTGCAAGATGGCGTAGTTGCGATATCAACCATCAGGGGCTAACTGGAAAATGCTAACCAGACAAACCTTGGGATATTTCGGTTTCATGAGAATCCCTGAGTCATTTCTACACAGAGATTGGAACTTCTTTTTTTGGCGTGATGCTGCATCAACGTTTCTGGAACAGTTTTTTTCAGTTTGTCATTGAAAGTGATTATTTGCTAGTAAGTGTACTTATGTGTTACTGTCACTCTTCTACCCCCCCCCCCCCCCCATATTACCGTATGTAAACATCTTTGGACACAGCTGTTATTTCCCGGAAAGTGACTGCATCATTTTCAAGAGAGTTTTGGGCCAGTCCTAAGTGTGCCTGAAAGTCTGTTTTTAAACAAACATCGCCGCATCAACTGCAACAGCTCAGAATGCACTGATGGAGTGCATGAGTAGGTATTTTCTATGCAAACGTTTGTGAATATTATACAAAAGTCATCATCTGCTAAGAAATCTTAAGAGTCTTGAGGCTGTAGTGTTGAGCGTCGCGCATTATGCTGTTGAATCAGACTTCCCAGTTCTCCAGATGCTTTGTATGAATCAAGAACCTTTTTTTATTGCATTCCACTAACTCAAAGGCAATTTGTAAGCCCTTTGTCCCGTGGCATTGGGAAATGGCTACATAACACTAAGCCTCGCCATTTGCCGGAGGCATATAAACGAGAGCATTTTTAACATTCCGCAGGTTTGAACATTTATACTTAGAAGCAAGCATTCCCATAAGCGAGTCCAAGCATGTGTGGGAAGATGTCCAAACAATTGGTGTAGGTACATGCACTGTATATTGGTTTCAAATCTCAGTTTTTCCTGATTGCATAGTGTTTAATGCATTTGTGGTTGGCCTTGTTGGCGGCATATACCTAAAGATTTCTTTATATGTGAGTGTGTGTGTGTGGGCGTGTACATTTATGTAGCAACATTCAGGTCAATGAAAGTTTGGTAAATCTGACAAAATGTCTTTTTGGTGTTTTTATTTTTTTTTATTTTTCACCTTTAAATCTGTTTAAATCTGTGCATCAATTTTCAGGGAGACACATGGTTAAAGTAGTTCCAGGCAGGTCTTGACCAGATTACAGTTCCATATCACTTGATTTCAAATGATTGTGGTGCTTCATGAGTTCGCATCAGAGGCCCAGAATAAAATTGAATAAAGTCGTTATTTAGATTTTTTGTTTGCGCACAAAAACCATTCTCGTCGCTTCATAAAATGATTGTAGAACAAGTGTAGTGAGATGGACTTTGTAACGATGTCTTTAGTACCTTTTATGGGTCTTGAGTGCAAAATACATTGCTGCCAATGGAGGCCTTTCTGAGCCGGGTGTCGAACGACATGAGGGTAAGTAATTAATGACAGAATTTTCATTTTTGGGTGAACTAACCCTTTAAAGTTACTGGCCATTTGTCTCATTAGCACTATTACATTCTCTCACGCACATTGTAGTTAAAGCACCATGTAATTTATAGAATTTATAGAAATTTATTTTCCCATCTTTGGCTTCAATTCTCAGTTTTTCTGACTCGTATCCCACCGTGAAGCATACATTGTGATTCACATGTTTTAGCTCCATTAAATTACACTTTTCCAAGGAAAGCCTTCGGTTGAGCTGTGCTGTTTCTTTGTGGTCCTCTTAAAACAAACAAACCAAGTGATTCAAATAACAGTATACTATTCACCGGCATAACCATAACTGCTCCTTAAAGCCACACTTGAGCTTTGTGTTATGGTTTGGCTACCTACACCCTATAATGTTTTCAACAGGGTTTCCTGGAAGGATATTCGCCAACGCCATGGGTTTTCAAGATGACAGGTAAATAATGCCATGGCGACAAAAGCTTACTTTCCTCTATAGAGATTATATGACTTCCTTCACTGCAAGCATTTGTTTGATTATGTTAAAGTCATTGCTGCTGAGGTTAGAAACACAATGTTAGGTTGAAGGGCAGTTCCCAAGAAAGCAAGTGCTGATATTATTGTGGATACACACACTGACCACATGCCATAACTCCCATGTGTGTATTAATCTCAGGAAGCACTCCATTATGCACAGCCTATTTGTTTGTAGGATTTGAAAAGTAAAACTATTTCATAACTGCATTCCAGGTCACAAGCCAATATATCTTTAAAACAAATAAAGGTTAAAGATGCACTATGTAACTTATCTTTGTTTGTTTTTTGCGCAGAAAAAGTATTCTCGTCACTTCATAAAATTAAGGTTGAACCACTGGAGTCACGTGGCTTTTTTCCACAATGTCTTTACTACCTTTCTGGGCCTTGAAAGTGTTCATTAAATTGCTGTCTATGGAGGGGTCAGAGAGCTCTCGGATTTCATCCAAAAATATCTTCATTTGTGTTCTGAAGATGAACGAGGTCTTACAGGTTTGGAACGACATGAGGGTGAGGAATTAATGACAGAATTTACATTTTTGGGTGAACAATCCCTTTAAAAAGAACTTGAAAAGGGGGCTGGAGCTGTTAAGATACAAAAAAGAAAACATTCAAGTATCATAAAAGTTGTCCATACGATAAAGACTTCTGAATTCTATTGATTTCAAACCTGATGCAGCACCTCTAATGGTGCCATATATGATTTGAAAGCAACAGTTGATTTACAATGTGTATTAGTCAGTCCCTCCAGAAAAACGCGATTATGCGATCGCATGATTTAACGCATAATCAGCCAAAGTCCACATATTTATGCGGGGGCCGCATTTTTTCAAATACGCCGCACTTTCGCCGCATAAATTGCCTATTTCCGCGTGCAAAATATGCGGGCTAGCATGATTTCATAATCCCCGCATTTTCGTTGCAAAAAAAGTCATATATATATATTAGCAGAAAGTTGAAAAATGTTCGTTTACTTCACACAAGAGCCGCCATTTCCGCCTGTTGCCATGGGAACGTTTTGAAGTGACGTAATTACCCGACGTGAACATCATCGAAAAGCTGCAAACCCCGTGGAGAAACCATAGATATCGGTGAAACCATGATGAAGCGCAAACTCCCATTTGCCAACAAAAATAACAGCAAAAGACCGCGCAAAACAGTTTCCCGGTGTGTTGACCGATTTCAGAACACAGCATCATGAAGCTTTGAAGCGTTATGAATCAATGAGTCGATTCAGCGGTTTGGATCGCCAAATTTCAGCAGTTTGACACGCGATCCGAATCATGAATCGACTCACTGATTCATAGCATCATGATGCTGTGTTTTGAAATCGGTCATCACTATATAAGTCGTTATTTAGAGACGAACGGAGGTCTTACGGGTGTCCAACGACATGAGGGGACGTCATTAATGACAGAATTAAAATTTTTGGATGAACTAACCCTTTAAGAGATTGCACTTTGTGCATTGGAAGCACTCAAATGTCTGTTTTGTAAAGCTACCTCTGTAAAACAGGAAGTTATTTATAAATTTTTCAGAAGTTGTAGCATATTCCTTTTGTAAAGCTACAGAACTTGTTTGACTCAATGTTTTGTAAATTTGAGCCGTGTGTTTATTAAGGTCTTCAATAAAACAAGATGGGAACTTAAATATTCCCAGCACTTTCTGTGATGTAGTGCTTTTTTTCTCTTTTTCATCAAACCGCAGTTTTTGCAAGTTCCCGCAATTTCATCGCATAAAATTGCATAAATATCCCACATTTCCCCGCATTTTTCATTGCATTTTTTAAGAAAACATGCTGCATAATCAAGGATTTTTGCCCGCAACAATCACAAAAAAAAGCTGCATTTTTCTGGAAGGACTGATTAGTGGTGGGGATATATTAGCAGATTTTTCAGTGACACTTTCTGCATGTAACATCGACAATTCAGTAGGTGGGGTAAGTGGTATTTAAAACTGCTTTAGAAAAGTGTCTCCCGAGTACCAAAACAAACGTTTAGCCAATCAGCAGTAAGGGGCGTGTCTAATAATGACGGGGAGAAGAGAGCTCTCAGTGCACGTCATTATTCAAAAGACACGACACAGGACAGACATTAGCCGAGCGTTAACAGAAAGAGAGAGATGGCAGATAAAAAACTAATGTGGAAGATGTGTGTGGAACAAGAGAAGGCTTACGATCAGGTTCAGACTATGCCATAAAGGCGTCTGCCACTGCGGTCACAGCACAAAAATATTATGAAATATTCATTTTGGAAAAACACTTTATAAGAAAAATCTTTACATCTGACTTTCTGTTAATGCAATACAGTAAATGACAACCATCTGTGGTCTCCCAGTGATTTACATTACTGACAGTTTAAGCATTGTGGGATTAATTTACCACAAAACAAAATGCTTTTATCTACGAAAACCTTTTTTATTGCATTTCATAATACAATTGGATGAGCTCTGAGCTGGCTAATTTTTTACGAACAAATGACAAAAATACAGCATAATATCCAAATGTCCCTTTCGCGCTTCGCGACTCAAAAACATCTCGACAGCTTTTATGGGTGCTTGGGAAGGCATCAACTAAAGGTTGACCGATATATCGGGCCGATATTTGTAGTTTTTTAATATATCAGCCGATATCAGTGTATAGAAGCGCCGATTTAAAGTCAGGCACGTCCGCGGGCAGCCCCGTGTTATTGGAGTGGTGGAACCATCGGGAACTGGCATAATGCTACAGCTGGTTGAAGGTTCGCTTACTTGCAGTTAACTTTAAGGACTGTAGTCGAAAACTATCAACAGCTTGCTTGCTAAGTTCTGTTTTATTTTTCCTGTATCGGAGTTGGAGAATTTCACTTGAGGGATACGTTACTCCACCCTGCTCACAGACAGCACCGTGCTCGGAGACACAGAGCTGTCCTGGACCAGCCCAGAACAGTGTATGACATTTGTTCGGAAGCATGGTTTGATGCAGGCCCGGTTCTACGGGGGTGCTAGAGCAAATGCAAGCAAAAGCATCCTCAGTTGATACTGTAACAATATACTGGCAAAACAGATTTGGCAGATTTGCATATTTGTGTTCGCGCTGTGGAGAGCGCCAAGTGCATCTATTTACAACGTGTTTTTGCAGCGGTGAATAATGTAGCCAATCACAGATATAGTTGTTGATCTCTTGAAACTCAAGGCTATACAGTCTATAAAATCCATTGAATAAAACTATTATTTTCATGCTGCTAAGAGGACGGACGGCCAACTGCATGCTGCAAAAGTTTCGGAAGTGACATCTACTGTAAATATAAATGCTGGATTCACTCAGAAATATCCTCCTGAGACCCAGAATAGAGGTTTTGCCTCTGCAGAGGACATCATATTTTAGTGAATTTCTCTGACAACACAGTTTTAAGTCTGGATATTTTTATGAAATATGAGATTCTTATGAAAAAATTCCTTTTTATTACTCCCATTATTACACGTCTTTTTACATTACATATTGTCCCAAAAACACATTACTATGCAAATTAGATATAGTGTGTAGATGCATTGCATTGCATAGAATGGGAATGGCATTTATGGCCATGTTTATCATTATTACTTGGCCAGTTTATTGATTTGTTTGGTTAACTTTTGATAAATATTTAAGATTCAAGAGATGGTTCAAGTCAGTGTTCAATAAAGGATGAAGTTAAGTTTAGAAATGTTGTGCATTAGTGTGACATTTTAGCATGCAAATGAAGGGGAAAACTTCAAGATATTAGCCCTTAAATTCGGCAGCACATATTGGCCGTCGGCTGACCCTGACCTCTAAACATCGGCATCGGGTTATAGAAAAACCCATATCGGTCGATCTCTAGTAGGGCTGCCACTAACGACTATTTTTATATCGATTAATCTATTGACTAATGGATTAATCTACCGACTAATTTATCACAATAATTTTTAACAATTTTACTTAAAAACATTTAATTTAACATGCATTGTTGGCCTTCAGTAGTGTACTATAAAAAAGTATACATGTAAACAAGCCCTTGACAAAATGTAAAAAGGTACAAATTTGTAAACCAACATAACAAAAAAAGAGAATATCAGCAAATACTTTTTATATAGAATAGTGTTGTCACAATACCAAAATTATGACTTCGATACGATACCAGACTAAAATACCTCAATACTGATACTGAATCTATACCATGGCAAAAAAAAAAAGAGTAAAAGTAATTGAATAATATGGCAGAACTTACTATTCATTGTTTTATCATTGTTTTAGGGTTAAAAAACCCTAAGAACTCACTTGGCCGGCATGTTCCTGCCCTGCCCTGCTTCACACAGAATATTAGGTCCGGCTGCACGGACCAAATTCATTTCTCATTCAACTCTGTATACGTTCACTAAAGACATATCCGACTGTGTTTACCCGAATACTAGCCAGGACGTGCATTTTTAAAAAAAATTACCATTCAAACCCAATAATCCGCGAAAATGGCGTCGCGATCTGTCTGAGTGAAAGGGCCGCGCCGCACTTTTCTGTTGCATTCTTTATCCTGAGCTGCGCATATACCGTATTTCCTCAAATAAAAGCCGGGGCCAACTATAATGCGCGCACTTTTCTCAATCCGTTATGGAGCTATTCAATTTTGATTTTGCATATTGTTTTTTAAATGTTCGTTCGAGTAGTTCAAATGACCACTTTACAATATTTCAATAACATAATTTATTTTGAAGCCTATGCTGTTTTCTTGTACAAAATAAAATAGTTTAAGTTAAATGCAGAGTATAAGATGTGTAAAAAGGCTAAGAGATTTGTGTAGCCTGCCTGACACGGTATTTTCACAGACTAACACACGTCACATCTCTCATAGACTACAGTATTTAAAATAGCAGATACGCATCAGTTATATTCTCTATTTAATTTACAGAGCAATCCCCGCGAAGTGTTTAGGTTAAGTATAAAAGAGAGCAGGATTGTGCGTCGCACTCGCAAGACTCCCAGCGGGGGGCGACGGCCACGATCGTTTCGCTCCTTCGGCACAACTCTACTGTACATTACGATTAACTTACATGCACATGAAATGAAAGGAAATATTTTTTCCCCGGCCTTAATTTGAGACCGGCCTTTATTTGTTCGTGCTGGCCACGCCCCCGGCCACTATCAGAGGCCCGGCGTTTAATTGAATACAGGCTTATATTTGAGGAAATACGGTAACTCTTCTGCTTCCATTGTTTAGTGAACGGTGGAAGCAGAGCTCACACACACGTCCTCGCTCCTGCTGTCACACATCAACGCACATTTAAGAAATACTGCTCTTATTAGAGCGCTGTCATTTTTAAAGTGTCGGCACTGATACAATTTCATATCGTACCCAGTCGACTAAAAATATTGACGTCGACTAATTAACAGCGTCAACGCAGTCGATTGTATCGACCAATCGCGACAGGCCTAATCTCTAGCATCAACTGGTAAATGTAGGCTTCTTTCAATAAATGGTCAAATATAGTAGGAAACTTTTAGCTGTGTTGCCATGTGTCTTGAGAGTAAGCAACTGAGCAGCTAACACGGTCTAGAGCAGGGGTCTCAAACTCGCGGCCCGCGGGCCACTTGCGGCCCGCAGGATGATATTTATTTTTATTATATATTTTGTGGCCCCCTTCTTGACATCAAAGTTTAGTGTTAATGCGGCCGGCGCGTTGCTCTGAAAAGTACCTTTTTGCTGAATCGTTGCGTGTGCCGCGCTTGCCACGCTTGCTGCCTCCTTTGTGTGTGTGTGTGTGTGAGAGAGAGAGAGTTGGCTCGCCCCTCCCTCGTACAGTATAATTGGTTGACACCGCATGATTGACAGGAACAGACGAACGAAGCTGATCAGACAGTTGAAACGAATGTGGTCTAACAGCGCTTGTCAATGTCAAAATGATTGAGATGGCCAATCAAATCAAAGTAGGCGGGGTTTACGTTCTCTTTTGGCTCGTGCACACTGCACAGTCTTCACACACAGACGAGCGCGTCAATCTATCGCTTCATGCCGTTGCTGAGAGAGACTCTATTCTTTCCGGTGAAATCACAAAACAAAATGCAAACGTGTCCATGGTATTAATATACAATCATTGATGAACATCTTTGATTTTAATGAAGAAAAACGACACGAGAGCGGATTAGAACCTGGAACCTTTGACACGGTTGACAAAAATTCTACCACCAGACCACTAGAGAATTCAAAAGTTCATTATGGATCTATGTATTTATTCACTCACTCATGCAAAGAATATCGAGACAAATAATATATTTGACGCAAATTAATGCAAATATTGTTTACAAATAGTCCCAAAAAGATTATTTCCCAACTAGAATTAGACCTAGAATTTTGCTCACTGTTCTGTTTGACCTGGTTACGGCCTTGCTGTGAATTAGTCTATTATTTAAAATAAAATTAAAATCATTCATTATTTCATATTACATGATTTAATTTCTATAGGCTATATTTAGTTCAAATTCAGAGGAACAGTTCATGTTCAGAAGAAACATTCATGTTGAAGAACTGTTAATAATAAAGACTGAGAAGATTGGATCAGTTATGCTACTTTTTATGTGGAATACTTGATGCGGCCCAGCCTGACCCAGAGTCTACCTCCAGCGGCCGCCAGGTAAAATGAGTTTGAGACCCTTGGTCTAGAGCGAGCACGCTATTATAAACCCATCCAACGTGCACCAGGTGCATTTTTGACATAACATCACCCATCATACCCGGTTAAAAAAAGTCACCGGTCGCCATAGACAGACACACAGACTGACAGATTTCTTTGAAATATGTGCTTAAGACTTGAATCAATGCTTTAAATTTTTGTCTATTTTATCTCTCCAGGCCTTTTGCTCAACTCCCCCACTGTCTCTGATCCAAAGCCACCACACACGAAACATCATCAATCATCTTCTCCCTCATGACTTATCTAAAAAAAAAAAAAAAATTACCACGGCCTTGCAAATTGCTCACATGCGGAGACCACTCTGGCTCAGTTTCACTTGGTGTGAACTTGCAGCCATGAGAGAACTCAGTGTGCCGGGCTTGGGAATTGTCCTAAAGAATGATGATGAGGATACAGACAGTGAGGAAGTGGAGGGAAATCTGAGAGGTCTGAGACAATTGGAGCAGACCTTAACTGTTGTTCCCACAAAGGCACACAAGCTCATCTACTTCATCAACCGCTCAGACACGACCTCCTCCGCCGCTCGTGCTAGCTATCCCACGCTTTTCATCACCCTCTCTGGCTCTTCTCCGTTTTACCTTCACCTATGCTCTCGAGGCATACAAGGATGACAACAATTTAACATGTTTAGTGCCAACAGTTTAACCGCTAAATCACAGGGCTGTTAGGAGGAACTGTGGTAAAGAGTTTCAAAAAACAATACAAATTTGTAACTTGAGTCAAGACATGAACCTTATCCGTGATTTACTGCCAGTATAGAATGGCATCCCTGTATTGGTCTGAGCGAACAATAGAGGTATAGTGTTGGAATTAATATAAAATAAGTTTCAAACTAAAAACGTTAACGTTTTATCATACATGTAAGTTAGAAACTAAAGTTCAATTCTTATTCAAATCTTAAAAAGTATATTACTTAAGTGAACTTGAAGTGAGTATAGTTTCACGACTAGGTTTCTTAACACCTTTAAGTCAAATGAACGTTTTATGATTTACTTTAGAATTTCAATCATTATGTTTGAATAATCTTTTGTTGTAGAAAGCTTATTTTGATGTGTTGATTAACATATACTTAACCTATAGAATCTACTCAGTAAAATTGAGGTAATAATTATTTGGGTAGATTTCATCCTGTGTTTTGTGTAGAGACTACTTAACTCTTTCCCTGCCAAACACAGAAAATTCTACTACTTGTGAGAAAACGCTTCCCTGCCAAACACAGAATTTTCTGTTACTTGTGAGTAAACGCTTCCCTTCCAAACACAGAATATTCCAGATTTCCGTGTTTTCACTGTTACACGCTAGGGGGCGCTATTACACATCTTCTGAATGAGTTCAGAATCTCCTGATCAAAACACAGGCGAAGAAGTGTGAGTGGATGTGTCAATATCACACTCTTGATTTTTTAGAGTGTCACCCCTTTAAGCTGTGTACTTTTTTTTCAGCATTGTGGTCGATTTGTAGATTGTACATACAAATATTCTGAGAATTTTTGTGTTTTTGCCGATTTCCCATTCATTTCCTATGGTCGGTCATTTATGACCGAAGACAATGAACGCTACTTCTTTTTTTTACGACCAATTAGCATGCTCGAATCATGACGTTAACATACCTTATGCTAGAAAAGTCACCAAGTTTCATATCATTCCGATAAAGCAGTGATTTTTAAAATTTCAAAACAGAAAATTTTCCGGTCAGAAATGACCGAAGAGCACCAGAGGGTTAAACTTAGTCATCACTATGCCATAAAGGCGTCTGCCACTGCAGTCACAGCACAAAAATATTATTAAATATTCATTTTGGAAAAACACTTTATAAGAAAAATCTTTACTTAACCTATAGAATCTACTCAGTAAAATTGAGGTAATAATTATTTGGGTAGATTTCATCCTGTGTTTTGTGTAGAGACTACTTAACTCTTTCCCTGCCAAACACAGAAAATTCTACTACTTGTAAAAAACGCTTCCCTGCCAAACACAGAATATTCCAGATTTCCATATTTTCACTGTTACATGCCAGGGGGCGCTATTACACATCTTCTGAATGAGTTCAGAATCTCCTGATCAAAACACAGGCGAAGAAGACGCAAAAAAACAAGCAATCGTATGTAATCATATGCATATGTAAAATAACGTGATCATCAACATTAAACATCATATAAATCAAAACTATCTAATGTTACTGAATGAAATGTGGACCTATGACGGGCTATAGGACTGTGAAGCTTTGGGGTGTTGATGAACTCGATCTACTCCATCTGTGTTTGACCATCTGGATGTAGTCTTTGACAAAAACATGATTTTCTCAGCTTTTTGCTCAAAATTTTGCTTTTTTATGAAACTTACCCATATTTAAGTGTCGATAAAAAAGGAATGCATTAAGCTTTTGTTTAAAAGCAGAGGGTCTGCTCTTTCTTTTGATATTGCATGCTCAGATATTCATACAACAAAATATTCTATGGGCCATTACATTTGTGTGAAAATGATCAAAAACCATAGCGGTGGGCTGGAAACATTTTTTTAAACGCTGGCTATGACACACTAAAAAAAGTCTACCTAACATGTATCAATACATTAAACTACTAATTACTCATAAAAAGTGAATAACATGAACTCTTGATTGTTATTGTATGTTTAAAATAGCTTCTGTAGCAGGCAGAACAAATGTTTGCAATGTATCACGTCACTGATGGTAGTACAGCTATTGCTCACTGAGCACGTTTACATGCAGTAAGTTCATAACTCACAGATATCAGCTTATTAAAATTTCCCCCGTTTGCATGCAAAACAGTAACCTGACAACGCAAGTAAACCGCGTTTACATGACTTTATTAATAAACCGGGTTATTTCCTTGTAGTGACGTCAAAAATAATCATTTCCGTATCTGACTCATAGTATTCCAAATGTTATGTCAGATGTGATGTTAAATAAAGCTTGCAATGTGTCAGCTGGAAATTTACGTCTCATGCAGACGTGAACACATTTTTACAATTTTCTGGGTCTTAAAAGAGTCTGCTTTGTGATATATTTCCTTCTTTCTTTCATGCAAAACGCTCGCTCTGTCTGGATACATTTAAATCTGTTCTAAGTATGCGTTTTTGTCACCTATCACACATGTGCACTTCAATAAGCCGACAGAAAGCAGGTTCATGTGTTTCCATGCCATGCGAAATCGGGATAAGAGGCAAAAAACTACCTGTTCTGACCGGTTTATGCTTAAGCCATTTATGTACTTTCTCAGATAAAAGAAAACAGGTTCCTGCATTTACATGACCATGTTCATTGTCGCATAATCGGCTTAAGAACGTGCATGTAAAAGCACTTACTGAATGTGCACCAATAATGCGATTATTTCTAAAAAGGTCTTAATCACAGGAAGATGTTTACATGACATGAGCAGAACTCTTCACTCCAGTTTACATGCGATTTCATTATTCTGATTATTCGCTAATAAGTATACCACGCTCAGATAGGCATACTATATGCATGTTACCGGCCATTGTTTTTATCTACTCACATCAAATTAAAAATAATTTTTATGGACATACTGGATAATATTCGGCGTTCTGATGAATATCACAATGCTGGGTTTGTCTACGCTGCCGTCATGTTCTTTGCGCCGTCTGGATGAAGATACAGAGCAGAGACTGCGCAGCGAGTTGTGTTGACAGAGTTTAGTGATTTAGAGAAGAGAAAACTTCAGAATAATGTGACGGAGCTTATTCATGAAGAACAACACACATGTACATCCGAGCACATGTGCACTTTGGTCAGAGCGGTAATAATGCAATTAAGGTGTTTACATGCCTGTTTATTGCGATTAAAATCGGTGTATGCCACATAGTTGAAAGGTCCCATGGCATGGATTTTTTATTTTATTTTATAATGTATTCTGAGGTGTACTTATATTGTTAGTATGATTTTTACATAATAAAATGTCATAATTTAGAAATAAGAGGCATTTTTTATACACTGATGTTTGCCCTCTGGCTGAATGCCCTGTTTCAAGGGGCGTGTCTGCTGTGAGACTTCAGTAAAAACACCCACTGTTGTGATTGGCTGACATCTTTGCATTTGAAATGAGTATCAGATCTTGTAGTGGAGGGGGCGTGGTTTAGCAAGGTCTACGAGGCACGAGCCTGCCAGAGACGGATGGACCACTTCTCATCAGTTCTCTCAGCATGTCTCAGTTCAGTGAACTGTTGTAGTTGCTAGCATATACTTCAGGTTATTAGTTTATTTCTAGTCGGAGGGACTGTCACTCATGTCAGAAAGTTAGTAACTTTAGTAAATTATGGATCAGCGCTGACTGGAGACACGAACCGTTTAGAACGATTCAGTCCGATTTGGTGAACTGCTTTGACCGGTTCACTAAAAAGAACCGGTTCAAAAGAACGATTAGTTCGCGAACCGGACATCATAGTGGACCAGAGACGGAGCAATTGCTAATAAAGTTAAATATTGTACTGAGTTGTGAGAGCGCTGTCAGCGCAAGTTTATTGTGTTTGTATCTGAGAGTTCTGAATAAACACGAGTTCCAGTCACGCCGAGCCCGTCTTCATCATTATTCTACCAACTGTGTAACACATGTAATGTACCATTACAGCTGTCGAGATGAACGAGTTACGAGTAAGTGTTGATTATAGCATTATTTTTAGATATTTTCCTATCATATGAAAAGCGTCAGTGAGCATTGAGTACACAGAGCAAACAAAGACACAACAGCCGTAATCGAATGTAATCCAGTTTATTGTCGGGCTAGGCTGGCTAGCCCGGAGGCCCTCACGCTTACCCCCCTTCTGCTTAATCTCGCACCGCGTTTGGTGCCTCCGCTGTGGGACAGATGCAGTACTGGGGGTCGGTGATGTTGAAGGCCGGCCGGTCAGTGCAGCCCGAGCTTTGGCGTGTGTGAAGTTTATCTCTAAAGAAACTCACAGAAACTTGCAGAAACTCACGACTGTATGCACATTTCAGAACAGATAGACGCGACGAGGACGTACAAAAACACTGACTCACAAGATAGAAAACACGTTCTGTCGGGAGAGAGAGAAGCCGCAGCAGGAATAATAAAGTTCTGTGTGAACTTGAATAATTAGCTACACATCAGAAATCACTGATCACAGATCAGAAGGAACTGCAAAAAGACTTCTGTTTTCATCTGTACATCCAAACACTGAGAATCTGCCAGCATTCACTCGTTCACAAGCCATGACCTCTCGAGGACAAACAAATATGGTGCTCGCATGGGCGTGCCAAATTCTCTGGGTGGAGGAAAGGGAGGTAACCGTTCCTGTTATGACATCATAACAGGAAAATTCAAGATCAGCTCGTCTGAGCTGTCATTTTCTCAAAGGCAGAGATGGACAGCCAGAACTCGGTTTACACCGATCAAAATTTCTAGCCACTTGGGGGCAATATTCAGGCTAGGGGAACTCATATTAATGTTGAAAAACCTCATAAAATGAAAATGTCATGCCATGGGACCTTTAATGTGAATATGGTTACTACGATTATGAGTAGGGTTGCGTATCGTTTGAATTTTTACGATTACGATTCTGCTTATCGATTACGATTCTTATCGATTCCTAATTTTGATTCCAATAGGGTAAAAAACACATTTATTATTATTGCAAAACATTTCATTGTAGCTGAATACCATGAACAAAAATCAACAGGCTAGCAACATTTGCCTATGGTTTAAAAATACCATAGAAAAAAAAAAAGCCTAATATAAATTTCAAGCATTATTAAAGACAAGTAAACACTCTGTAATTAAAAAAATAACAAATAAACAAATTAGCAATTGCACAAATAAATATAATTGAACAAAGTTGAGAAAAACTCAAACGCGACACGTCCTCTTCTCCGCGTGGGACAGCAACAAGACCACGCCCTCTTTTTTCGCGTATTCTTGTGGGCGGAGGTTAGTCTGTTCTACTGTTCTACTGACGTAATTAATGAAGGAAGTACCAGGATGTAGTCCAAGCCGGCCGTTCGCTGTAGGCTTTGAAAGGGAACTTCTGTTAAATAAAATATCTCGCTTGGCATTGAACTTTGAGCTTTATAATTTTACAGGTATTATTTATGCTCTAACAGCAACATTACACACTAACTAAAGTTTGAACAATGGGATCACGAAGAACGGGACCTTTAAAATTAAAAATAGCCAAATTGAAACTTGCACATTGTTTTATGCTGCTGTTGTAAGTAATATAACCTTTTTAAACTTTTTATATTACAGTACATGACGTATGTATTGCAAAGTGTGGCACACAAACAAGGGCATATTTAAAGATGATCCTCGTCTCACTGCATGAGCGGGAGAAAGAGACATGTGAGAGGTGCACCGATGACTTGTGAGCGCAGGTCACGCAAGGCTGTAACAGAAACGAGAATGTGTCGGTGTAAGAGGAAACTAGTTTTCTGCACTGAAATATGATTATGTTACCAATTGCTGAGCACACATCTCCCATTGACATCTTAATATCATTCCCAGAACCGTGAAAAAACGCAACAAAAACATTAATATCCTTTGAGCCCTCCACTTTGTCTTCACTTTCAAAGCAGGTGTTTCTCCAGTTTTCCAGAGTTTTAAAATTGGCTATTCCAAACGGCTTACACACATTGACTTCCCCCCCCCCCCCCCCCCCCCTCCACAGTCACAAATGAAATGATGGAGAAAACAGTTGTATGATCGCTCTACCTCTTCCTCCTCTTTAGGAACTAACGCTTCCATTTTTAACACACAGGTTCAAGCTGTTCCTTTCGTCCCACCCGCAGGAGATTTCCTTTGACACCACACACATGCACACGGACTCGCTCTCCCACCATTATATCCCTCTCTTAGATTTATCCGGGATGTTCGGCTCATGGTTTTCCTTAATGGTCTTCTAGAGGTTAATCTCACCACCCACCTGTGGTCTCTGACAGGAACTCGCACTGTGATTCTGTGGCCCGTCTTGAGGATCTTACACTTAATTACAGTGTGGAAACTTCTTACTGACTTACTGTCAGGAGAGACAATTAAAACAGCTGGAAATGAATGAGGTTTGGACCAGCAGAGCTGCAGGAACATGCGGAGGTCAAACTGTGAATCCAATCCTGGAAGCAAATTAATGTTAGCCTACCATCAATCAGCCATTCAATAGAGTTCATCATTGACGAGTTTCCTGGAGCACAACAATGGCTGTTTTTATACAAGCATGATTACATCCTGAGGCACAACAGAGTTCATACTTTTTGAAATGTCTTTTTTGATTCATCCTCCCACATCCAGTCTGGGAACAGTCCTTAGCTACAGGTTGTTATGTTGCATGAAATATAAGGGTGGTTCCAAAACAAATGGGTCTCCCACATCACCGGCCATAGAATAAAACTTTCAAATGGAGTGAAATTACATTTCAAAGGGATGCAGTTAGCAGTTAACCAGATTTGTACTGCTTTTTTAGACAAACGAACAAACAAAAGTTTGCCAGGATGTTGCTATTGGCATACTGAGATTTTGTAAAAAAAAAAAAACAAACAAACATTTTTTTGCAATTTGCTATGTGGTTTCTAGTGTGCTGATTACTGGCCCAAGTATATAATATTCAGCAAGTAAATACATAGGGAGGTTCTGTTTTAATTTAGTCAATGTATTGATTCATTTACTAATGTATTCATTAAATCAGTAGTAAGAATAATTATTTATTATATTTCTATGTATTTATTAATGTAATTATACACTGGTTTATGTATTTATTTATTCTTTCTTTTATTTATTTATTTACATATTTAGTCGAGGCATGGACTCCACTCGACCCCTGAAGGTGTGCTGTGGTATCTGGCACCAAGATGTTAGCAGCAGATCCTTTAAGTCCTGTAAGTTGGGAGGTGGGGCCTCCATGTATCGGACTTGTTTGTTCAGCACATCCCACAGATGCTCGATTGGATTGAGATCTGGGGAATTTGGAGGCCAACACTCAACACCTCAAACTCATTGTTGTGCTCCTCAAACCATCTTTGCTTTGTGGCGGCGCATTATCTGCTGAAAGAGCCACAGCCACCAGGGAATACCGTTTCCAAGAAAGGGTGTACATGGTCTGCAACAATGCTTAGGTAGGTTGCTTAGTTTTCTCCCAAGGTTTATTTTTCTCCATTATGCCCCTGATGGGGTTTTGGTTTCCTTGCCACTGTTGCCTCTGGCTTGGCGTGCTCAGTTGGGGACACTAAATTTCACTATATTTTTCTTAATTTTTTCAACTAAATATCCAAAAAAATCTAATTATTAAACTAAATTAACCATATAAACTAAATTACTGATCTAATTACTGATCTAAAGCCCACACAGTCACTGTATGATAATTGAAATGAACGATGACATCACCGTTTTCTCCGGAATGGCTATACGGCATTATTTTGCATTATTTTGCTGTTTAACACTGTAAAGCTGCTTTGAAACAATCTGCATTGTTAAAAGCGCTATATAAATAAAGTTGACTTGACTTGACTTGACTAGGTGGTAGGTGTCAAAGTAACATCCACATGGATGGCAGGACCCAAGGTTTCCCAGCAGAACATTGCCCAAAGCATCACTGCCTCCGCCGGCTTGCCTCCTCCATAGTGCATCCTGGTGCCATGTGTTCCCCAGGTAAGCAACGCACACCAGAGTCCTGCACGGGTTCGGGTACCCGCGGGTCATACCCAAGTCCAGTGTTTGGGAGAAATTTGGAGTTATCTCAGATGAAGAAAACAATATTGTGAAAGGCTTTGCTGCATGCAAAACATGCCTTAAAGTTTTCGTATTGGACAGCCGCAAATGTGGAACTTCATCGCTGAGGAAGCACGCAGATAACTGTGGTAACAAACAAAGCACACGCAGTTCTATCGAACAGTATTTTTTCAGGGACAGAACTGAAGGTGCCTCGTAGAGATGATAAGTTCTTCATGTTCTTCATTATGTAGCCGCTTGACAGCTTCGGATGAAGTTGTCCTTGTGTTAATTGTCGTGTAATAATTTCTGTATGCTGGCAATAAATATTTTTGGAAGTGTGTCTATAATGTGATATGCTAAACTGATTTTATTTTGGGTGCGGTTCGGGTGTCGGTTCTATTTTAAACAGGTATGGGCGGGTGCGGATTTACAAAATCGGACCCGTGCAGGACTCTGCTGCACACACACCAGCCATCCACGTGATGTAAAAGAAGATGTGATTTATCAGACCAGGCCACCTTCTTTCATTGCTCCGTGGTCCAGTTTTGATGCTCACGTGCCCACTGTGGGTGCTTTTGGCGCTGGACAGGGGTCAGCATGGGCACCCTGATTGTCTGCGGCAAAGCAACCCCATACGCAACAAACTGTGATGCACTGTGTTTTCTGGCACCTTTCTATCAGAACCAGCATTAACTTCTTGAGCAATTTGAGCTCCAGTAGCTCGTCTGTTTGATCAGACCACACAGGCCAGCCTTCGCTCCCCACATGCATCAATGAGCCTTGGCCGCCCATGACCCTGTCGCCGGTTCGCCACTGTTCCTTACTTTTGAGAGATACTGAGCACTGCAGTCTGGGAACACCCCACAAGAGCTGCAGTTTTGGAGATGCTCATCTAGCCATCACAATTTGGCCCTTGTCAAACCCGCACAAATCCTTATGCTTGCCCATTTTTCCTGCTTCTAACACATCAACTCTGAGGACAAAATGTTCACTTGCTATCAAAGATAATCAGTGTTATTCACTTCACCTGTGAATCATAGTGGTCATAATGTAATGCCTGATCGTGTATATGTAAGGTGCTAAACAAATAAAATATTATTATTATTATTACATGTACACTCACCTAAAGGATTATTAGGAACGCCATACTAATACTGTGTTTGACCCCCTTTCGCCTTCAGAACTGCCTTAATTCTACGTGGCATTGATTCAACAAGGTGCTGAAAGCATTCTTTAGAAATGTTGGCCCATATTGATAGGACAGCATCTTGTAGTTGAGATTTGTGGGATGCACATCCAGGGCACGAAGCTCCCGTTCCACCATATCCCAAAGATGCTCTATTGGGTTGAGATCTGGTGACTGTGGGGGCCATTTTAGTACAGTGAACTCATTATCATGTTCAAGAAACCAATTTGAAATGATTCAAGCTTTGTGACATGGTCCATTATCCTGCTGGAAGTAGCCATCAGAGGATGGGTACATGGTGGTCATAAAGGGATAGACATGGTCAGAAACAATGCTCAGGTAGGCCGTGGCATTTAAATGATGCCCAATTGGCTCTAAGGGGCTTAAAGTGTGCCAAGAAAACATCCCCCACACCATTACACCACCACCACCAGCCTGCACAGTGGTAACAAGGCATGATGGATCCATGTTCTCATTCTGTTTATGCCAAATTCTGACTCTACCATCTGAATGTCTCAACAGAAATCCAGACTCATCAGACCAGGCAACATTTTTCCAGTCTTCAACTGTCCAATTTTGGTGAGCTTGTGCAAATTGTAACCTCTTTTTCCTATTTGTAGTGGAGATGAGTGGTACCTGGTGGGGTCTTCTGCTGTTGTAGCCCATCCGCCTCAAGGTTGTGCGTGTTGTGGCTTCACAAATACTTTGCTGCATACCTCGGTTGTAACGAGTGGTTATTTCAGTCAAAGTTGCTCTTCTATCAGCTTGAATCAGTCGGCCCATTCTCCTCTGACCTCTAGCATCAACAAGGCATTTTCGCCCACAGGACTGCCGCATACTGGATGTTTTTCCCTTTTCACACCATTCTTTGTAAACCCTAGAAATGGTTGCGCGTGAAAATCCCAGTAACTGAGCAGATTGTGAAATACTCAGACCGGCCCGTCTGGCACCAACAACCATGCCACGCTCAAAATGGCTTAAATCACCTTTCTTTCCCATTCTGACATTCAGTTTGGAGTTCAGGAGATTTTCTTGACCAGGACCACACCCCTAAATGCATTGAAGCAACTGCCATGTGATTGGTTGATTAGATAATTGCATTAATGAGAAATTGAACAGGTGTTCCTAATAATCCTTTAGGTGAGTGTATGTGTCTTTCATTTATTGTATGCAGTAAACATGCTTTTAATGCATCAGTAACCCTTCTTTGTTCATTTATTTATTCAGTTATTTATTCTTTTTGCAGTTTTCCTTCATATTTCTCTATTTTAGAAAAACAGCTTGCATAATTGAAGTTTTTTAATGTGTGTAAAACAGACGTGTGCTATTTTAAAAACTGAAGTAAAACGTGTGGTTTGTTCAAATACAGTATACTGTACGACCAAAAGCAACAGTGAAACTTGTTTTAGCAAACACCACCAATAAGTCTGAAAGTAGCTAGACGTTTAAGAGCTTTCACAAGTCCAACAAAAGACTTCTTCCAATATTCTGTTTTATTTTTAACTTCTTTTGGTCTGTTGCATTTCAAAACGAAGACATCTGTTGCGGATCTGGCCAAATAAAGCACACATTCGGCTGGCTTGGTAATATACGACACAAGGGTGCTTGAGGGTCAAGGCTCTGGTCAAATTTGTAACTGTGGCCAAATATTAAATTCAAAGCCTGTCTCAAATCACTTTGCCATATGGCTGCTTAGGATGATGGAAAGGGGAAAAGGACAATGTCTTGGTTTAAGGGGCAGCTATTGATCACCGGTTCTCTATGATCACTCAAATAAAGAAATTTTCTTCCCATCAAAGCTTGTAGATGTACAATAGTTCCCTCCGAAGCTGCCAAACAGAGAGATCTCTGTGGAGAAGAGAATTTCACTGAACAAAAGGTCTTGTTGATAAAAGTGGGCCTGGAGGACTGTTATTGATTTCACTCGCTGCTTACCTCATTCCTACTGTTTACTTTGACATAAATGCCACCAAAGCTTCCTCTCAGATCATTAGAGTCAAAGCTCCAGTATGAAAGAAATAGCATATGACGCATTTTGGCAGTAATGCCTCTATTCATTGAGAGGGTGGTCAGTGGTAAATTCGATCACGGCAGTTGTGCCCACAAATAGACGGAATTATTAAATGGTGTTCATTTGATTCCAATCATTTTTACTTGACATTTCAATAATAATTAGAGAAAGCACACAATGAACCGGGAGCTGTATGGGAGAAAATATGCCACAGTGGGCATTAAATGTCACGCTTCATCCGGATTAGATCAAGGCTGCGAAATTCCATTAAAAAAATTCCATTAAAACAGTCATTGGCACTAATGATGACAGGTGCCCTAAGTGACATATTTCAAAGTGTCTAACAGTGAGAAGGCCTCATTTATGACATTTGACGTCATTGTCGTTTCCAATTCCGTCTCGCACCCACCTTGAGACGGGTCCCATTTGGGGAGCTTCATTTCAAGCTCTCACTCTACGCTACTGGTGAATAATGGAGTGAACGCGGCTCATCAACATGCTAATGATTAAGTGCCGAACCCCCCTTCCACATGTATGAAATCCCATTACACCAATCAATCAGAGCCTGGCAGGAGTAGGTGTTAGAGACCACAGGACGGAAGTGAAGATCGTGACTACTGCTTCAAAAGCTACATGCTGGAAGCTGGGGCCGAAAACAGGAACTTGGTCTTTTCATCACTAAGGGTCATTTCCAGCAGAGCTTAATTCCAATTTTCTTTGTGTCTTGCCACCTTTCGGGGATAAAAAAGTAGACAAATGACTCAAAAACATAATGGACTGCGTTATTAAGATGCTTGCTCATGTTAAAGAAAAACAGTAATTTTAGATGCAGGGTTTTATGAAGATAAATTTAAGACTTTTTAAAGACCTTTTTAAGACCAAGTAAAGAAAATGTAAGGAATATATTAAATGAAATACAATATGTCAATATATTCTCTATAGGGAGAAAAACAATGAGTAGTATTACAGGGTTTTTCCTGCACAGAGATTTACGAGGCGGTCGCCCCCGAAAAGTTTGGTGTCGCCACCGGTTGTCGACAAAACTCAGACAGCAAGTCACATGTTCATTGTGGCTTCCCGGCCTGTGTCCATTCTCGTTCGACAGTGATGCACGGATCGCAGTTATATCCACGGGTCAGGCGGGCCAAGTAATAAAAAAAAAAACATTCCAATTAGGGCTGTCAAACGATTACTTTTTTAAATCTCATTTATAACACGATGTGGAGATTATGGAGAAATGACTCCCAAAAGATAATTTAAAGTCATTATTGCGTAAAAAATCAAATCAAATAGACATCAGAAATATTTTTGAGTGAACTATACCTTTTAATGTTTGTTTTTATTAATATGGAAATATGATTTTTTTAAATGAAATTATACTCTAAAATAGAAACTAAAACTGTCAGTAGGTGGTGGTAAATGTCTAATTGTGTAAGTTATTGAGTCATTCATTCGTTTGATTCAAAATTGTTTGGCTGATTCGTTCAGAAGTAAATATAAATGGTTCTCTTTATGGTCCATTGAATCATTGGTTCACCCGATTCGTTCAAACCGCGGCTTCAGAAATGAAACGCCACTGTGAATTGCTCAGAGATGAACAGTTCTGCTTTGTCTTTATATTTTCTTAAACAACACAATATTAACTTATTCATTTTATGAAACTGTTGCATAAGATCAGTATCGCATTTGCACTCGTCTCGTGCTATTCTGGACAGAAAAACAGTACTCGTGTGATATTGCACTCATTCGTGAGATATTGCTTATACAGTATATCATGATGTAAATGTGAGGGCGTTTTCACTCTGTCAGTTTAGTTCGAAATCGGGGCACGGTTCACCTGATAAATTGATCATGTGTAAGCTGTCATGCGAGCTCAGCTGACCTCAGGGGTACTGAACCCGAGACTGCCTGAAGGACGTGTTCTGAGTTCAGTTGCCCAAACCTGCGCTCGTACTGTCCCGCAATTCATGTGAATGCGAAAGCAACATGGACTCAGTGTGCAAGTAACCTGAGCATACATTTGATCAGATGCCGCTGTATTTAGTTTAATAAAACACATGTCAGGAATGATAGTGTTGATGATTTACCTTGGATAAGAGTGAGCCTGCAGTGTATTCGCGCATAGCACCGGCGGGAACAATCGCGTACTGGCAGGGACCACAACAAAAGTGCCCAGTGTAAAAACACCTGAGACTAAATCTCAAACAGGGACACTTTAGCCTCATATCTTGAATTTTATGGCCATTCTAACTGCATTCTATAGGCTTCATCACACAGTGAGTTGTAGCCCTGCATCATATTCTTCATCAATCAACTGTATGAAATGTCAGATGACCTAAGTAGGTTTGGGGCGGGGCAAGTGCGTTAAATGCGTTAATAATTTAAACACGTTAATTCATACCGTCACTAATTAATCTAACGCGTCAAATCGAAAGCCCGAATTCCAATTAATTGCGGGTGGGTGAGATAAATCATTAATGATTTGATTTTAATAAAGACACGGAACTCTCATTTCACGGTAAAACGAAAACCAATAAAGGAAACACCCAATTCAAAACCCTACATGAGATATTGCTTTATAACTTAACAACTTTAACTAAAAATATACACAAGCTTAACAGAAACGATTCTGATATTCTGAGTGTTTTCCAAAAATGATGTAATAAAACGGTGACAATTTAAGTTTGAAGGGAGTGAAGCCTGTGTTTAGGCTATTAAGGAAATGTAATTTTAACTTTTATTTTAAATAAATGTTAATTAAAAAGTAGTCTACTTCAGGGAAATATGTTTCCATATCATCATGCTTAAAACTGAGATTTTAAATGAGAGAATATCCTAGATTCGAGCAGTTGACAGGTGGATGGTTTATTTTTAATAGTGGATTCAGTTGACGTTAGAGCTGATCCGCACCCACTTTAAAGATCAGGTATACGTCAATGCACAGACTTTTGCTTTGATCAATTTTCACACTGAACATGGGTTGGAGGTTTTAATTTTGAACTCTCAAAAAGCACCAGACAAATGAATGAGACTAATGAACAGAGGATTTTACCTTTTTAATTCATTTAACCTTGAATCGCTCTGCTCTCAACTACTAGAATATGAAATACAACTAGAACTACTTAACATAATAACTTTTACTGTATCTCCTGTTCACACTGCAAAAAAAGTATTCTTCCTCAGTATTTTTGTCTCGTTTTCAAGTGCAAATTTCTAAAGATTCTTAAATCAAGAAGCATTTACAGAAGATACAAAATGAAATAAAATAGGAGGACTTGTTTTTTGTCAAATTGATTCAAATGAAATGAGTTTATGATCAGAACAAGAACAAATATCTGCCAAGAAAAATCTGCTTAATTCATAGGGAAGTGATTGAAAAATAATTCAAAACTGGGTTCAATTTCATTTTAAGACTTCATTTTATATTTGCATCTCAAGTAAAATGTTTTAAAGATGTTTAGATATTTGTATTGGAAAACAATACTGAGGAAGATATCATTTTTTTGCAATCCATGCAACATTTAATGCTATAACTTTCTGCTCTGATTTCAGATCTTTGTTTTAAGATCTAAAACATACACGGGAAAGAAGTGGTAACCTGCATTCATTTCAATATATTTCTTCTTTATCTGTGTAGTAAAGTTAGTTCATCTGGGAAGAAGGAGGCGGGAACCGGCGAACGTTCAACACACTTTAATCAAATAAATGAACACAAAAGGAAAGTGTAACGGCGTTTGTTCGTATGGGAAGAAGGAGGCAGGAACCGGCGAACATTCAACAAGTTTAATAAAACAAATGAACACAAAATTAAAGTAAAAGCGGCAGCCCCTCGCGGACGACTGTCGCGCACACACATAACAAAACGTAAATAAAACACAACGCAAAATCCCAGGCCTGGTCCTCTCGCATCCTTCACTGTCATCGCTCCTCCTTTATACTCCCGTCACTCCTCCGTGAGACACGAGTCCGCTGCAGCGCACAGCTCGTCCTGCACTCCCGGTCCCTCAGCCTCGCTGCTCGCCACAGAAAGTAAAAGCGGCAGCCCCCCACGGACGACTGCCGCGCACACACATAACAAAACGTAAACAAAACACAAATTATAATCCAGGCCTGGTCCTCTCTCGTCCTTCACTGTCGTCACTACTCCTTTATACTCCTGTCACTCCTCCGTGTCACTCGTCCCGCTCTCACGGTCCCTCAGCCTCGCTGCTCGCCACAATCTGACTCACAAAAAATATTTATTGATGTAATTTGTCAGGTTATACATTTTTAAATGTTATTATTCGTTTCAGAATGAGTGAACATTTAAAAGTAACTTTCCCATCATTTTTGCATAATGACATAATGGAATTATCCCTAACCAAGAAAATAAAAAATTAGAACTGGCTTTTCACAGGTGGTTTTCCTGCGTGTTGAATTTTGCATGGCATTGTATTGTGTTTTAGAATTGAAGGAGAGTTTGTAAACTTAACGGAAAAGGTACAGGTAATTATCGGCTTGGACATTTTCCGTTTCTCCACAGATTTTCTTTTTACAATGTACTTATCATGGTTTGTCTGGCAACCTGATATCATCCACACATGCTCAAGTGTTTTTTTTCTTGCATTGCTTTCTCATCTCCTCTCGTCTCGTTCGTCTGTTAGCGTCTTTGAACGCTTGAGCTGTCCTGCTTCTTAGACAGATGTTCCAGCTCCACCTCTCCGATGGGCAGTGTCAGGCCCTCAATCTTTCCCAATCCATAAAGGTTTCCCTAGCACTATAAATCTGCCTGGACTTGACATCTCTGTTTATACAGTAACCCAGAGACCCTGTGGTCAAGTTCATGGGAGGCAGAGGCCACCCTAACCCATCCACATCACCTCCTCAACAACACGTGCATCCACTAGGAGACGACTAGGAGATGCTGTACGGATTTAAAACAATCCCACATGTCTTCTGATTTCCTTGAAGACCAACAAACATGTCATCAAGAAAGCAAGGCTCTAAACCACTCCATCATTCCTTTTGTACTGATATCTCGGACGTTCACAGTCTGGTTATCAGTCTTTTCACACAGTAGTTCATCTATTTTCCCCAGCTTTGTGTTTTGAATTCAGCTCCGTCAAACCCAAACAAAGCTTGGCATTGCCACTCAGGGTTATGTTTATCATATCTCACGAATGTGTCTCAGGCTCGCATTATGCAATAAGCAACACTGGAGCGTTTACATGTCAGTTGAGCATGGCGAGAACACACCACATGCTAATTCTTAGTCTGAAATTGGCACTGCCATTGTTTTAGTTGTTCGCAGAGAACTATTTGTGGTGGGGTTGCAAAACAATCAGCACGTTCTTAGATTTAATCTTTAGAAAGTGCATTCTGTCACTGTCCTTCATGTGCGCCCTGATGAAAGAACAGAGGGTAAGGGTTATGTTTTGCTAATAGTCGAAGGAGTACTCCAAACATACCATCGGATGGCCGTTTAACATGCTCTAATCAGACTGTGGCACTTGAGCTATTACTGTTCAAGGTTTATCTTCGCTCCAACTACCTTCATTTCCTTTCCTCATTTTTCTTACTTGTCACACTGCCTGTTCTCTCTGCAACTGACATTGGTGCATTGTAAATTCCTTTCAAAATTTATTTCGTACATGACGTAGTACTTACTGTGATTTGTTTTTACTTAATGCTCCTAAAGGTGTATTTTATGCGGTAATCTTATGGAAGGCCATTTCTGGCCTTCAAAATAATATTGAGAGCTTTAAAAGAAGAAATAAAGCTGCATTGTGAGAAAGTCACAGTAGTGAGATATAAAGTTAAAAGTCAAAATAAATTCACAGTATTGAAAAATGTAGTCAAAATGTTAATACATAGTTACAGTTGTGAGAAATAAAGATATACAAGTCACAATTCTGAAAAATCAGTTACAACATTTTTGTAATGAAGTGGTGCAACAACTCAATTTAAAATAAAACCCATATCAACAAATTCTTCATTAGCATTAAACTTTACTTAATTGAATCCTTATTGGTGCAACTCACCCTATAGTGTTTTTCACGTTAAGCGTTTTAAAAACGTCCTGTTGTTTTTAGTGATTGAAATACTAAAGCAGGTGCTGTATATGGATCATAAGTGCCCAAAACGTGCATCTTGTTCACATATTTTTGTTTTAAGATGGAAATTTGACAGGCTTGTGCTGCAGTTCTATGGCGGTTTTGCCCTCCAAGGCTCTGTGACAGTCACGTGACTGAAAACTATGAATGGGCTTCTCCTGCCATGTGGCTTTCATGTCGGTTCAGGAAGCCGCTCTGTGGCAACTCACCGATTAATTTAACGTGTCCTATTCTGAGGAATTAAGATGCAGAGAGAGTTGAGGCAGGTGTTATTAATAATCCACCTCCTCTGTTGTCCCGCATATACGTTTGCAAGCCTTTTATTACTTCTATATCTCCACATTGTCTCAAGATAATGAAGGGAATTTATATTCTGCTCATATAGTCTCTCCCATGCAGTTTGCATATGGAGAGACTAGGTGGGCAACATTATGCTTATGTGAGCTCTCTCTCTCCTGGTGCCAATGGAGGGAGCATGTTCAGCTCTTGAGGAAATGGAATGTGCTCACTGGGATGAGCCACGGTGAGGGAGCTTCTTTCTAATGCGATGAAAGTCAGATGTTTGCACCTCGCGGTTCAGGCCCCATGTGTGCTGAAGCAGTGCGGTAGCCTCGATTGTGGGGTCACAGGTGGGCAGAGTAGAGGCAGATTTTATCAAATAAGTCTGCCCCCTCTGCTTACCACCTTGCGGCTCATGACAAGGCATATACGGAGACAAGACATGCATGTGGGGGCCTGCAGGGTGCCGGGGGGTGGTGTGGTTGCTATATAAAGTTGCCACAGAGGGCCATCTTCGATAAAGAGAAAGGGAAAATCTTTCTTCTCGATGACAGAGTCATCCCTCCTTGTTATCTTCTGCATATCTTCTCGTCTTTTCAAGTACCACTTAGGGTAGAGCAGGGTGAACAGAACTACAATGGGCAATTAGTCCCTGTGTTTCGTTTACCTCCCTCCCCGCCTTGAAGAAGGGATATGCTCCATTTTGGTGGGGTGCTTCTATAGGGATGATCACAGTTACAAACTAAAGAGTAGAGGTGGATCACCTGTGGTGTCCCTCCTTATCATTGTAGCGTTTTATAGTTTAGCAATTAACTATAATGAGTCCTGGAAAAATGCCTTAACTCAAGTCAGGGAATGTGCTATTCTTCCTTAATCACTATAGGGTTGTTAAAATGGTTTGGAAGCTCCCAAGTGGTAGTCAAATACTGGTGAGATATGTCTGACCAAAGCTGAGGCTATGTTGGGTATTTACCCTTTAGAGCTTTGCTCTTGGGGCCATATAGGGCTGAGACCTGTTCCGCAAGGGAGGGAGGAAGGTGGGACTTCCCTTACTGTAGAGCATAGAAGCTTGGGGATATTTCTTAGTATCGGGGAGTATTGGCTTAGGGAGTAGCACCGATATATGAGTCACATGGGATGTGCCCATGGGATTAACATGCTTCTCTGGCTGGGTAATCCGTAGAGTCAATTTAAACTATGCCCACTATGTTTGTGCATATTAACAGCCTAGTGAGGCAGACGTTCCCTCAGCATGGTGTAGTGGGTATTAGTTCCCCATAGTGTCAATACCAAGATGCAGTGTTAAAGTTCCACTTCGAAAGGGAACGAGACATTGTGCCTCATTACCATACCTTGGAACTGCCTGCGGATATCAGACAAAAGAGTTGATGACATAACTCAGGTGCCCTTTTATAGGCGCCCTGCCCCTGTGTGACATCATGCACTGCCATCTGCCAATGATTATTATCTTTTTTGCACGTGCCTCAGACACTGATAATGCTGATGGGGTTCCCCATAGCGTCAATACCAAGACGCAGCATCTCGTTCTCCTTCTCAGGGAACCAGGGTTACAGTCTTAGCCTGAGGTGATTTGTGGGATATAAATTTAAATAAAGTTGAAATTAATAGATATAAAGTCACTGTTATCTTTTAGAGGTAGAAACAAGCTTCCATAACCAAAAAGTCTATTATGGAAAAAAGCACTATATTGCTAGCCTGTTGTAAAGACCATTTAATGCCAGCACAAATTTCCATCCTGGTCCAGGCTGGTTTATGCTGGTTTGGTGCAGGTCTAGATGATGCACAAATTTAAATAATCTGGAGTTTGGCTTCAACTGGAGGGTGTTGACATCACAACTCAACTTGGTTTCAGAAAAATGAATTGTTTGTTATACCGAACTATAATCAAGATGAAAAATATACTTCATAAGACACTTTGCAGCCAAATAAATGATGAGAATTGTTCCCAGACATTCCTTTATTTTCTGTTGGCTTCAGGCGTCCACATCGTCTGTGGTAGGGATTATGATATGCACCCCAGACACTGAAGTGATGCGCTAACAAATCCTTTTGGGTAACGAATGGCTTGACTTTAAAATTTGTAAATTATTAGAATCTTAATCTTATTTTTATTGGTTTAACACTGTAAGGGGGAAATGTGAAATCTGTTGACAGGTTTTGGCTTGCGGAATGACATTTGAAACACCTGCAGGTTTAATGCAAACATGCTCGACAACTCATCACAAATTTGTAAAAGCAATATGTATTTTTCCAAGGTACATTTTATAATAACATCTCATTTTTCACATTTGAAAAAGATGAAAGAAAGACCAAATGCTTTTTCACTGAAACGAAAAACGAATTCCCCACAATAAAATACTAACCACAGTGAGGTCAAATATCAGACATTAGTCATGGAAGGAAAATATTTGAATGATTTGTTGATTTTTGACTGGTTTATGGTTGTTAATTTTGTATAAGGTTAGTTAAGGATCTTACAGTGCATATGAGGTGTAAAATGGAAGGAACTTTAATTGTTTTTCCCCACTTTGCACATGCAAAGTTGTTCCCATTCAACTCTCCACACTGACACAATGGGCCAAGTGTTCCCTTATTAGAAAGACGTGTGCTTAATTGTGTTGAATGTCCACTGGTAGTGTATTTCAAATATTACAAGTATATTTTAAACAAAAACTGTAATCGCAGATCATGTAATATTGATAAAAAGGCCACTTAGGTGTACTTAGAGTACACTTTCATTACTTTTTTTTTTTTAAAGTTCACTTTGAAATAATGTCATTTTGCATTTAAACTTTATTACATTTTTAATCATATTTGTTGTGCTTTAAAGTACAATTATTTTGATGCGTTAACTAACATTAAATCTAATATATTTTAAATGTACTAAATTGCAATTTTATCATCAAATATAAGTAATCTATATAGACATGGAAGTGGGTCAAAATCACTTCAGCTAATAAAGTTCAGCTAATTGAACAATTTTTACATTTTAATTTAATTGAAAGTAACATGCAATTAATTATTTGAAAACTTTACATTGAGTTTGAGCACTTAAGTATAATCTTTTAACGTATATTATTAAAGTACTCTTTAAAAAAGCAAGCTAAAGTATACTCTCTAATGAGAGTTAGAGCTTCGATCGGGCCAAAAAAAAAAATCAAGCCCGACCCTACCCATGCCCGTGCACGTTGTGTCCGAGCCCGGCCCAGCCCAACACATTAACTGTAATTATGAGCCTAAGCCCGATTTAAACCCGACCGTTTTTAAATCCGTGGGCGTTCTGACGAGAACGAGCCTGTAATGAGCGAAGTGGAGCGGTGTGACGCTCAGCTCAATAATCCGCTCTATGCCAGTGCTCCACTCATGAACACTCACCGGTAAAATGACGCTCGCTCAAATCCTGCTCAGACATGACATTTATCTGTACTGTAGCCTACTGTACTTGTTGTAGCCATTAAACAATGTATTTTGTTTCATATATATGTTTAAATATTATAATGTTATTTTTAAATTTCATCTAGGCTATATTGATTATGAAAAGTGCAAAGATGCGAGTGGGTCAGAAATGATTTTGACCACTTCATTAAGTTTTGTTTTGCATAAATTGTATCTTCATTTTAATCAATGTTTCATCAGCCAATTCCCTGGATTTATTAAATAAGAAGCAAATAGGCTATAGCAGACAATAATCGTGACATGGAGGCGCCAGAGCGATCACTTGCATTGATCTTGAATCTGGTCTCATAAATAGACCAAAACTCAGCAGCTACTTGCCTCACAGAGGACCATGAGAAATATGTGTAGAAAGCTTGAAATGTCTACTTTTAAATTAAACAATTCGAAACGAAAATAAATTAAGCAAAGCGCACTGTTCACGTGAGCAGCTCATGACTGGCGTCTCACAGCGGTTCTGTTCTGCTTCATCATCACTGCATGTGCTGTGAGTTTAACACACATTTTTAGACTAATCCTGACTTTGATTTGTTTCTTAGTTGTAGTATTAGTTCTTACTTTATATATATATATATATATATATATATATATATATATATATATATATATATATATATATATATATATATATATATATATATATATATATATATATATATATATATATATATATATATATATATATACTCACCTAAAGGATTATTAGGAACACCATACTAATACTGTGTTTGACCCCCTTTCGTTTTCAGAACTGCCTTAATTCTACGTGGCATTGATTCAACAAGGTGCTGAAAGCATTCTTTAGAAATGTTGGCCCATATTGATAGGACAGCATCTTGCAGTTGATGGAGATTTGTGGGATGCACATCCAGGGCACGAAGCTCCCATTCCACCACATCCCAAAGATGCTCTATTGGGTTGAGATCTGGTGACTGTGGGGGCCATTTTAGTACAGTGAACTCATTGTCATGTTCAAGAAACCAGTTTGAAATGATTCGAGCTTTGTGACATGGTGCATTATCCTGCTGGAAGTAGCCATCAGAGGATGGGTACATGGTGGTCATAAAGGGATGGACATGGTCAGAAACAATGCTCAGGTAGGCCGTGGCATTTAATCGATGCCCAATTGGCACTAAGGGACCTAAAGTGTGCCAAGAAAATATCCCCCACACCATTACACCACCACCACCAGCCTGCACAGAGGTAACAAGGCATGATGGATCCATGTTCTCATTCTGTTTACGCCAAATTCTGACTCTACCATCTGAATGTCTCAACAGAAATCGAGACTCATCAGACCAGGCAACATTTCAACTGTCTTCAACTGTCTTCAACTGTCCAATTTTGGTGAGCTCGTGCAAATTGTAGCCTCTTTTTCCTATTTGTAGTGGAGATGGGTGGTACCCGGTGGGGTCTTCTGCTGTTGTAGCCCATCCGCATACTGGATGTTTTTCCCTTTTCACACCATTCTTTGTAAACCCTAGAAATGGTTGTGCGTGAAAATCCCAGTAACTGAGCAGATTATGAAATACTCAGACCGGCCCGTCTGGCACCAACAACCATGCCACGCTCAAAATTGCTTAAATCACCTTTCTTTCCCATTCTGACATTCAGTTTGGAGTTCAGGAGATTGTCTTGACCAGGACCACACCCCTAAATGCATTGAAGCAACTGCCATGTGATTGGTTGATTAGATAATTGCATTAATGAGAAATTGAACAGGTGTTAACAATCCTAATATTCCTTTAGGTGAGTGTGTGTATATATATATATATATATATATGGTCGGGTCAAGTTCGGGCTTGGGTAGAGAATCTAAACTCTAATGAGAGTTATGTCATGCTCTTGTGCCTTCTCTCTGTTCATATATCCTGCATTAGGGTTGGGTACCATTCACATTTTAACCCAGTATTTTTCGGTACTTTAGGGATACATCAATAACTGTAAAGAAACTGTAAATCATTTATAGAGGTGTTATTGACATTATGCCAGAGCTGCCTTGGTCTGCCATTGTCTGTGATGTTTGTTCACTGTAATATTTACCAGTAAATAGAACTAGCTACTTAATTAATTGAATTCATAAAAACAACCATATTATAATTTTTTTCTTTTTAATTAAAATGTAAAATGCTCATGAAGTGACTCTCAGACCGCCTCTGGAGATGACGGACATGTGTTTGTGTGTGTGTGTGTAAATAAACTGCGGGTCAGCGCCATTCATTCACACAGACATGCAGGATTCATACTTAATATTCTTTTTGCTGTTTAATATTCACAGACACTAGTCTATATCACCAGATGCGTTCTGATATATGGTACCTATTGGTTTAATGTGAATCGTAATTCGGTCGGTGCCCTTAAAAGTACCAAGTTCGGTATCCAACCCTATCCTGCATGATATTTATACCATTAAAAATGCTTCTTTTTACTCGTCCTTGGATTGTAATACCAGAGTTGCGTGCAAAAATGCTGAAATGTTTCAGCAGACACAAAGATTTTAATCAGACACTTTCCCAGCCATAAAATGTAGCCTATTTGGTTTATGTTGGAGAGGTTGTGGACTGGATATCTGTATTACATAACTGGGATTTCTATAACTTCCTAACTGTTCAGAATGAATTATGAATTAATTAATAAACAGATGCATACATAAATATGTGATGGATGTATAAATGCCTTTCTCAGCCTTGAAAGCGGCACATCGTGTTAGGGGAGGAATCCAGTGCTTTGTGCCACTAAAAACTATCCTCATTCTCAGCGATGCTTAGGAAAAACGTTTAGACATTCTCATATGAGACATGGATTAGCAGATCTTTTCCCAGTGTTTTGGCAAGAGTTGAACAGCTATACTGACCTCTCTCTAATTTCCCATGATGCTTGTCTGTAGAGAAGCAATACTGGGCCAGGGTCAGGAGCTGACGTGCCTCTGTTGTTGAGTCTTTTTCTCAAACCGGGGCCATTGCCAACTACCTGATAGCAGTGTGCCGAGGGTGTGTGGCCGGGTATGTGTGCGTGCCTGTGAAAAATGACCCAGCAGTCCTGTATTTGTAGAAGACAGAAATGGATGGAAAGAAGAATTAAAGAGCATAATGCATTACAGAGAGTGCTTAAAACAGATGTATTATTCTACTGTAACTTATTAGCTTTTTATGGAACACAGCTTTTAGGATTCAACTATTTTATTATGAGCTGATTAAAGGCCACATGCTAAAGACAAGCTGCAAAAACAACTATATTCATACATTTTTGAGAAATGTGAATGGTAAAAAAATATATAATCACCCTCAATTTCCATATGACTTTCTTCAGTAGAACACAAAATAAGATTTATCGAAAAACTGGGGTAAAAAAGAATATCAAGGGATCCTTTTTCATTTTTGTTCTCAGTGTAGGATGAGTTACATGGCAAAATTAAATATAGCTGTGGTGTTTGTTGAAATCCCTAACACTAACTATGATCTAGGGTTATTTGAGTATTAATTATATACCTGTCACGGGTGTGTGTAGGCAGGAAGACAGGTAAATACAGTTCCCAAACATAGTTTAATATAAAGTACTCTCAAAGCAGATAGGCAATAGCACAACACGTCTAACATAACGGTGACCGGACAAGGAGTGCAGGAGAAGGAACAACTTAAAATGGTGAACACAAACGAGATGATTTTTTTTTTTTTTGCTTTCCATTTTTTGCCCTCATAAGGTTTTTGATTAAGTTCCTGATAAGGTTTTTTACTGTAAATATTTTCTACTATTAAAAGGTGGATTTTTTTTTCTAATGAAAAAGTGCATTTCTTTGTGATTTTAAAATACTTAAAAATACGGAAACGGCTCACTTTCAGCAGTTACTGTCTATGGGGAAGATTTCTGATTGTTGTACATCAGATACAGATACAATAACACAGTAGGCCTACATTAGCCTACATTTATTTGAATGCATTAATGAGCGAGTGATTGTGTGTGTGAATTACTCATACCGTCTCTATTCATTATGAAGCTGTGGTTTGTATTTACTTTAAAGGTATTCAAATATATGCCTATAACGGTTGAGTTGAGTTTCTAAGCTACTTTAGTGACTTTACTTTAGTCACAGGACTTCGTTGACACTTTGTTTCTGCGCTGCTCTCTGCGCGCGATCGTCACGTGATGTGCGAGCTTCTGTCTGAGTGTTCGTTTGTCACAATATATCAGGCATTAGTGTAACATAATACACATCTGATGGTCTAAAATCGCTTTAATGTTCAAACTGGCATGCATTAAAACATATACAAATGACAAAGCTTTGTGAGGATGCAGGTGAAAGAGGTCTGCCTTCAGGGCGCGGCTCTGTGTCACAGAAAAAAGCTGAGCACTGAACGGATAAGTTTTCCGTAATGTTGTTTTTGAATAGTGCACAATCGCTTTAAATGTTCAATCCTTTAAACGCATTTACTTTACAAACTTTATGAGGACAAAGGGAAAGCGATCTGGCTTCGGGGCTTGAGCATGCCGCCGTCTGTGTGTGTGTGTGTGTGAGTGTGTGTGTGTGGCAGCGTGTAGGCTATAAGAACAGCAATTCACTTACATTTATGCATTTGGCAGACGCTTTTTTCCAAAGCGACTTACAGTGCCATTATTACAGGGACAGTCCCCCTGGAGCAACATGGAGTAAAGTGCCTTGCTCAAGGACACACTGGTGGTGACCGCTGGGATCGAACCAGCAAACTTCTGCATATCAGTTCCATGGTTTAACCCACTGGACCACCATCTCACATACCTGTATAAACAATGCAGGAAACATGCAGTTACTATAGTGATTCTGGGCATCTATAAACAAAGATCACTGCTCCTGCATCTCTCTTTGTGCCTGCAAACTGCACTGGATGTGACTGACGGGGCGGAGTCACTTGACTAAAACCGAAATAACCGACATAAGGAAAATACGTCAGTTAGAGGTTCTGAATTTCGGTTTCGATTAGTTTTCGATTAATCGGACAGCCCTAGTTTAGGCCCTATTTTATCCCCCGGTTTCCCAGACAAGGCTTAAGCTACTCCCAGACTAAAACTCATGTTTGAGCTGCTTTAACTGAAAGCAACTTACACCGATTTGCACACCAGTAATGTTTTTTTTTTTTCTAAGGCACATTTATAAAAAAACATTTAAATGTCCTGTTTGAACTAAGGTCTAATCCTGGCTTAATCTAAGGCTTGTCTGTGAAACCAGACCTATATATATATATTATTTATAATTTACTTTATTTCAGCTTTATTTAAATGAAACTTACACTATAGCCCCGTTTCCACCGAAATTAACCGGAACAATCTGTCCCAGGAACTTTTTTCCCCCCAGACCTGTTGCTGTCTGCGTTTCCATCGCGGTAGCCCACTGGATTTTGTCTTGCGCAAATACATTTAATAAAGCCTGAACCTCGTTGTTGGTCAATCGGTCGTATTTTTTTTAACTCTTATTGACTTTAAAGGTTGAAATAAAAGGCTGGGTGAGCTCAACCAATCAGCATATTCAGCGCCAAAGTCCCACCCCCGTAAGTTCCTGAACTTTGAAAAAGTACTACCTCGCGAGCAGGGCCGTTTTGAGGGGGAAATTTTTACAGAGTACCACTCCAAAGTCCCTTGTTCCTGGGGAAAGTTCCTGCAGTGGAAACACGGCTTATGTAACTTTTGGCCCTCTAGCGGTTAAAAAAACAAACTGCATGCATTTTGCGGAAGAACACTGTTTTGGTTGTGCTTTGGCTCTGTGTGACTGCGAATGAATATGGTTATCATACTGCTCATAAAATATGCACTGCTAGGCTTAAGAGATCAAACCAGTTTAGATGGAAAGGATGTCAAGCTGACTAGCTGAAGACATTACTGTAGCTTTACCCATTAATAGACACGCTACGTCCTTGACAATAAATTCCAGCACAGCGCTACAACAACCATAATGAAATGAGCCTTCACAATAGATAATGCTTTACAGTTTATCTGTTCAATAAAATACCTTAGGCACCCATTGAGTAATTAAAATGCCATCTCTACATAGCTTTTACAACATTTCAAATCTCAGTTCTCAATAGGGATGTGACGGTGAGGAAATTTTTCCACCGGTTAATCGGCATGTGACAACACCGATTGCGGGGGCTTTTCAAATCGCTAATTTTAAACCAGGCATTCATAACGGAGCGGTGCGGAGCAAAGCGAGTGTTTTCAATGAATTCCTATCTAAGTTAAAGGGGTGGTAAAACACATTCTTTCGAAGGCTTGATTGTGTTTGTGGGGTGCACTGTAACGTGTTCATGCTCCGTTTTAAAAAAAATTGCATTATTTTTCATATATTTTACCTATATATTTTTACATATATTTATTCTACACTGCTCTGTCCCTCCTTGTAAAAATGGTCTGATGGTTTCCGGGTTCTATGAAGCCGGTCCCTCAAAAATACGCGATGGCTCAGATTGGTTAGCTGGCCCAGTGTGTTGTGATTCGCTAACCGCCTAGTGCACGTTTGTCGGAAACGTCACGCCCCTTACCTTTACCGGTAGACTGTGCTTTGGTAGTATTAGAAACAATGGCGTCAATAAAACCATACCAATTTGAGCCCGAATCAGACCCAGACAATTTTAGTGAAGATGATCGAGCAGAACCTGTTCAGTCCTCAAGAGTAAAGACTGCGGATCTATAGTGATCGCTACTGAATGGCACTGTTACTTTTGTATTTTTAGAACGATTATAGCCAAATATCTGTTGCAAGAAAACGAACACTAAACACTGGCTTAACTATAGTAGCCAAATCAAACACAGAACCATGTTTAGCATGCCTGTAGATAAACAATACATAAAAGCTCTAATCAAAGAATAATTTACACTAATGCCTAGTTCGCTGTTGAGATTTTAAAAAAAGTTTGTAACGTTAGGTGTTTGTCGGATAACGTTAAGTAAGAATGAGCATTTAACAAACTGGTTTGCAGAGCCAAACATCGTTGTCTTTTGTTTACTTCCTTGATACAATGTACAATTAACCATACAAACTATTACAGGAAAACACATCGACGAAAAATAAATCATACTTACAGGTTGTGGCCCGTAAACAGCTTCTGTTTTTAAATCCATCTTTCAGGACAAGCCGTTGTGCGAATCCTGCATTGAAATCGCAAAGATTGTGGAAGCTTTCCTCCGTGAAATGTGCAGCACAGAGAGCAAGATTTGGGTAATAATTATGAGGGACCGAGTTAAAAATAAATTTTAACCATTGATCCCTAACTCCCCGTCCCTAGGAAGGCTGAACAAAGTGGACCTGCAATCCGGATGGAAATAACAGCGTTTCGTCGGCATTGCGGCAACAACATTCCAGCCTACCGCAACAACTCTTCCCCACAGCAATAAAAAATGGCCTTGTCCCCCTTATTTAATATTCTCGGAGGAGGGGTTTATGTAAATATTGGGACTGGTGATGTCAGCAACCCTGGAGGAATGTCTGTAGTCCCTACTGGCCGTTTGCTGTAGTCCTTAGAAATTGATTTCTTTAAAAGCAAATATCTCCCTTTGCTTTAAACTTTGAACGTTGTAACTTGGCAGATGTTGTTTATGCTCAAACAGCAACATTACACACTAGCTAAAGTTAGTAAAGTGAAATCGTGTTTTACCACCCCTTTAAGCTTCCATAGGCATGAACTGAAAATGCGCCAGTGGAAACGCACCGAAAAATGACTGAGGACGTAAATGAATGACAGTGAGGCCGTGCTCATTTTACTTTCGATTTAGAATTAGCGCCAATTCGGGGGCGGTTTGCTTGAATTGTGGGTTCATTCGCCTATTATTCTTAATGAAAAACACAACAACAAAACAGTACAATGATAAACTCACTTAAATAGGTGCTTTTACATTTCGCTTTGAAACCAAATCTTCCGCGATCATCTTGTCTGTCAGCTCTTCACTCTCTGATGAATGAGATCTGACTCCTGCTGTGTTTGTGCTGCGACTCTCGTTCGGCTCACACTGTATCGAACAGACACGTTCAGTTTTTATTTGTAGTGTCTGTTCTCTAACTGAACTAAATGATTTTATTACTATAAAAATCTAAACGACGGTGGGGGCGGTGCCGCAGTGGGCAAGTGATGTAACCGGTGTTTCGCCTGAACACCGACTATCGCAGCAAGCCTAGTTCTCTCCATCACCGAAAAGCCAAGCCAAAGTTGATTCATGTTTTATTACGAGTTTTGTCGCGTTCTCTTTTCGTCAGCAGTCCGGCGTTTGTTTGATTCTCCAGTGGTTGGAGATTAAGCGGCTCCATGTCAACCTTTCTCCCTTTATGACAACTAACCTCTGCCACTCCCACACCAGACACGTGTCAAAGTAGCCGGAGCAACCTCTCTCTATTGACGGATATGTCGAGACAAGCACAGGCGAGTGGCGCATGTACGCGATTTCACCATGAAAACAACCCCGTCAGGTCTACAGTATAAACACTTCGTCAGCTTACCATAATAAATCAGGGTAGGACAAAAACACGTTTTGGAAGAAGATTTGATGATGTATTGACTTTTTATTGACAAAAAAGTTACATAGTGTACCTTTACCTAAAACAACATTGATATGAGCAAACTTGGCTAACAAGTTCATATTAGAAGCAGCCAGAGCTTCTGAAGGTTAAGGGCCTCACTAACATTTATGTGGTAATAGTACTTAAAAAGGTCTGCCAATATAATGATTTGTCTCTGTCCAGTAGAGAATCTTTTAAGCTAGGCCTACAGCATGTGACATTTGGCTGCATTGCACATGTCGAAGGATCATTTTCCAGATTAATAAAAGATGGGATATGAGATAAGAAACAGTCTGCAGTTGTGTAGCCACGTGCCTCAGCTCAACTGACTTTATATATGCAAAGCAACCGTGCCTCATTATATCTACAGTGGAGCTAAGGGAAAGGTCTGTGTTCTCAGCAGATTCACTCTAAAAATATGTAGTGACATTTTAGTTAATGTGATGTTTGGTTCTGTATCTCTTGAGATTGAGTCATTGCTCTCGACAAAGAAGGAAAAGTGTGCTAATAGAAGGTCATATTGTGAGCACAGGCTCAACTTTTATAATAAGCACTTTTCACAGCTGTGATGACGCATTTCTGCAATAAAATTAACATTGTAAATCTTGCAAGGTTGTTTTATATTTCTTTTTTTTAAATGTAATTCACATTTGTAACATTATTCTTTTGTGTTACCATGGCATTAAATTACAAAAATGTTAACACTGCTGTGATGGAGTTATTAACGCACCTGCTGTAAATTTGAGAGATTTATCTCATCTGACCGCTGTAATCAATCTCTATATTTTTTTTCCCCTCATTTGTAAATTCATGGAATTGTAATAATGTGTTTTTATCTTTTGCAAAAAAAAATGTGAATGCAAAAATTATATTTGCTATGGTTTCCCATTCACCACTACATAAGTTTACTCATCTACAATGACTTCTGAGAACGCCGGAAATGTGAAAAGGATCTATGATGCTATATCAGTGTTGTCCATGATGTGACATTTCTTCTTCTGCTTCCACAATCTTTGCGAGTTCAATGCAGGATTCGCACAACGGCTTATCCTGAAAGATGGATTTAAAAACAGAAAAGAAAGCTTTTTTAATAGACAGAAAAAAAAACACGGTTTTGCATTATAATTTCCCCCAGATGTGGGGTACATTGGGGAGAACTATGATGGAAGACTGTTTGATGGGCTTTAACACCCAGTTAGCCTATATGTAAGTTAGCCGTGGATTATCCCGCTTATAACATGGTCATTTTACCAACATTGACAAGTTAAAGCAGTGATTAATGTTGGCAGCGCTAAATTTGACTGGAAGGGTTAAAATGGCGTCAGTTACCATTCATTCATTAGATCTAGATTCTGTCTGCTTTAAATCAGACAGAGATAAAGTAGTGCGTTAACTTAAGGTTACATTTATTTGATTGAATTAACATTTTTAATGAATTAGCCTATCAAGAGAGAGAGAGAGAGAGAGAGAGAGAGAGAGAGAGAGAGAGAGAGATGTGCATATGAATAAATGAATAAAAATTATCCAAAAACAATTTTTGAGCAAGTACATAAGTACATATCCTTACCTTTGTACAGATCTGTTGGACAATGGTAAGCTTAATAATGTGTTATAATTTGAGTGGTAACTTTCTGCGGGAAATACGAGCTTCCGCCATTCGTCTTTGCATCAATACATCACGTCTAAAGGAGTCCAGGCTAGTATATCACGGCTGCGTCCGAAAACCTAGGCAGCTGACTTGTTGCCTCGCTGCCTTATCAGATAATGGCTTGTAAGGCAGCGTTTGTGCATGAAGGCACCTCACGAAACTAATTTCGGACAGACTTCTCAGGCAGTGTAACCGTTTAATGACCTACAGTAAAATAGAGCGAGCTATGGTGAGAACTAAACAAATATTCAATAACTATTAACAATTAGAAATGACATCAGAAGTGGAAAATATTGGTAAAAACGTACATTTACACACAAACTGACCAGCAAACGCAACTTTCGGATGCCATCTTTTTCCCCCAGCTCTACTGTCACAGAATGGAAAGCACAGGATTGTGGGATATCAAAGGCAGCGAAGGATACAAATATGCTGCCTTCAAAAATCGATCAGATGAAGGTATCTCAGGAGACAGGAATTGAAGCTAACATTAGATTCGGACGTGCCTTGGTGCCTTGAAATGTGTCCTCCGAAGGCAGCATTTTCCAGGTTTCGGAAGCAGCCCACGTGTGAGGATGCTGCAGGTGGCGGATCATTTGTGGCCTCTTCTTACAGAAGCTGGAATGTAATTGAACTTGTCATTTTCATGGTGGCTTGTAATCCAGAAAGTTCAAATCGACAATCATTGTTGACAACTGGTGCATTGATAAACCGGGTGCACATATTTATAATAGACCTTCACGATTGTTTCTTGTCAGACTGTACGAACATGATCCCCACTGTAATGGTGCATTCAAGTCATGTCGTAAAGATCGTATTTTCGAGTTGAGCACACATGAACGCCACCACAAAGTCGTAAATACCAGAGTTCGGGATTTTCTTTAAGCCCCGATTTGTACGAGTTGGGGGCGTGTCAATGAGAAACATGGCAGAATCAATGGATGCAACGTCTGTAGTTGATGGTAAATTTTTGTTGAAATTCTATGTTTACTCGTCCTAGAAACCGGCATTTGTGTGCTTCTTATAATAACAATTAGCCTAATAAATAACCTAATATATAATGATAGAGTTTACAGTGGCTTCATAGATTAATTCAAAATGTAAAAGATTCAAACTCACCTGATGCGCATTCTTTGTTCTTCATTTTCTATAAGCACAGTTAACAAACCTTGCTGTATTTTCGTAGCCTGGATGCCAGCCGAACTTAGCCCCGCCCACAACATTTGAGATCGGGAAGTTTGGTCTGGACTTGATCCGTAGAAGAGTAATTATGCCCGAACAGAAACTGTTCGGACCAATGAAATTGTCAGGGCGGGCTTTAGACGATGATGGACAGATGATAAACAGTAACGTAATCATCCACATCATCAAAGAGCGCTTGGGCTGAATTTGCTCTAATCCTAAACGGAGAACTTGTTCGTATATGCGTTCACCTTTACTATTTCTCTCAGAAATGATGATCGTGTTGGTAAGTACTCTGTGTATCCTTAAATTATTTTTTACAACACCGGGAAAGATCGTTTACACTCATCTTTTTCTTCTAACGTTACTTATTCCAGCGTGGGTGCAGGGTTGCCAAGTTTTTACGACAAAACTCGCCCAATTGCTACTCAAAACTAGCCAAAAATAAGCTCCGTTGCTCTGATTGGTTGTAGATCTATCCAATTGAGGTCTTTCCTGGTTCGGTTGAAACATGCCCCATAATCACAGCCCCACGGAGCAGCATCAGACTCGTATTCTGACTAGAATTGAGTATGACGACGTCAGGCTAGTATTTTCGTGAAATTCATTAAAAGAAGATTCTTTCTACAGGTCGTAAACACGACTTCTCACCTCGTAAATACAAACATCCCAGGAGACCTGAACGCACCATAAGCCTTGTCACACTGTAAGATCTAAGTTGTCATTAATGTCAGACTGTACGATAGTTGAGGCGCGTTAAAAACGGACGCACGCAAGAAAACTCGTCCGGAGTTTTATATCATCAATTAATGACGCGTTCGGTGACAGTGAGCTGCATTACATGCGGGATTGAAATGGTGGCTACAAAGAAATCTCACTCATTTTGGTCATAGTTTGTCTTGAAAACGATAATTTGACAGTCGTCGTAGGAGAAGTCACACTGCAGGATTGTGTGTCAAATCTTCAGACACCGCCAGAATTTCGTCTGAGGTAAAATTTGCGGTCTTTAATCGGCTGACGATTACAAACGATCAAAGACTTCAGATTTTAGCCTAGGATCAGAGGATCTTATAGGATTTGCAAACTTTGTCTCAGACGGCCAAATCGTGGCCAAAAAAATCGCACAGTGTGCACCAGGCTATAGACAACCCACATAAAAAAAAGATAACTCCGCAAATAACTGCAATTTCTGGGTTCAAACAGAGATGGCGACAAAGAGGTAAAACTTACGGACTGCAGCTTTAATAATCTGCCATAATAATGCAATCTTTGAATGATCTTCATTTGGACACTTTTCCAGCAAATATTGATGAATGTGATTAACTGATTTATGTAATGAAAATGAATATGGTTATGTAATTAATTTGATTTAAATGTTTATTTTTATCCTTTTATAGCCGTAGAAAGTCGCGGTATACTGTTTGCTGCCTATGAACTCTCTGCGACTGTTTCATGTTGTCTCAAATCATCATATTTAATATAATAGCACTGGGATGCATCAATGTTTTATCACACTATATTCCAGGTCTCATTCTTTGGTTCCCCTTGTCACCGCATTGTGCTGAAATGCTAAGAAAAGGTCAAGGTCTGATATTTTAGTCTTTCTAAGAAAAATCCTGAGATAAAACTAACCAGCATACCTATGGATACATAAAATTCTAGGCTGCATCACGGCAATTCAATGTTTCCAGTGAAAGCATCACTTCCGACAAACAAATAAATAGTGTTCTTTCTCTGAAGGCTGAGGCCGGCGTCCAAGCTGATAAGTGTGAGTTGTCTCCAGACAGAGCTGAACACAGGGCGATACTTTGTTGATAATGATGTCAAACGAAGTGATGCCTGTCTCTTGATTTTCATTGAACAAAATATGTCAATTATTCAAGAAAAAGGACATGTTACTGTGCTAATATCAAAAGATTATAAGTATTATCTGTGTAAAAAGTTACAGTAAATCTGGCTTGTGCTTCCCAAGACCAGTATGCATTTCATTGTTGGTCTAGGCTGGTTTATGTGCTGGTTTTGGTACTAGTTAGTCTTAACCTTGGATGACATGGACCGAGAGCTGGTGAAGCTGAATGTGTTTTATGTTTCCAACTTTCTTGACCAACTGATCAATTTATATTATCTTTTACTAATTTATTTGATCTATCTATCTATCTATCTATCTATCTATCTATCTATCTATCTATCTATCTATCTATCTATCTATCTATCTATCTATCTATCCATCTATCCATCTATCCATCTATCCATCTATCCATCTATCCATCCATCCATCCATCCATCCATCCATCCATCCATCCATCCATCCATCCATCCACTACCCTTTAAAGTTTGCAGTAAGAGTTTTTTAAAGAAATGACTACTTTTTTTCAGCAAGGATTATTAATATATTCATCAATAAGCTGTTTTTTTTTAACGTTCTATTCCTTAAAGTGCCCCTATAATGTTTTTCCTCTCATGCAGTGTGTAATATCACTGTTTGTGAATGTAAACGTTCTGCAAATTTGTAAAGTCGAAAGTACACGATAAACTAAGTTATTGTCTCCCAAAAGAAAGAATCGCTCTGAACCGCCTAAATGAGTCGTTTGTAATTCGAATCCCACTACTTTGCGGTTTTACGTCACCAGAAAATACATTTGCATAATGTAACAACTTGACCCGCCTACAAACACGTCATTTTACTGACGACTACTTCTCAAATCTCGGAGTTCAACACAGGATTCGCAAAATGCTTGCTCTTGAAAGATGGGTCAGTACCAGTTTATTTAGACACGCTTGCTCCTCAGAATCACAACCTGAAAGTATGAATAATTATTGATGTATATATTTTCTACCGGGTGTTCAAAATACATAGTTTTGTGTTTTATATTGTGTAAGTAAGCTGTGGGCCACTATTACTAATTATTTAGTCTATTAATGCAGATCATCTGTCGTTTTTTCTACTTTGAGTAACGATAAATGACAGTAATGATGACGTTAGTGCTCGTCTAACGTATGCGCTGTTATTGATACAGTTCCCACATGTGCACCAATAAATGAGAAATACACACATCAGTTTGTTGATGGATGTACTCTTGTTAATACTGATGGTGAGGAATTACAGTTGCAAAATCTCATAATGGACCTCAACATGTGTACGTATCACTGAGAAACGTCCTGCTCAAGTCGTCCTTGCAATGGAGGTTCGGGTTGAATAACTAGTTCTTCCAATGTTTCATCATCGGATTCGCACTCAGATTGATATGGTAAAATCTACGTCATCGTTACTGTCTTTACAGTGTGTACAATCGCTGAGCTTTAGGAAGCCTCCGGAGCTGAAGTTTATGATAATGGCCGTTTAACTTCCGACACATGCTGTTCGTGGTAGACCAATCAAAACAGACTGGGCCATCTGACCAACCAGAGCAGAGTAGCTTGTGGAAGGGAGGAATTTAAAGAGATTGATTCATCTGACAAATCGTTTGAGAATCATTGAAAAATGTGGTGATGTGTAATGTATATTATGAGAAAGACAGTTCGCACAATGGGTTCAAGTAAAGTTGTTTACAAATGTGTCCACTGCAGCTCGGGATACGCAACAATTGAAGATATTAGAAGACATGATTGTTGTAAGAGTTTTATAGTAAAAATATAGCATATCAACATGATGATGTAGTTGTTTATATTTTTAGCTTCATTGCAAGGCAAGTTTACTCATATCAAATTTCATACACAATGGTAATTAAGGGTGCGTTCACACTTGTAGTTCCTTTCGTTTGGTCCGGACCAAAAAACAAAAACAAAACATATAGTCCTGGTCCGCTTAGCGTTCACACTGGCATTTTTAACAGCGAACCTAAAGTTACCGAACCAAAGGCATAGGGATACGCACACAACCTGTTTGGTCGGCTTTTTTGATGTATATTTCGCGACGGAGCTTACTCACCGTACATTCAAAACAATACTGTGTGCTGGATTAAACGTGATAATTTTATGCATGTACATATGGTTTTATTTTTACCTGCTGAGAACTCACAAAGAGCTCATAAAATGTTCAAAACATTCAAAACAGCAGCAGGATTTCCTCCGTTGTATGCAGAAACGAAGATCTGCTGCAAAGAGGCGGCAGTTGATGAGGCACTTTACCTCCTCGTTGCTCCACGTTTGCCATCTACTCATTTTGGATACACCGATCTTTCCACGTCGTCAAATCAGCTGACTTGTAGTGTCGCATCTTGTGACATCACGTCCTGTTTTTGGTTCATTTATATGTCTTTGGTCTTTTGCATTCATATATCAATCGAACCGCACCAGAGTTTGTTTGGAAGCGGGCCGAGACCCATCTTTTTAGCGGTCTCGGTCCGCTTATTTGGTGCGCACCAGGGTTCGGATGGCAGCGTTCACATATGTTCAAATGAACCGCACTAACCGAGCAATCGCACCAGGGTTCGTTTTAATCGAACCAAACATGACAAGTGGAAACGCACCGTAAAGCTGCAGTCCATAACTTTTTGCGCTCTAGCGGTTAATAAACAGAACTGCATGCGTCTTGTGGAAGAACATTGCAGTCGGAGCTACTTCGCTCTGTTTATGTCTATGGCGAGTCACGCAGGGACTGTGCTCCTCCGCAGCGGTTCCTGCCAGACCGGTCTGAAATAGTCCCAATATAAACACTTATAATAAGTGGACCATAATGATTCAGGGCAGGACAAAAACACGGTTTGGAAAATGGATTCATGTTGTACATTCCCATTATATAATTTTTGTAAATCTTGAACACAAAAAACGTTACGGACAGCAGCTTTAAGTGCTTTACATAAAAATGAGAAAATGAGAAAATACAAGCTATTAAAAAAGTAAGCATAAAATGATTAAAATTAGAATTGATTACCAGGAGATAAAAAAGTGAATTAAATGGGACGTGGATGTTCTCTTTTATTCTGGACGGCAAGGGCAGTGATTGCATGTATTTTGCAGTATTAAACACGTATTTATACCGATTTCATCAGGCTCTGAAAATTCTTCGAAAAGATCACAAAGAATGGCCTTCTCAGCTGCCATAGTTGCAACTCTTGCGTCATCAGAACAGGGTGTTCAATGCAACACCGATTCGTTTTAAAAAACGTTTTGCCTCCAAAACAACATTAGGAGCCTTTAAAATAGCATAATAGGGGCACTTTAAAGAATTCAGAAGAAAATGTATCAGGTTTTTCCACAAAATGATGAAGCAGCACAACTGTTTTCAACATTGATAATATTCATAAATGTTTCTTGAGCAGCAAATCAGCATATTAGAATGATTTCTGAAGGAACATGCAACACTGAAGACTATAGTAATGCTTAAAAAAAATCAGCTTTTGATCACAGGAATAAATTACATGCATAAAATATACAATATAAAATCAATATACAAGGACAGCAGGCAAGTATGATATGCATTGGTTGTGACGGTCTGTGTTTGAGTCCTAGTCCATCTGTGTAGACAGATTGCCTCATCACAGCGATGCTGTCAGGGCTGCGTTGAACTGGAATCAGTGGAATGTATTCTTCACATCTGTCTCTTCTTCTGCAGGAGTAACATAAGAAGACATGAAAAGCTCTGCAGTGCTGTTGGATTTGACTGTGGTCCAGTGCAGACTGTGGGGAGGCTGATATCGGAGGTGCTTTGGATTGAAGATGTATTAAGTGCTTTGACAAATGTGATGTCGGCTGTTTACTTTTTGGCTGAGAAAACATCTTGGATGTCAAGTGAGGGGACTGCTAGCGATCCTATTGTTTTGATAATGAATGCCTTTCTTCTATGCTTTCTACTAAATCAGTGGACTGGAAAGGATAGTTTTAGTGTATGAGATGTATGCATCAATAGCTTAGTTTTGTACCCTGTGTCAAGCACAATTGGAAAAAAGTTCTGCATTTACTTCCAAGCACTCTTCCTCTTCAAAATGAAGTCATGAGTTGTATTTCCCGAGAGCAGAAGAGTCATCTTGAATTAACATAAAGGATGTTTAAAAAAGAAGCTCTTGTAGCAGTGATATGCTTTCAAAAACACTGGTATTTGAGCCAAAAGTTAACTTCGCTTAAGCATTTTGGCCTTGGCTTGAATTTCTCTCTGAAATAAAGGAACAGTCTGTTCTCAGCCATGTTTGATCAAGGTCATGGTCAGTCCTAGGTTACATTTGGATGCTGTCATATATTTTGCTCCATATCAAAATGTCCTTCAGATCTTCTTGTAACCTTTGACTTCTTCATGAGGTTGCTGGACGTCAGTTTGAATAAAAACGGATGTATTTTGAATACATATTGTAAACTCAAATTCAAAAACAATCGAATGTGTATGAGCACAAAAGATGATGCTAGGTGTATAAAGGATGATGGCTTATTACACAGTGGTGTATAAATAACTTCCGCCATTGTCCAATCATCTCGTCCTAAAGTAAAATTAAAAGGAGAATTTGATAGGCTTAGCAAATGCAAACTACACTGAACAAAATTATAAACGCAACACTTTTGTTTTTGCCCTCATTTTTCATGAGCTGAACTCAAAGATCTAAGACTATTTCTATGTACACAAAAGGCCTATTTCTCTCAAATATTGTTCACAAATCTAAATCTGTGTTAGTGAGATTTAGATAGCCCCGCCCCCTTTCCAGAAGAGGACGGAGCCTTTACAGCTCTTGCCTCGAATACTCTGCCAAAAAATAAAACATCTGTTTGGTTTTGATGATCATCTCTATCGCGATTACGCTCACGTGACATTGCAGTTCTTCATCATCATGAAAGTTTATTATCTGCATGCGTTTTAAAGCCATAGCAGTCTAAACTTCTGATATTGTATACGGTTTTCTGAGCGCACACACCCGAAGCATGTGCACATAAAACTTGATGTCAGACGTGCGTCCTGTGAGTATTCAACTAAGTTCTCTTTCACGTCTTATTGTGCTTAAACTGCCAAATACACACAAAGTTCACATAAATACAGTCGATTATGTCTGTGAACATAAACAGCAAGGAAAGAAAGCGCATGTGTATATTAGATCTGTGCATTAAAAGGACAGCAGCGTAATATACAGTACCTACTGTTATGCTGTTAATATGAATCAAACAACAAAAGAAAAACAGAAAATCACTTACTGCCCAGAATAACTTTAGTAGCTTTAAAAAGAATACATTTCTTACGTGAAATCTGCTGTTAAATGCTCTGGCGAGGAGATAAACATGGCGGACTGTGTACAGCTCACTGAGGGGCGGAGCTATGCTAATAGGACAGAGTTCGTCAGCAGTCGTAGGCGAGGCCTGAGCAGAGGTGACATAACATTGAATAGAAACTGCAAACGGCTTATTCTGTGACACTACTTATGATTTATGGGGATTAAAAAAAGGAGTGGGTGGATTTTTACAATTATAAGGTGTTTGTTTGCACACTGCAGACAGACATTTATGTTCAAACACCATATAAAATTGAGTTTTGCATAATAGGTCCCCCTTAAATATGTTTTTATTAATTATACATTTTCTTGAAATATCTTCTAATTAAAACTATAATACTAAATGTAAAAAAAGGGGACATTTTATTTTCCAGAGGAACTTGGTTGAAAATTGCAAGAACAACTTTTACTGTGCTTGTAAATGCAAATCTGAATAATTACCCTATTACCCTATAAAGAATACACAATGTCTGTCAGCTGCGGGAGAGAGTAAGACAAGATTTAAAATATTTAACAAGGTATCCGGCTTTGGGCACATCCCTTCTGATTGTGATTGGTCAATAAAGCTATAAGGATTTAAAAATGTAATTTGAATTAAAAGCTGGAAAAATGTTTGCCACTGAAATTACAAATATAAAAAATAACTTTTTAGAAATCATTTAAATTTGCATTTAAATTTTAAACTGAAACTAAAATGTAACTTTAATATTTACTTTTAATTTAAAACATGTTTCTGTCTTTCTCACGCATGCATACTAAGTGTATGCATTTGAGTATTTCAGTGTGTTGTTCTTAAAAGGGAGGCAATGATTGCAGATGTTTGTCAATGGCTCATTCTCCCATCAAAGTCAATTAGCACCATTGTCCCATGTGTGTAGGAATCAGTGCTTCTGTTTGCAGAGCTCAGAAGATATCCTAATCTAGTCTTGGGTTTGACAACACCTTGCGCAACTAGTTTCTCCCTCCCTCTCAAGCCCATGCGTACACTACACTTATCTGTTTGACACAACACAAAGTCACATGCTTATAGAAAGGTCTATGCTTTGTTTTGTCTTTAGCTAATCGAAGATAAACCAGTCATTTACGCACAACCCACCAAGCACGGTTGTGTAAACTGTCCCTTCTTTTCTTTTTAGAAATGATAATTGCGTATACGCTGACAATTGCCCCGAAATGCCACAATTTCATTTACACAGTTTAATGTATAGCTGAACAATTAATGGTACAATTATAAAATAGCATCACTAAAGGGTCTATACATAAGTACACAAAACGGCTCGGGTTATGTCTGTAACCCTTGTTCCCTGAGAAAGGGAACGAGCACTGCGTAGGAACGACGAATTTGGGGATGCTCCCTTCTGAAGTATGAATGAAACTATTCCAATCCTGATTGGTGTTGCATCATGACGTAGATGTGACGGCATACCCGGAAGATACATAAGGGGGGCTGGCGCATAGTAACGGCAATTATCGCGATGAAGCATGTGCTCCAGGCGTGACGAGGTGTGGCGACGAGACGCAGTGCTCATTCCCTTTCTCAGGGAACAAGGGTTATAGACATAACCCGAGCCGTTCCCCTTCGAGGGAACTCGCACTGCGTCGGAACGACGAATTTGGGGAACGAATACCCACTAGGCCACTCCGAGGGTCACGCCTGCCCCAGTGTGAAGCTGGAGACCAGGCACAACTAGGACTGGAACACCCTAGCGCCGGGCGTCGTAAGGAGGTGTAAGCTGTAAAATCTTATAAAAGTGTGTGGGGTAGCCCACCCACCCGCCTGCAGCGGGACTCCAGGAAGGAGGGCCACCGAGGAGGCCATGCCCCTGGTGGAATGAACCCTCACGGCCATCGGTGAAGGCAAATTGCGCACCTGATAAGCCATGGCTATAGCCTGGACAATCCAGTTGCTGACTGTCTGAGTAGAAGCAGGCAGCCCTTTCTTGGGTGAACCAAAGCACACTAGCAACTGTTCTGATTTCCTCCATTGCGCAGACCTCTCCAAATATATTTTTAGGGCTCTGCCGGGCAGAGCAGGTGAAGTCTCCCTTCTTCCGCCGTCACGTGAGGCGAAGGATGGAAAGCCTGACTATTCCAATCCTGATTGGTGTTGCGTCATGGAGAACCAATGACCTGGCCACACTAGATGGCACCTTGGGCACGTAGCCCCACTTAGGATGTAAGATGGCCTTAACTCCGCCAGGGGCAAACTCCAGGCAAGTCAGCACCCCCGCCAAGGCCTGGAGGTCCCCCACTCTCCTCAGAGAAGTGATAGCAAGGAGAAAGGCCACCTTAAGGGTCAGGTTATTTGCCTCAGCCAACTCCAGTGGCTCAAAGGGGGCCTCAGCCAACCCTTCAAGTACCACAGCCAGATCCCAGGTTGGAACTCTGGAACGAGCCGCAGGCCTCATCCTCCGAGCCCTACGGAGGAACCGTACAACCAAATGGTGCCTACCCAAAGGCCCATCACTTACAGGAGTGTGGAAAGCCCCAATGGCAGCCATGTACATCTTGAGTGTGGACAGGGTAAGACCCGCAGTCCTCTGGGTGGAGTCGCCACTCCCCGGGCCTCAGCCCCTGCCTCGACAGGACATCTGCTCCCTGGTTTTGATCCCTGGGGACATACATCGCTTGGAGAGACGACAATTTCCCCAGGGACCACAGGAGGGTCTGGTGAGCCAATCTGCATAGAGGGCACGACCTCAGACCCCCCTGATGATTCAGATATGAAACTACAGACGTATTTTCTGTTCGTATCAGGACATGGCGGCCACGGAGGTCCGGGAAAAAGCTCCTCAGAGCTCTGTAGACTGCCAGCATTTCCAGGCAATTTACGTGCCAGGAGGAATGCTGGGTCTCCCACGGACCTCTCGCAAAGCGGCTGTCTATGACCACATCCCAACCAGTGAGGGAGGCATCAGTTGAAACCGTTTTCCGGCAACATGATGCTCCAAGCACTAGCCACCGGGACAGGAACCAAGGTCTCTTCCATATGACGAGGGAATGAAGGCATCTGCGCGTTACTCTGATCATACAGAATGGTTTTCCTCTCAAGGAAAACCCCCCTGATTCCCAGCCACCACTGTAGGGGTCTCGTGCAGCAGGCCAAGAGATATTCTGTTGGACGCAGCCGCAATGAGCCCCAGCAGTCCTTAAAACTGCTTCACAGTGATGCTATGGTCTAGCTTCATTTTAGAGACCACCGCCCGTATGGACTCAATGCACGCGGGAGACAATTGTGACCACAACGTAGGGAATCACATACAACTCCCAGGAACATGGTTCTCTGAGAAGGCGTCAACACGCTAGTGCGTGTAGAGTCTCAACCCCAAGCACTGAGAGCAGCCAAGGATGACACCTCAATGCCGAACTGCTGCTACTCGCGACTGGGTCAATATGAGTTCAGCACACGGATGCCCCAGAGACTCAGTTGGAACCAGAGCTGCATCCATGCACCCGAGAACGTGCGAGGGGAAAGCCAGGCCATATGGAAGAACCCGATATTGGTACGCTTCTCCCCCGAAAGCGAACCTCAGGAACTTCCTGTGACACAGAAGGATGGATACATGGAAGTATGCGTCCTCTTCAGATCCATCATGACAGACCAGTCCTCAGACTGGATCTGAATCACGATGGAGGAATTGTAAGCATCTTGAATCTGAATCTCCTCAGAGAGTGATCCAAGTACCTCAGATCTAAAGTTGGACACAACTCGCCATCCTTCTTAGGAACTATGAAGAACCGGCTATAGAACCCGGACTCCCTGTCTGGCGGAGGAGCACATGTTGTGGCCTCCTTACCAACAGGGAGTGAACTTCCTGTTCCATTACCTGAACCTGCCCAGGGACCACTGCCGTCCAGACCACCCCATTGAACCGCAGGCCCATGCAGATATATTCGGAGGCATAACCATGCACCGAGATAATCTTCTAAGGGAACCAGCGGAACCACTCTCGAGGCTGGCTTCGGGTGTCCACTGAGCCTCACTCACGACTCCCTGAAGCAGCTGACCGGCAGGGAGCAGTCGAGAATCTCGCTGACACGTCCATCTGTGAGCCCCATGACCGGCCTCGCCGCACCGCCTCGGCGGATGTGGGGCCCGATCACAAGGGCTCACGAGTCTGGCCGGCCTCATTGAACATGGCCAGCCATGAGTGAAAGCCGCCCTAGCGTGCTGCACGCCCAGGCACTGTACACAAAGCATACATGTGTCCGTGCCTGATCTTTTACATATAACAGGGACACGGGTGCACACAACGCTAGTATTGAGTCGCCATCCTTTTCACTTTTATATATATATTATTTTTTGTGACAAACAACACCAAATAGACAGTTTTGTACACAGAGCGCTATGCTGAAGAGCGATAACTTCCGTTTCTATGCGCCGGCCCTCCTTATGCAGGGCTGTACAGTGCGACATATATGTCGCACGTGCTACAAAAAAATCGGTCTGTGCGATGAATATATTTACCCCAGTAGCACACGTGCGATACAGTTTAGCATGTGAGACAGAGCTTGTTTGAGTGAAGGGAGAATTTGTTTTGTGCTCGTGTGAGGTTAATCTAGGGCTGCACGATTGACTGAAATTAAACCAAAATCGAGATTTGTCTTTGTGAAATTATGAATCGCTTCAATTTTTAAATAAATAAATATATGTGCAGATGAAGCGCAGCGTTCAGGGCGGATTGATCGGTTCACAATAAATGCTGCTCTATCTCTGCATGCACTGTAAGATGGAATCATTGGCATTTTAGTTCGAAAAGGGGCACGGTTTGCATGAAAATTTGCTAATAAAAGCTGTCAATGGCTCTGTGCGCACCGGGGTACCGAACCCGAGACTCTGAAGGAGGTGGCACTCGAACTGTCCCGCGATTCACGTGAATGTGAAAGCAACACGGACTCGGGTGCGCATTTGTTCTGGAAGAAACGTAACCTGCATACGAAAAGCTGAACATATGGAGCTGGTTATGTGATGCAAACTCCAAAATGTATTCGCTTACAAATCATGCACTATGGTAAAAGGTGTTCTGAGGTCATATTCGATATTAACCGTGGAGCCGTGTGAAAATAAATCTTTATTAATCCATAATCTGTCCCTGTAATTTTGTATGAAAAGGATTAAAAGTGCTTGCTGTTTTACTGCCTCTAGTGTTCATTTCTATGGAAGCTTGTTGCCACCATAGATTAAAACAATTTAAAAGATAATTGCGACTTTACATCTCACAATTCTGCCTTTATATCTCACAATTCTGACTTAATGTCTCACAATTATGACTTTATATCACACAATTCTGACTTTACATCTCACAATTCTGACTTAATATCACACAATTCTGACTTAATATCTCACAATTTTGACTTTATATCTCACAATTCTGACTTTTTATCTCACAATTCTGACTTTATATCACAATTCTGACTTTATATCTCATAATTCTAACTTAATATCTCACAATTCTGACTTAATATCTCAATTCTGACTTAATATCTCACAATTCTGACTTAATATCTCATAATTCTGACTATATCTCACAATTCTGACTTTATATCTCGCAATTCTGACTTTTTATCTCACAATTCTGACTTTATATCATATTTCTGACTTAATATCTCAATTCTGACTTAATATTCTGACTTTATATCTCACAATTCTGACTTAATATCTCACAATTCTGACTTTATATCTCACAATTCTGACTTTTTATCTCACAATTCTGACTTTATATCTCACAATTCTGACTTAATATCTCATAATTCTGACTATATCTCACAATTCTGACTTTATATCTCACAGTTCTGACTTTATATCATATTTCTGACTTAATATCTCAATTCTGACTTAATATCTCATAATTCTGACTATATCTCACAATTCTGACTTTATATCTCATATTTCTGACTTAATATCTCAATTCTGACTTTATATCTCACAATTCTGACTTAATATCACACAATTCTGACTTAATATCTCACAATTCTGACTATATCTCACAATTCTGACTTAATATTTCACAATTCTGACTTAATATCTCACAATTCTGACTTAATATCTCACAATTCTGACTTTATATCTCACAATTCTGCCTTAATATCTCACAATTCTGACTTAATATCTCACAATTCTGACTTAATATCTCACAATTCTGACTATATCTCACAATTCTGACTTAATATCTCACAATTATGACTTTATATCTCACAATTCTGACTTAATATCTCACAATTCTGACTTAATATCTCACAATTCTGACTTAATATCTCACAATTCTGACTTTATATCTCACAATTCTGACTTTATATCTCACAATTCTGACTTTATATCTCACAATTCTGACTTTATATCTCACATATCTCACAATTCTGACTTTATATCACAAAATTCTGACTGTGAAATAAAGTCACAATTACCTAAAAAAAATCAAAAATAATAAAAACATATATATATATATATTCTATGGCGAAAACAAGCTTCCATACATTTCTGTTGGAATCTGTATGTATCGGTGCATATTTTGCTCTTTTTCGTTCTTTGCTTCGAAGTAAAAACAAGTTGTAAATACCTTTGTCTCTGCAGCAATATACTGTTAATGGACACTCCGAGTTTGTTTCTTTTGTTTGTAGCCAATTCAAACATTTAATTATGCATCTTAACTTAGTATCTTCAAACAAATCATGTTGCACGTTGTTGCACGTAAATCATTTGCTTTAAACTTGAAATTCTGTCATCATCTACATACATTCATGTCACTTAAATCTATAGTGACTTTTCCACGGAACAAAAAGTACATTGTAATCACTGGCTGGTAAGTTTCAGCTGCTGTTACACTTGCTTATATAAAAGCGGATTAAACCCAGCTTTCCTTACATGCTGATCAGAAGCTGTACCTCTAACTTGAAAAGTAAAAAAATACATCTTTTTTCTTTGGTCATGTCTTGAGAAACCAGGACTAGTGCCCCCTCAAAAACGGTGCACAATGCCCCAATGCTTACCTAAGCAAGCTCTACTATTTAAAAAAAAAAAACAGTGCCTTTCAAATGAATGACCATCCTCTGGTCTTCTGGCCGCAGACTCAGGCTCTTCAGAAGGAGCTCCTGCATGCGGTCGCTGACACTCTTTGATCGCTTGCTACTGAATTATTATCACTGCCAGCCGTTCGTTGCTCTCTGTCATTAGCCAGAGACAGCTCTGTTTCAACCAGGAACTCTCTGACACTACTTTATGTCATCTAAACAAGTACCTTTTTCATTTTAGAAGAGAGGAGGTGTGTGAAATGCATCTCAAGTGTCTGAAGTTTGTGAGGCTGTTGATGTTTTCTTGCACGTGTGTTTGCATGCGTCTTAGGGGGACACTGTGGTTATGTGTCATACACCAGTAATGGTTCATGATGGCTGGTCCACCTCCTCCAAAACCACCATGATTTAACTGAAACCTCTGCATGCAACATGCTTTATATAGACGCCATCTGGTTCTCTGTCCAGATAATCATAATTTAACATGCAAACTGTCGTCCTTTTTTCTTCTAGTCTTCTCTTAGGTGGTTTTTGGACATTTCCAAGGTGGGTGTTGGGATTATTTTTGAAATGGACAAGGCATGCGCCCTTTTTCTGTACATAATGGTCTTGTAAATTGTTCCCTCGTTGACAAGGCCTGTAATAGGGCTTGTGCTTTGTCAGTATCATTTTTTATTTTCAAGCATATTTTTATTGTATAATTTCTGCAGTATCTCGTGTGTCTTAAAATAAGATGTGTGTTGGGTATGTGCACTTGTTTAACTATTCTTGTAAGTTGTATATAGTAATAGTGAAATATCCTGTGGAGATTTTACTGGTCCTCATATGTTAAAAAGGCTTATACATTAACCAAAACATGTTTTTATGTAAATCCAATGTTTTGCATATGTTTCTGTGATGGGTAGGTTTAGGGCTGGGTTAGGCAATATAAAAAAATTATTTAACTGATATAAAAATCAATGGAAGTCTATGCAATGTCCTCGCTAATAGTAAAACAAACACATGCGTGTGTGTGTGTGTGTGTGTGTGTGGTTCAGGTAAACCCTACATTATATGGGGACAAAATGTCCCCATAAAGATGGCAATATCTGAAATCCTTATCCTTGTGGGGACATTTTTTGGTCCACATGAGGAAAATGGCTTATAACTCATGTTAAGTGATGTTTTTGAAAATGGAAAAATGCTGAAAGTTTTTCTGTGATGGGTCGGGTTAGGGTTGAGAGATATACAGTTTGTTCAGTATAAAAATCATTATGTCTATGGAAAATCCCCATAAAACATGAAAACACTGTGTGTGTGTGTGTGTGTGTGTGTGTGTGTGTGTGTGTGTGTGTGTGTGTGTGTGTGTGTGTGTGTGTGTGTGTGTGTGTGTGTGTGTGTGTGTGTGTGTGTGTGTGTGTGTGTGTGTGTGTGTGTGTGTGTGTGTGTGTGTTTGTGCAAGAAATTACAACCGACACTTTTCTCATCTGTTTTAGTGTACAACCTTTTAACTTTAATGGTGAAGCAAAGGACAAAATACTGTAGAATAAATTAGGTTAAAAAAAATAGCCACAAGCACATTTTTGATTTGTACAACAAAGCAATGCAACATATTGGTATCTTGATTTCCATATATACAGAATAAAAAATATATTTTTTATTCTTAGTCCACTTATTTCAGTGTCAATAATTTTTTAATAACAAACAAACAGACAAACAAAACATATACAACATGTCTTTCTTTTATATATTTTTTTTCCGAATTTGTATTTTTCTTTTCCGTTTTAATAGTATTTTTTGTTTGCATTCCCATCAGGAACATACTGAAAAAAAAAGTAAATGTTTCTTAGTCCAAATGTAACACAAAAGTTATTTTTCCTTTCTTTTCTGTTCTTTTCCCAAATGGCTTCTTTTTTTCTTTTTTTTTCAACATTGCACAGTGGTAAAATATTTTGTGTTGGGAAGCGGAAATATTAACATCTGCAAAACAAAAACTTTTTTTTTTTTGATCACTGAAGATCCTTTTAATATTTGGTGGAAAAAAAATGTAAATGTCTAAATAGCAATTAATCTCCCAAGTCATTAAATATCAATGCTGCACATTCACTTTTGTAACAATTCATAATTAAAAACAAACTTTAAAAGGTTGGTTTAAGTGCTGTTTTAACCATTTAGATGGCCAGTCACGCATGGACTGTGCAGCAGTGCAAAAGCACACACAGGAGTGAGCCGCTGTGGGACACTGAGGAACCGTTTTAAAGGTCTTTCGGTTTGCTAACCTGGACATCTTTGTAGGGAGAACAAAGCAACCTTCTGAAAGACATATTGGTATCTTCTGAACAACTGTTCGGAGACAGCCTAATATGGTAGGCAACGCTAAATGAAATTCTTTGGTGTTGAGTAAAAGTCCAAAACACTATTTAGTAAAATGCATGTGTATACATGGTCCTCTGATGTAGTGCCTTCCCCTCAAACCTTACGTTTATTTTTAACAATCTCATTTGTTAGACTCATGCTATGTAGGTACGTCTGTTCTGAAGTGCTTCTAGTCTTTCTCTATAAACATATTTGTATATGTGGCTACGCTGATCAAAATGTCGATATAGTGCAAAACTGTAAACGTTTTAACGTCTCATTTTAAGATAACAAAAAAAAAGATGTACAGAAATCAAAAACAAAATAATAACATTATCAACAATAGTCAGAATAATTAGAATAATAATATAGAGAAATGTTTGGTTCCAGCAGCCCGTCAAACTTCTTTCAAGTATCTCTCAACAACACACACAAACAGACATGCACACATACGTATACGAATACTCCCATAGGCAGACTGTACATACACACACTTTTGTACACACACAACAAACATAGAACATACGTACAAGGTATAAAAAGTCAACAAACGTTAACTTTTTTTGTAGTTTGTAAAAGTAAATAGTTAAGAAACAAAACAACACCTTGATGAAAAATATATCATAATACTTGACAAGTTGCATAGTTTTGAGATTTTCTTTTTCAGGCACCTCATCTGCGTGATCTCTCTTCCTGCAGTGCATGTTCGCGCTGCAAAATAGGCCGCATAAATACTCTCTGACCTTGCTCCCTTTGCTTTGTAACAAAAATATATTATATTTCTTTTCTCTTTTGAAAGTGCCACAGAGATTACTCTGAGTTACAGATACCCATTGTAACGTGATACCCATTGGATTCTAAGATGACCACGCACAAGTGGTCGAGAGAAAGAGAGGCCTGTCTACGTGAGAGTTTGTCTTGAGGCAGTGAGATAGAGATAGAGGAGCCCTCCTCTCCTCTCCTCCCTCTACATCTCTTCTTTTTCATTTGTTTTGGGGCTGAAGTTCTTGCCCCTACCACCCACCCTTGCTGCGCTGTCTCTCCCTTCCTACCCTTCCTCTTCTCGCAGCGGTCTTACGAGCAGCCGCATTCTTCTACAATCATGTTCTGGATGTCCTTTTTGACGATTTTCTGCTCCTCGTTGTAGTAGAGCATGGACATGGCTCGCAGGCGAGTCGGCACGCAGCAGGACTTGATGTTGGTGAAGGGACTGTACCCTCGCATGCGGTAGTGGTTGATGACCGTGGAGTGGAAGGACAGCGAGTTGCCAGTGATGCTCGCGACGTGGCTGGGACAGTCGCCTTCGCAGTAGTTGGCGTGATACCCTGAGGGTGCGATGATCCAGTCGTTCCAGCCGATGTCCTTGAAGTTTACATAGAATTGCCGCTTGCAGCAGACGCGTACCTTGCCGTCGCATTCGAGACCTCTTTTGCGACGTCTCCTTAGGGACAGATCGTCCATCTGCCGCACCACGGCCATGAGGAACGGCCGGTGGGATTGCTCGCGTTCGCCGCCTCCCGGAGTCACGAGTATCGGTGTGGCCCGGGCATCGGCACACAGCGGGCAGGAGATGCGCAGACTCAACGTGCTGCCCCCGCGTTGCAACAGCGCTTGCACACTGGCCGACACAGGAAACGTATGCCAGCCGCTGCGCCGCGTGTCCACAGATTTCTCAGCCAGAACCTTCTCCCCCGTGCCCTGTTGCAGGAGCAGCCGGATGGTGACGTTAGCACGGGTGCGGTTTCCCTTCGGCAGTCGAAGAAAGATCCAAACGTTGGCTTGCTCCACTAAAGACATCTCCCCGCCTTCCTTGGAGATGAGAAAGTTGACAAAGCCTGGAGCTTCACCTGTGGACAGGAAGAGAAAGAAACATCAGAGATTAGTCAAATATCCTGATCTTTTGTTATTGTACTTGCATTTCACTTTAGCCCGAGGCTCTGGTTGACTTTGCAGACAGCCACATCAGAGCTGACACTGGGAGTGGTGGCATCAGTGGAACGGTTTAGCTTTGTGCCAACAGTGACCAGTTTTTCAAGGTTTCCTTCTGTTTCCTGCGACTATTAATACATTGCATAGAAGCATGCAGTCGTGCATCCTTTTCCTGCACGTCAAATGCAAGATGTGAATCAGCTGTTCCTATACGCACACTCGCAAACAAACAAACTTGGTTCTTCCTGTACCACCTTGGAATTGAAATAATTGAGGGTTTCGACAAGACTTTAAACCAACTTCATCACCTCTCCTGGTAGTTAACTCAGCAATTAAGTGTCTGCTCAGTCGCCTGGAACCCTTTTTTGTTGAACGCAGGGTAAGACATAATGGTCATGACAGCATACAGCATGCAGCTGGAAGCAGTGATGTGGCATGTGGCTTGCTGTCTCATTGGATTGTAAAAGACTATTCCCTCTGGCTTTGATTCCCACCGTGTTATAGACAGAGGCAAGGCCTCTGGAAAATTTCAGTTCACGGATCATTTGGGAACTTCCAAACAAATCCTCCCAATTTACTGACTCAACCCGTTTTTAAGCCACTAAACCTTTGTTGGGACATTATTACTGGCTGGTTTAGCTGACGGTTGCTTACTTGTACTGTAGCTGAGTTCTTGTAAAAGTGGCCACCTACCAAAGGTTTGGCATGCACAATGATTATTGCATGTCATGGCTAATAAGAAGAAGCCTCTGGCAACAGGCATTAAGCAATACACTCTGGAAAAATATTGCACATCTTTCACCTACCACAAGGGTTGCAACGTAATAACAATGGCGTCAAGCTACAAGTGTGTATGTATGCAAGTGTATTTAAGGATCCCTGGCCCAAACCCATCTGTCCAAACACGGTCGAGCTTCACAAACGCAGGCCTTTTTTCCAGTAGTGGCTAATGCATTGTTTCCCTTTTAATCTGCACCCAGTGAAAGAATCAAGTATTGTTAGCATTCGCTAAGCTGAGTAAACCCTTCAACTGCCCCTCCAGAGCCGAGGCCCAGGCCCAAAGAAGAAAGATCACCACTGGAGCTTCGCAACTCTGCATGCTTCTGAATATATTTGCTGGAGAGCAAAGAGAAATTTGGAAATTTGAAGAGAAAGACCAAAGAGCCATGCGGTAATCCCTCAACAATAAACACCAATTTTACCGCAAGGGCAGAGTTTGCACAGCTGTCCTGCACACAAAGATGGAGAATAACATTTACACATTCCTCCCCTCCCCCTGTCCCTGTCTTCAAAAGGGGCGGGTGGCTGAAGTAAAGAGTCACCTGGGAACTTAAGTGTATTTGTTGGGGGGACGGGGGTATGTCCACTCCTCTTTAAACATGGCTTTAGTTAATGTGTTCTATAATCCTCTTTTCTATCTGGTTTACCTTAGGGGGAATCAGCCTCTTTCATCTCCTTGTTGGCCTCCTGTCATATTGTATGGCTTGCAATGCACCAGTGCTTGAAGCTAAAAGAATGCTTTTGCAGTAAAGAACTCCGCAACCTGAAAGGTTGTTCAAACACGCCTCTTTACATGAAGTTTGTTTGTACTCTTCCCGGTTATAACTGTTATAGAACGCACTATTTATCTTTGGCTAATTTGTTGACAATGCTGATTAAAGGCAACAGTTTTTCCGCACAGAACACACATGCTAGTTCAAAGAGTACAGCGCTAACAGGTGCTTAATGGATCAAGTGGAACGAAGCATCCATTCACATAACGAAACACAAGAGAGCTTGATGTATATTCTCTAGGTCTTGCTGACAACTCGGCAACAGTTATTGTTTCAAGGCCAGTGCTCACGTTAAATACAAGAGGGGAAGGATTCTAGGTGCTAACATGAAAACACTTCCTGGATCGCTTTGGGAATGAAAGATTCTTGGCCCATTTTCTTCTTTGACCCAACAAGATATTAAATTAGAAATAAAAGTCTGAGGGTGGAAATCTGACTCTTTTAATGGTGTGTGGGAGTGAATGATTTGAGTTCCTCGCCTGTTATGCAACATATTTCAAACACAGTCCCGTCAGCAGCAAGGATGGATTCTACAGACTAAACTCTTGCGCTATCATTGCGCTGTGAGCTGTAATGATATTCACATATTTCAAACAATTGTCAATTATTGCCTGAATAATCATCGCTTGCTACTATAATGCATTTAAAGGGAGACTCAAAATCTCAGAAATTGTACACAAGGTTGGATACTAATCCGTATAAATATGGTCCATAATGAATGCAGCGGAGGTGTTCCAAGAGAAAATATACAACAGAGACCAATACTGAAATCATAAAATATCCCTTGACATTATAATGTCACTGAATAGACCACAAACCACTAGAATTCCTTTCAGTGCATGTTGCTGCAACAGCATTCATGGCCTTTTCTACATCCCAGCATGAGAAGCAAACAAACAAAAAGTGCAATTAAAGGTTATTTCCCAACCATAACACTGTAGAGTCTTGTATACATTCTCAGGCGAGGGTTCTTAACACCGGCGAGCCGTTTCACGATACCACACCTCGTGCCGTAAAGGCCAAGCATGCCTGTTATGTTCTTCCCCAAACGGCCTTGTAGCCTCTTTATCTGGTCCTCATCACCCACAGGCATTTCAGGCACCAACAGCGGGCCTGATTTACTGCCCCCATCTAAGTCAGGCACCCCATCTAGCGGCAAAGAATCACCAGCTTCAGCCAGCCCCTGCAGGCCAGTGCAGCTCCCAGGGAACCAGGAGGGTAACGAGGAGAGTTACTGCTGCCTCCCCCCTACTAACCTTTGTGGAAAATGGCTCAAGGCCATGCTGGAAAACTGAAGGACATGGACTTTCAATATGAGTAGACAAACTGCGGCCTAACAAAACATAAGGGACAATCTAATCTATGCAGGGAGTTGCAATTCATATTTTACTTGTTTATCTGATTGATTTTTCAGGACTCAAGGTTGGACGTAGATTTGAGATGCTTGCTGCTCTTCTACCAAGCCTGCATCTGCAAGTAATAACCCACTCTCACGAACAGGTTTGGATGATGCATCAGCTGTCAGAGTAATAAATGAGCACAGTTGGCATGATGCTGCAGCATCCTTTCTTCACTACACTACTGTACCTTGAAGCCAAGAAAGCTTTAAGTGGCATATTACAAAATGTCATGAGCAGTGAAGTACCCTGCAACCTGAGAAAGTGTTTTTTTGACCACACTAATGCTAAGGGATCCTCGGCTAACAAGGAGGCTTTCTAATGTGGTACTCGAATCTGGATAGTGTTTAAAGGAGATACTTTGTGGCTTTGTAATATGTAAGGTTTGGCAAGCTGGCCATGTAGCCCCCAAATAAGACAAAGATACTTTGGAATTAGGCTATTTTATTCCCATTGCCTTGAAATAGAGATTCTTTATATTTAAGGAAGGAAGCCTTCAGCAAGCCAGCTTCTCTTTTAGGCAAATAAATCAATATTTGATCGAGAAAAAATAACTGTTTGCACATGAAAAATTGGGACTTCTTCTTTTCTTTCGCTGTGACCATTACTGCAGGGAGTGATTATAGGGCTTTCCTTGTGATAAATTACTTTGCAAGTAGGAGGAGATCAAAACAAGGAAAAGAAGTAAATATTGAGTCATTGTTTCAGAACATGTCAAGCTTTGCATATGCAACCTGCACGCCTGAATGACATCAGAAAGGCCAAACACTGAACGCCCACACACACTCACTTCATCCACAGTGATATCATCAATGTGCCTTCTGTTTGAAGACTCTGCACATGGCTTCAGCGTAATTCACTTTTGTATATATAATATTTATAAGTCTCTGCATCTATTAAATGGTTTTCTTTTCTATGGAAGCAAAGGCTATCCATCTTGCAACTTTTGATGGAAAAGAAACTTTTGGAGAAAGCTTGACTGAATTTTATCAATGACCTGTTGCACTCTCACAATTTAGCAGTAACAGTGTCTAGGAAAGAGCAAATTCTCTAGATATGGTTGCTTTAAAAAGCATTTGTTAGTCTTTGTATTAGATAGAAAGGCTGTCTCACCGTTTACTAGTGCCTGAAAGTCTGCAGACTAAAAGTATTTGCAGTCATGCAAATACACAAGCACTGATTGCACATGGCTTCAGGCTACACATATAAATCGAGAGCAATCAGTCTGACCATGTAGCATTCATTCACCCAGCATGCTATATGTCAGAGATAATGGTTTAAGCAACAATGTCCTACTTTAAAAACAGTATGCCTGAGATTCTGTAGTCCTTGTATCTGCAAACTGATATCTTAAAAGGACAACAGACTGGAACTATAAACTACCAAGAAATCTTTTATTTAACATTCTGAAGAAAATATTGTCAGAGAACGAATTGTTGTTTAATTTTCAAGCCAGTTTTATCTAACAGCAGCCGCTTATTATTATCGAAAACATTTCAGCCTTTGATCATTAAGAAATGTGTATTCATAAAATATATATGATGGCAGATTCTTGGACAAGATTTCAGACAGATAGTGTAGAAGTCTAAGACTTACATCATACACATAATTACAGTTGTCTAAACAACCCACTTAACGCAACATTACAGTGATGCAGTGCAGCAACATGTGTCTTAAAAACCATACCAGTAAGAAATAAACACCATGAAGAACTATGCATTACGGTATTTAGTAAATCAATATAATTACAGTGATGCCAAGCCAAAAAATATTATCTGGTGCCACACTGCAGACTTAATAATGCAGACATTCATAACTAAGTTTTTATCAATCACGTAAGCATGATCTGAATGTGTTTATTATATATACTGTATATATAAATTGGAATCCCGACTTTAACAATGGGGGACTTACGAGTCAATATTCCAAGATCTTGGGAGTTACAAAACCATCTATTTTGATCCCAAATATATGTTTATATGTATGTTTATGTGTTCTGTTAGCCTGTTTACATCTGCAGGAATTCTCCCTTGTGGTGGATTTGGAGAACAGCTCTATTTTGGAGACTTTTTTTGGAAAGCAGATCAGATGCAACCGAACGCGGTATTTCGCGGCAGACGCGAGAATGGAATTCGAGCACGCCCGTAAGAAACGATTATCGAGAGATGTCTGTTCAATAATACTGCGATGGTATGGGGGAAGAAGGTGAGGAACTCTTCTGTAATATTAGGATTTGTCGGAATGGCTATCGGAATTATCGTTAAAAAAACTAGTTAAAAATTGGACTCTCAAGTCAAATTTGAATGCGAAAATTTGAATGCGAAAATTTGACATGAAGTGGGAAGTAGGACATTTCCGATAGCACGTGAAGTGAAGATATGGAGAAATTATGTATCTTTAATGCATTTTGGGTTGGTCAAGGTTTATTTGACTTATTATAATTAATTCACACAGTCGCAATAACCTCAATAATGTAAAGACTCCACCCAATACTTATTATAATAACAAGACGGATGATCTGATCTGATTTGTAGCGTACTATTTATGTAAATATATTAATTTGGGTTTCTTTAGTTCCTCTGAAATGTCATGTGATAGAGGTAAACAGAATTATATAAACAGAAATTGAGCTAGGATGTACCATGTGTTTGGTTTGTTCCATTTCAGGTCAGTAATCTTGCAATGCGAGCAGATGAATGAGAGCTTGCAATCCTGATTTATTCATGAGGGGCCGTTCATCTCCCCCTCAGTCAATACATCAAGCGCCCATTGAAAACAAATAGATGTGTCTGACACTGAGGGAATACATACTTGCACTAACAGTCCACATAATAAAAGTTTGATATAGTTTTGATTACTAACAGATTTAGTGTTTCATAACTAGGTTTTAGTCATCACTTAAGCATGATCTGAATTTGTTTTATAATGTGACAAGCTGTAGTCTGGCACCAGGAGATTATCAGGGAATGGTTCTCATAAAAAGAGTTCTCACGGTCATGAAAAATCAGTAAATATCAGGGAATTTTTCCGATTTCCAGATGTGGTGAGAATGATCTTAGAGCCTCCATAGTGAATATACATTTTCTAATTGTAAATATGTAATTGTGAATGCCGTCTTTATGAGATGATTTTGCAGTATTCATGAATGGCCGGGGTGGGGGAACTCACACAAAATGTATTGGTCAAAAATGTGAGAAACATTGCATGAAGAATGCCCTTGTTGTGTTGGACTCAAATAGAGTTTCAGCGAGTGGCTTATTTTATGCAACGATTTATTTCTGACTAGTCTCTTCAATACATATTCGTTTTAAAAATGCATAAAACTGAATGTCATTCCGAATAATCATTCTCTCCACAAGGCTGCAGCGTTACAGTCTCAGCTCCCTAAAATCATGAAACATTCATCTCTCAGGCAAGCAATGCAATTGCTCTGTTTGCTGCTTTTTAGGTCTGACACATCTGTTGAGAGCTCCTGCAGCACGCCGCGGCTCTCTGTCACTCATGACCCGTTTGAGCTGTGTGACTCAGAGAAGAACCCAATCTTTCCTCACATCATGGTCTTGACAGCACCTTTGAACAGCTCTCACTGCAGCCGACAATGCTCTTTCAACTGCCTTTGAAACCCGACACAAAGGCAGTAACTGAACAGCCTTCTTTTTCTCCTATAATATGGAGAAGGCTTTTTTATTCCTGTGTTATGATTTTTTTTTTTTTTATCTCTTTATCAACCCAGTCGCATAGGGAAGCCATATAGGAGGCTGTCAGTCCCCAGGGAAGTGGCTTATGGCTAGGAGCCTGGGGGGCCCTCGCAGATAATTACCGATTCCCTAAAGCAGCAGGAGGTTTGCAGGAACATCGAGAGGGGGGAGTGAATTTGCCGCAGCGTAGCGCGGTGGCAACAGGTTTCCCTGAACTCTTCAAACTGGTGATATTAAGTTGAACAGCTTTATAAAACACATCCCACTGACTGATTTACTTAAAAGTATTGAAGGACTAAAGACAAATGTGTTAAAAATTTGGAACTCACCGGCTTCAGCAAATGTGATGATCTCTGTCTGTTCCGTCTGATCAGTCTCGGGACGGTTGCTGGCCTCGTCCTCAATCTGAACGCTGCCGTCCTTGGCCACCCGTCCCACGTGTACCTTGCGGATGGCATTGAGGAGAGCAGCGCGAGGCACCGGGTGTGTGATGTTGGGGCGCTCTTGCAGGTGCAGCATGTTAAGTATGTGTCTCTTCACTGCCTCAACCACGTCTTGCTGGGCTCCCTCTTCCTCACCTTTCCGAAGCCGTGCCAGCGCACAGGAGGGACAGTCCGTGGCGGCTGCCTGTTCGTTCGTGGCCAGGCTCCCTTTGGTGACCATGGCACTGAGGGAGCAGGTCTGGATGAGCAGCAGGAAGATCCCGCTCAGCAGAGGGAGAGGGGACATCCTTAAACGAGAGGTGTCAGTCGCTGAAGAGAGCTGGAGGGTGGTGAAAAACTTACTTTAAAAGTTCCTTTCAAATTAAGACAAGAATCCGTCCGACAGCTGGGAGTAAAGTCTGCCTGTCGTTGAGCTTAATCTGACAAAAAAAAAAAAAAGTATGAGCTAAACTACTAGAGGGGAAAAAGTGATGAAAAAGTGTAATCCTTGCTGGTGAGTTGTGAGAAGAGATGCTGGTCAGAAGGCAGGAACAGTTCTGTCAGTGGATTTCTCCCTCTCCAGGTCCTTGGAAGTTTGTATGGGATGGGCAGTCGGCTTCTGGATGTGCCCCAGGGAAGCAGTGCGCTCGTAAGAGGTCTGGGACTACTCACTGTGCAGGAGTTGAATGGTTTTGTTGAAGTGGGCTGGACTCTCTCGCTGGCTCTTGCTCCTCTCTCTTACACAGTAATTATACTTCCCTCCTCTCTCCCTCCCCTCCTTCTTGCTCCCTCTATTTGTAGGAGAGTAACTTCCCCATGCAGGGTTTACAGACCCACGTAGTGGAATTTTCTTCAGAGACATGACAAGTGATTTGCTGTTAAGTGCAGAGCTCCCTCCCCTCTAGGTTCATTCATTTGTAAGTTTTCACAGTCTTGCTGTTTTGAAGCGAACTCTCTAAAATCTGTTCATATTTCAATAGCTGGATGAGGAAAAGCAGGTCTGGCAAGTAATCAAATTGAGGTATTTCAAAGTACTTGAGAGATGTGCGGTGACATAGAAGTTCCTCGTAGACGTATTAGCCAATTCTGGTCAACTGGAGATTGCCCGTGGTAATTTTTCTCATTTAAGAACAGTTCCCTTATTCTTTAGGAAGCAACGTCTTGACGTCACTTTTGAAGCGGCGCACGTTAAGTATTCCAAGCTTCCCCTTTACTGCTGTAACACATGTTGTGTGCAGATTCACCGTAGTGCCCGGAAGCGTAACTTCCTGTTTAATTGGCAGAGGACAGATGTCTGGGATTCTTAGTGAGACAGGCAGCTGGGCTTGTGACATCATCAAAGGCTGAGTTGAGGGCATGCGTGGGTCGCCCGTCTGCATATCAGCCAAAACATGCATGAGGGATGCCGCAGTCATAGTGTGCTGTGGGTTACCTAGACGTTTTCACCATATTAGACATGGTGATGATTACTCAAAAGTTCTGATTCAGGAGACTCACCTTCCTCAGTGATGCTGACTGAGGTCAGTGTCTAAAGTCTGCCTTGAGAAAGACGGCCTCCGGCTACATTTTTAATATAGTATGAGAAAGTCTGGGATGTTTTTATATAGGCTAACTAGGCATAGTGAATCAAGAGGTCTATTAGTCATTAGTTTTTCTTGCTTTAATCCTGTTATTTTACAACATTCATTTAGTAAATATTATTCTGCACACCAGAATTTAATAACTCTATTTGTACTTGATTCAGATCATTAGTTACAGTAGTCTTTTTCTCAGGCAATAAACATTTGTGCCACTTCAATATTTAATATATCGCTGTAAGGAGTCCCTCTTGTGGTGAAACTCGCTTATTGCAGAGAGTGGTTTTTTTTCTTGTGGAAAGCAGGGCTGAGTAGAATTTTCACATTATAAATATGTTTTAATAATATTTTAGTCTCTCTCATATTTTTTGTGACTTCTGAATTAATAAATAATTTACCTTTGGCCCCAAGTATCCTAAATATAGTCAGTATCCATACCATTTATCATTCCATACACTGTTTTTTCCCCCATTTTTCTATTCTTTTCATTTGTTTGAAGTTATGAAGTTATTCTACTTTTCATTAGAAAACTCAGTCCCACTTTATATTAGGTGGCCTTAACTACTATGTACTTACATTTAAATGAATAATTTGATACAATGCACTTATTTTATGTTTTTACATTGTACTTATATTTTAAAAAAGACCTGCATGTAATTGCATCTGTAATTAATTTCTGTAATTACATTTATAATTACACTGTTTACCCATCTCTTACACCTGACCCAAACATACCCATACCACCACACCTGTCCCTAACCTTACCCGTATCCCAGCTCAATAGCAGCAAAAGTGTTTGCAAGTACATAGTAAGCCACCTAATATAAAGTGGGACCAAAATGTCAGAACCTTGACTGTAAAAACTGCTGTAAAACGATCAACTACTGCTGTTAATATTGTTCCCCTTTATAGTTTAGGCTGAAATCTGTGGACAAAAACTGTAAAAGGGAACTAACAGGTAAACCGTAATGAGCACTGCATGTGTTTGCATTGCATTGACGAGGAAATATGGAAGTCACTGTGTAAAACCATCAAGTCATGACCACATTGAATTCTCACATGATGCTTGCGAAATCTGTCGTTATGTCTTTGTGGCCTGAGAGGCCAAAATTAGTTGTTGTAATGACTGTGGTGGTTCCGGTTATTCTCTGTTTTTGGTTTTCCGAAATGGTTTCCAGTCTGAAATTCAGCTAGGTGTTCTCAGAGGGAACTGAGAGCCGAAACTGCAAAACATCTTTTCTTTTTTTACTTCAGGCACTGAATGTTTGTGTGGAGACTAGCTTTTTATTAGGGCTGTTAAAATGAGCCATTGCAGTCTCTGCCTCATACTTAAGACAGGAGAGCTGTTACTACTTTAGTACAGCACTTCAGCCAGAAACAGACTTGCAATGACACTGTATCACACCACAATAAACACCCAGCACTTGCTGAATATACAAAGTAGGGGATAAAGATATCAATGACAATTCTCCAAACATTACAAGTCAAGCAATCCCAAGAGACTGGACAAAATGATTGTAGTACTTGGTAAGTCCTGTTTGCGGAAATGGTTCTTAACTTGCTAAATGTCTCGTGGCGGGACAGTCTGGATGGCTTGCAGCTTAACTGGGCCGCCAGTAGGTGATGGATGGTCTACCTCCACCTCTGCCTTCTCATCGGGGGACACATAACTGAGAGAGGGATGAGAGACTGGTGACACGGAGGTTACATGATTCCTCAACGACACGGCAGGGAGACAAGGTCCCATTAAAACGTGAATGGAGAATAGGGAGAGGAAGAAGCAGAAAGAAAATGTGTTTTTCAACCCTGGAGAAAGAGATTGAGAAAGAGAGAGTGAATGAGTAAATCTTTCTCCAGATGTGAGTGTCTCCAGGATTCAAAACGTTTCTCTCGCTCTCTGTCCCTTCCAGGATTTGGGGTTGGAGAGAGGCTGTAGGTCAGGCTGTCTGGGCCGTGCGCTATCTGAAACCGGAATCGACCGTGCCTCCCTGTGTGAGTTTCACTGGAGACCACGGGGAAAAGCTCCAAGTCATGAGGTTAGATAGGCTAACGTTGACTGACCTAGCGTCTCTGCTGTTAAAGTGTGAAGATGGGAAACGAGAGCCAAAACATTCTCGCGCAATCTGCCTAACCATTGCATTCGTCGTGCTTATTTTCCTGCATTTTCCCATGTGGCACATGCTGTACTATAGTATGTCTGAAATAAATGTCTCATGTGTGAGTTGGCGCTCGTGTGTGCAATTGTTCACCAAATAAATGACGTCATTCTGAGCTGAAATTTGACACGCAGGACTTTTTGTTGTTGTTGATGATTTTTTGTTTTTGGTGGATTTACAGCTAATAATGTGTTGCGTGTGTTTAACTACATACTATAGTATGTCAGCCAATACTGTACTTAGACAATGCCTTGAAGGCTCATACTCTTACGAAAAAGAAGTATACTTCAAGTTCATTTTATGAATGTTCAAGTACATTTTTAAGTATACTTTATTGTAGTAAGTATACTAACATCAATGTACAAGAACTTGCAAGTGTACTATTTCAATACTGTTTGGGACTAAACTGGCCCACTTCTTATGGCCCACTTCAAAAATACATTATTTAATATCCTGAAGTTGTAGTATATTTAAAGTTAAAGGGTTAAAATGTGAAAATGAAATGCTGGTCCACACCCGTAAGACCTCCGTTCATCTTCAGAACACAAATGAAGATATTTGTGTTGAAATCCAATGGCTTAGTGAGGCCTGCATAGCCAGCAATGACATTTCCTCTCACAAAATCCATTAATGTACAAAAAACATATTTAAATCAGTTCATGTGAGTACAGTGGTTCAATATTAATATTATAAAGCGTCAAAAATATTTTTGGTGCGGCAAAAAAACCGAAATAATGACTTATTTAGTGATGGCCGATTTCAAAACACTGCTTCATGAAGCTTTGGAGCGTTATGAATCGGTGAGCTGAATCATGATTCGGATCGCGTGTCAAACCGTCAAACTGCTGAAATCACGTGAATTTGGCGCTCCGAGCCGCTGATTCAACACTGATTCGCAGTGTTTTGAAATCGGCCATCACTATATAAGTCGTTATTTCGTTTTTTTTGCTGCACCAAAAATATTCTCATCGCTTTATAATATTAATATTGAACCACTGTACTCACATGAACAGATTTAAATATGTTTTTAGTACATTAATGGATCTTGAGAGAGGAAATGTCTCACTGAGCCATCGGATTTCAACAAAAACATCTTCATTTGTGTTCTGAAGATGAACGGATGTCTTACGGGAGTGGAACGGCATGAGGGTGAGGAATAAATTACATTATTTTCATTTTTGGGTGAACTAACCCTTTAAATTTGAGTATAATTTTGAAGTTTATTTATTCATGCTTTGAATTCACTTCAGTACTTTATTGTATATTACTTTCAGAAAGTGTTAAAATGTATGAATAATGCATTAAAAGCCCATTTTTTAAATAAATGCAGTGTGCAAGCCCTACTGTAGTTGTGATTTAAGTGTAAATATGTTTAATAAGTTTACACTGGCAGAGAAGAATCGTGTTTCTATCATCAATTCTATCATCATTTGCTCACCCACAAGTTGTTCCAAACCTCTATGAATTTCTTCTGCTGAACATAAAATAAGATATTTTGAAGAATATGGAGAAGGTATGATTGACTTCCATAGTTTGGGTTAAAAAAAAAATACTATGGAAGTCAATGGGCACCATCAACTGTTTGGTTACCAAAATTCTTCAATATCTTATTTTATGTTCAGCAGAAGAAATTCATAGGTTTGGAACAACTTGAGGATGAGCAAATGATGACAGAATTGTCATTTTTGGGTGAACTATCCCATTAATGTCTTAGTCTTACTTTGTGGAAGCAAAATAGATTGTGAATGCTGTTATATGTTGCCTTCAGATTTATTTGATTTATTTGTAGAGAATAAACCGTTCTTCACCCTAACCACCATTGGCCCTTGGTCCGGATGAAGGCCACGTCCTTGGCGGGATCCAAAGCTCTGGCGTTTAAGCATAACATCTGTCGTAGCCTTTAGCTGAACCTTGGAAGTGAATGTGGAAATCAAGCACTCTGGTATATATTTAATCTGACTGTGGGACGTGTTTTGAGGTGTCTCTTTTTCAAGACTAGAGCAACAATACCACCATCTCCAAAATGATACTCGATTAGACACACCAGATTGATTCTGTATGCTAGAAGCATCTGTGAACCATCACTGATGGTATAATATAATATCATCTGGCTTTGCAAAGGATTGCATAATAGCTAACTAAGTGGGAATGTAAATTACACAGTGCATGTATTACATACGTCAAGCTCCTTATATTCTGTCGTGGCGGAATCTCCACACTATGTTTAATGCTTCTTAGAAACAACAGTATATTTAAACCTTTGGGGTGTTCTGGTTGTTTTATAAGCAAACGAGACTTTATTGATGTATGTTCACTATCCAGTCATTTGTCAAGCACTCCACAACCCACCTGACCTGAAGACATTTGTATTATCAACAGTGTTTTGAAATGTAGTGCTCTGTCTTATGTGAATCTGGCTTTCTTCACGGCTTTTCAAGTCGGGCCAACCCCACCTAGCCGAAAATCATCTTTACTAATAATGCGCTGCAAACATTCTAAGTATATCTTCTGTATGAACTGTCTTTGATTGAGAACTGTATGTAATTGATTCTCGCTGGATGACATACAGGGCCAAAGAAAAATCAGTCTTCTGTTGAAATAATTATGATTTTATTTATTAGGAGAGGAAATGTTGTCGATTAAATGAAGCATATTCAGCTGTGAAATAAATGTCTCATGGTAACTGTGTGCTGGCGCTCACATTGAACGAGAGGTGAAATAGAGTGTGCAATTGTTCAGCAAATAAATAAAGTCATTCTGAGCTGAAATTTGACATGCAGAACTTGCTGTTGAATTTTAGTTTATAGTGGATTTACAGCTAATAATGTGTTTTGTGTGTTTTCTTGTGACACTATATATACCTATACGTAACAAGTGGCATGCATCAGTGTGTAAGTGTGACCTGGAAAAGATGGTGTTAGCATGTCATGACGCTTAGTTTGGATTAAGATCCTGCACTCTGTATGCCTGGATGCGTTTTAATCGGGATCACTTGTTGTGAAGAATTATAAGCCTTTTTCCATATTCTGTATGTTCAATGAAGTATTATGCACAAAAGTGACAAAATATCTATATCTTTTTGTGACTTAAAGGATTAGTTCACTTCAAAATAAGATTTTTACTCCCCATCTCATCCAAGATGTCCATGTCTTTCTTTCTTCAGTCGAAAAGAAATTACGTTTTTTGATGAAAACTTTCCAGGATTGTTCTCCATATAATGCACTTCAATGGGCTCCAAAGGTTCAAGGTCCAAATGACAGTTTCAGTGCAGCTTCAAAGGGCTTTAAACTATACCAGACGATGAATAAGGGTCTTATCTAGCCAAACGATCAGTTTCTGCGAGAAACCGAGCAGTATTTATGCTTTTATTTTACCTCGTATAAGACCATAAGTTCCACTAAGTGAGGTCAAATACGAGCCTGGTCATAGATATATCGATCGTAGATTCCTCATTCTACTGATCCGTGCAGGCGCTAATGAGGCATCTACGTATACATCTATGACCACGCTCGTATTTGACCACACTTAGCGGAACTTATGGCGGAGTTCAGAGATGATCACGTTCGTCTGAAAGGAGGTAAAATAAAAGCATAAATACTGCTCGGTTTCTCGCAGAAACTGATCGTTTCGCTAGATAAGACCCTTATTCATCGTCTGGTATCGTTTAAAACCCTTTGAAGCTGTACTGAAACTGTCATTTGGACCTTGAACCATTTGGAGCCCATTGAAGTGCATTATATGGAGAACAATCCTGGAATGTTTTCATCAAAAAACATAATTTCTTTTTGACTGCAGAAAGAAAGACAAGACATGGGAGTGAGTAAATTATCAGCAAAAGTTTATTTAAAAGTGAACTAAAAAATAAGATTTCCTGATAATTTACTCCCCATCTCATCCAAGATGTTCATGTCTTTCTTTCTTCAGTCGAAAAGAAATTAAGTTTTTGGAGAAAAACATTCCAGGATTTTTCTCCATATAATGAACTTCAATGGCAACCAGTGGTTGAAGTGGACATCAATGCAGTTTCAAAGCGCTTCAGAGGCTTATCTAGTTAAACCATTGGTCATTTTCTAAAAAAATAAACATTCATATACTTTTTAACCACAAATGCACGATTTCTGTGTTGTTCTTCTTCACAATATATGACGTCATCACGTCAGAAAGGTCGCACGTACGTGGAAGTACCGACCCAGAGGTAAAACAAAAGTGCAAAAACTGCACTGATATGGACCTTCAACTCGTTGGTTGCCATTGAAGTCTATTATATGGAGAAAAATCCTGGAATGGTTTTGTGACGAGCAGGGCGAGCGAGAGCCGTGAGAGAGCGACGCAAGGCCGGTGAGTGATTGGATGATGAGCGCCAGCTGCGCGCAGGGACGTAAATTTCATCTAAAAGTTGAAAAAAAAAATTATAATTTCTCAAGAGCAATTTTTGAAGGGGACACAAATAATACAGCCAAAATCGTACTTGTAAGGATATGTGTACCACAAAAAAAAAAAAAAAAACATTTCGTACTTATTTGGCGTTTTGGTGTACTGAAAAATTATCTAATGTCCGTTTTTCTTTTCTCTGTCATTTTATCTGACCAACAACACAAAGCGATAGTAGTTTAAATACGATTAAGGTTCACCACACAGTCATATTATAATTATTAAATTATCTTGCGTCCTCCACATAGTATTTTATACTATGATATTCAGATATTAGATATTCAACTGCAGCAAGCCTCTGATCTGCCACTGATTATCATATTGAGCAAAACCCTACACAGATCTGACTGAACTTACGGTTTAGAATTAGCCAATTTTTAGAATTTGGGGGCGGGTTGCTTGAATTTTGGGTTCATTAGCCTATTATTCGTAATGAAAAACACAACAACAAATCTTGTCTGTCAGCGGTTTGCTCGTTCGGCTCGTGCTGTATTGAGCAGACCCGTTCAGTTTTTAATTGTTTTGTCAGTTCTCTAACTGAACTAAATGATTTTATTACTATACAGCGGAGCGGGGCGGTGCGGCGGTGGGCAAGTGATGTTAACAGTGTTTTGCCTAATCTGTATTAAAGAGAAAAGAATCACTTCATCTGACGTTTAAAGTGAATAAAATAGCCTTGACAGCTACTTACTGGTGTTTCACAACTGCTGTCTGAAGAGCCTTGTTCTCTCCCCAAACTTGTGTGGTAGTTTTTCTACGGTCTATGGGTAACGTTAGTTGAGGTGCACGGTGGATCAAACCACTGTGAGGCAAGGGGGGAGGGGGGACTCAAAATGTTTCTAAATTTAAAACGCATTTTTTGTCCCGTTTGCGTTTGTATTGTTTTACTATAACACATTTATTTTAAGAATATATTGTTATATTATTTACAATACTCCGCATGGTTTTTAGGGGGGGGACAGCCCTCAGATTGGGGGGGTCCTGTCCCCCCCGCGATTTACGCCCGTGGCTGCGCGTCACACCGGTCTCGGATCTCTCACGGAGGAGTGAGCACCAGGCCTGGATCCTCTCTCGTCCTTCACTGTAGTCGCTCCACCTTTTATGTTCCCTTCACTCCAAAAGTCATCCAATCACTCACCGGCCTCGCATCGCTCTCTCATGGATCTCGCTCGCCCTGCTCGTCACATTTTTCCTTAAAAAACTTTAAGTTATTTTCGATTGAAGAAAGAAAGATATGAACATCTTGGATGAGATTGGGGTGAGTAAAATATCAGGAAATTTTCCTTTCGAAGTGAACTAATCCTTTAACTCTTAACCGCCAAACACAGAATTTTCAAAATGTTAACTTACCCATATTTAAATGTTGATAAAAAAGGAATGCATGAAGCTAGAATAAAATATTTTTTTGTTTAAAAGCAGAGTGTCTGCTCTTTCTTTTGATATATTGCATGCTCAGATATTCATACAACAAAATATTCTATGGGCCATTACATTTTTGTGAAAATTATCAAAAACCCTGGCGGTGGCTGGCAACTTTTTTTTTTAAACGCTGGCGGGGAAAAAGTTAAGGGTCGTTCACATAGGGCATGTTCTCTAGTCACATCAGGCATATGCAATGTAAGGTCCAGATTTTAAAGCTTTTAATTGATACATACTGTATAGCCCTGGTTTCACAGACAAGGCTTAGATTTAGTCTTGGACTAAAATGCATGTTTGAGCTGTTTTAACTGAAAGCAATTTGCACAGACTTATTTTTAAATCATGTCAGTGCCATTGTTTTGTCTCAAGATGCATTTTTTTCCAAGGCACGTTTATAAAAGCTGCTTGAATGTCCTAAAATGTTCTTAAACTAAGGCCTAATCCTGGCTTAATCTAAGCCCTGTCTGTGATACCGGGCCATATTGTATTAAGTGAGCATTTTTTCCCCATTCCATTCACTCTTAAAAATATAGATTTGTTAATAAATCAAAATCATTATCTATGAGAGAATGGTTGTGCATCATTATGGAAAGAAAAGAAAAGAAAAAAATAACCATAAAGGTTCTTTACTGGCATTGATGGTTCCATATAGAACATTGGAATCTTTCCATTGCAGAAAAGGTTCTTCATAGTGGAAAAAAAAGGTTATTCAGATTATTATAAATGTTCTTCACACAAAGAAAAGTTTGGTTCTTTTAATAATAGCTCACTGAAATGTTCTTTGGGGAACCAAAAATGGTTCTTCCCTAGGAAAACCCCCTTTTGGTGTTTGAGTGGAATAATGCAGAAAGATATCATTCTCATCAAGCTATAAGTTATCATTACGAACCCAGAAATTCCATATTGGTGCCTCCCTACGCAATGATTAACTTTAATTGAAGAGACGAACTGGAAAGGAACATTTTTTGGATACTGAGATCAGTAAGGACAATGATATCAGTTCCAATTGTGCAGTTTGGATATTCAGAGATCAGAAACAGCTGCTTCTCAGCCGGCTCTGGGAGTGTAATCTTCCTTCACACACGCAATAATATGTTGGGAATAAGATGAAGTTAGTCTAGATGGGAAACTTCCCTAGCAGTTCTGGCACCTTCTAAGTGGTTTCTAAGAGAACGATTGTAGGGGTAAAGGAGGGAGAGGGCGCGGACGTTTAGAGAAGACAGTGATTGGAATTGGACTGTGGGTCTGCTAGACAGCACGTATACGGGTGTGTCACTCATGTGTGTATAATTGTGCTGCAAACACCTTCTTTCCAAAGGTTGTTTGTGATGTATCTTACGTAATGGGTTTTAGGAACCAGATGACCATCTGTAACATCTGAGGTCCAATTTTGAAAACTTCAAGGGAGCAAAATCAGATTTTGTGGTGTATCCTACTTCAGTCCATTTAGTTTATGGTGGTTTAAAGGTGCAGTGTGTAGTATTTATGAGGATCTATTGACAGAAATGCAATATAATATACATAACTATGTTTTCAGTGGTGTATAAATACCTTAATTAATGAACCGTTATGTTTTTATTACCTTAGAATGAGCCATTTCTATCTACATACACCGCAGGTCCCCTTACAGTGATGTCACTGTCATGTTTGCTTCAGCCCCCCCTAAACTTCTGTCCAGCCCCCCTAAAAAATGTGTGATTAAACTTTATAACATATGAAACTGGTGGGAGGCTTCGGCCCGTCTTTTAATCAGCGTGTTCTTCAATCCGCAGCGGCGTCGAGCAGAGCGCACTTCACAAGCAGATGCGTGTGCGTTGATCTGAGCCTCATTGGTCTGTCACTGCTCGTCAATGTCAAAATATTTTAGAAAACCAATCAAATCAGAGTACGTGTATTCGCCTGTCCATGTCATTTTCAACCGATTTATGAATAAGAACAGAAAATGACCGCTCCACTTCACATCGCCCAATGGAATTTGAACTTGCTTTGCCAGATCACGATTGGTTGGTGTATATACATGACAAACGGGCATTGGTGAATTGTGTAATCCTTTAAAATATATAATATATAGATTTGTAATTAAATCAACACATTAGCTGGATGAAAAAATGGATGAAAAAAAATATTGGTTTACTTTTTTCCTATGAGGCCACACACTCTCTGAAAGGACCATATTTGGCTCGAGAGCCGTTTCCGAACAGTGGAAAATCAGCAGTCAATCAAAACGCACGCAACCCATAGCAACGCGTTACGGCAACGCCTCAACAGAAATTGTCCGACTTTTGAGCCGTTCGTTACTATTGCATACATTGTCATGTTATAATAATCACATTTATTTAGTTTTATTGACCACGATATTATCATTGATATTTGTCTGAGAGGGGCACTTTTTATTCATTATGAAAAAGGGCAGGGGCTCGAGCACCCAAATCCCAACCCACACTCAGACGGTTTGAAATTTGAGTAACCCTCCTCCTTCCTTCAGGTAATTTTGACCCGAAACTCATTTAAAAAAAAAGTGTTCATCAGAGTGGTCCAAGACCTTAGGCCGCTTGTTGCACTTGAACCATGATTACACACTCAAAAAAATGACTGGATTTGAGGAGTTTATGTGGTTGTAATAAAAAAAAGTAACAAATCTTTCCCTCGGGGGTCAATTTGACCCCCATAGGAATGAATGGAGGAATGCTTCAGTAAACATAGAAAAACCTAACAAATGCTAAAATTTTTTAATAAAAATTCCAAAACTTTACCAAAAAAATATTTTACAAATGTGTATCTGAATGTATATCAAAGAGATAAACTTGAGAACTGATTTTAGGACCCAGCGGAACAGCTCATTTGCTCCATATAGCCTAGAGCTATAAGGTCAAGCTATAGGTTGGCAGAGACATCCAAGTTGACCCAATGTGAGATATTTTGAGCTGACTTGAGCTGGTTATGCATGTATTGGAGAGATATTTTGAATTTAAGCTGACAGAATGCAAAGAATGTGCTTAAATTATATTATTTATAAGTAATTTAAAAGTTTAAAAAAATGCTATTCAAAAAATAGATTTTTTTTTTTATAAAAATCAAATGATATAAGCTTTCTGGACAAAAAAAAGTATAATTTTAGGGCTTTGGGTCATTTTGACCGGCGAGGGAAGGATTTGTTACAGGATGCAAGTGAGGGATGAGGGCATATGATTGAAAAAGTGTCTCAGTCAATGTTAGATTGGATAAAAACTAGTTTTTCATAATTTGGGACACGTAGGGCCTATTTTAACAATCTGAGGGCATGGTCTGAAGCTCATGGCGCAGGTGCACTTAGGGCGTGTCCGACAGGGAAAACAACCGTTGGCGCGCCAGGTACATGGTCCAAAAGGGTTGTCCCTAGTCTCTTATTTAGTCATGGGTGTGTTTTGGGCGTAACGTGCAATAAACCAATCAGTGTCTCATCTCGCTTTAGCCAGTGTGTGTAATAAGAGTGTACGTACGTTGTGCACCCACCTATAGGGGGACATTACTAACACACGCCCTTTAAAATACACACAATAATACCATTGACTTCAGACCAGGTTTTTGTTGGTAAATGGCACATTCGTTTTCAGTTCCTTAAATTAGCAACGTGCCAACAATGCGACTGAAAACATCTGGTTTTCAGACCAGCACGCCCATGGGTGAACAGATGGCGCGAGTGCATTTGCTATTTAAACAACTTGGTGCTGAGCATGAAAATGATTACTGTGTCGGGCTAAAACTAGCCAAAAACACATTGCGCTGGGAGGATGATAGGGCCCGTAGTGTCTGTCTCAAGCCTGCAACACAAGTCCTGGAAACTGAAGCCGACACGTCTCAATCACCCCCAGGTGACTGGAAACAGTATAGGTCATAAAGCCCGCCCTCTCCGTGTATTCTAATGGAACATAAGACAAACTAAACAATCAAATTACACTTCAAATATTTTTTTTCCAAAGGTGGTTTCTGTCATTTTAGGCTGTTTTTATCACGCTGATGTTAGTTCAAGTGTTTGTTCTTTAAATACGTTTAGTTTTAGTTAGATATTTGATGCTATAAAAACGGGTGTGACATTATGATTGACAGCTGAGATTGACCCTGAGTCACTAACAGACATTTTCCGGGAACTTCGGGAGGAGATTGGTGCTTTAAATTTAATGTCTACATTTCCATAACTGTTTACTTCACAAAAAGTTGTTGATTAGGCGGGAGTGTGGGTGGGAACTTAAGGTAACGAGGCTCAACTTCTCACAACTGCGCAGACGCGAGATGTCAGCGCCATATTTGAACACTGGCGGCTTCACTTACATCAACGGAAGAAAGTGAAGTTGCGTCGTCCATCTTTTTTTTACAGTCTATGGTCTATATCTGTGTCCGAAATTTGTCTTTCATTCATATAGCGCATGAATAAACATGCAAATCATTGATTTTTCTTCAACTTTGGGCACTTTTTAGCCTAGAAATCTAGACGCACCCTAGCGGCAGCAAATCTAATTTGCCGCGAGTGTAGTCCGGCAACTCTCGGTAGACCTGCGAGCTGGAAAAACCAAACTCTGGTCTGGCCAATCACATCGTGTATAGAGTCAGTGGGCGGGCTTAACATAATGATGGCACGTCACAGCTTCTCGTAAACAAAGAAGCTGGCGAACAGCGGTCTTTCGAAACGGCTTTGGCCGCGACTCTGGAAGACTTTGAGTTAAGCTTTTCTTTGAGAAAAGAACAAAGAACGGCACTGAAGTCATTCTTAAGAAAGGAAGATGTGTTCGGAGTTTTGCCGACCGGATACGGCGAAAGTTTAATGTATCAACTAGCTCCGCTTCACGTTGCTCTCTGGTTGGTTGTAGCGGTATCCAATTACGTGCAGAGGGAATTTGAAAGACAACCATTTGTCCCGCCCCTCGGATTGAGCCCTGCCAATGGTGAGTTCCCAGACCCAACATCTTGATGTGGGTCTGGCTTGTCAGGCTAGGCACTTTTATATCCAAGGGTTTGTAAAATTAGTCTTAGCCAGACAAATGAGTTGGCCATTTTATTCCAAAAATGTTTTAAATGTAATTTCAATCACAGTATGTCTTTAAACATACATCATTCTATATGTGGTGGGAAAATCTCCGGAAAAAAGACGTGTATATGTACTCTTAGATGTTGTTTGTTTTAAACAGACAAGTAAGAGTGTGAAAAGTGTGTTTTAAGAGAGTTTATTTTCTAGAAGTCCACAGGGTCAAGAGTGAAAAAACAACCACAAACTGTATGTATGAAAGTTGTTCCCCCATTACTAACGACATACTAGTTATTGACTATCTGAAAAATGCTGATTTCATCACTTGGAAAATGACAGTACGTACAGCTTGTCTGAAAGACCAGATTTGAAAAGCAATTTGTGAAGTGTGAATAAAGCCTAACCCAACTTTAGGTCATTATTCTTCTACAATAATCACTCCATAACGTGACGTCAGCTTTCCATGTAAACCACACAGTAGTTGACAGCCGACTCCATTCACTTTCTGCAGCTGGACTGTCGGCTCATTCTCACTTCCGGCAGTCCAGACGTACTCTGAGTTGAGACGTATGACTGCACTGCCGGCTGAACTGATTCATTGATCAGCTGAATCACTGACCCACAGCCCACCGGTTGGAAATGATCAAGGGTTGATGGGCTTTGTTGGTCAGTGAGTCACGACGAGCGGTAAACAAAGAAGTATTGCTCCTGTGTGAGTCTAGAGGTGCTGGCTGTACCTCCACTCTCTGTTTTAATGATTATAAAGTGAAGAATGTGTTTCGAGGGCCTTTTTTGTTGTTCTTTCACTTTTAATTGGACCAGTGTGTGAGTGTGAGGACCGATACGCTGAGTGCTTGCAGAAATTCCCCTTGCCTCATATTGGCAGGCAGATATGTGTGATGTGTGTAAGTTTGGTGGAGACTTCTTTTCTCTAGCCTTTCTTTTTTCCCCTCTGCTCTTGCAGTATGGAAAAATTGTATGAAAACAAGAGAATAAAGAATAAAATCCATCATCCACATTTCATTAAGTATTAATTTATCATTCTCTCCTTGCGTGGATGTGGTCATTCCTGTGGTGTTCCATCCTCAGTTGGTTGAAAATGAAAAACATCCCCATGGTCTGGATATGGAAAACCAAGCTTGTTGTCTAATTTCTCACAAATAAGGAGGAATTGTTCTTTTTGTGGCACATCGTAGGTTTTCTGACCAAGAGGGCCCTTAGGGGAAAAAAACACAATTGGGATCTTTTTATTATCGCAATGGTTTCTGCTGGAAAACTGTTCGATTAGATTGACACTCCACTCAAAAATGTTTCTATCATCATTTACTCACCCTCATGTCGCTTCAAACCCGTATGACCTTTCTTCCTCTGTGGGACAGATTTAATTATGTGACAAAACACTCTTTTTCATATCTTTTGTTGTAAGCTTCACAGAAGAAAGAAAATCAAACGGGTTTGGAGTGACATGAGGGAAAGCAAATGGATGACAGAATATTTTTGGTTGAATTATCCGGTAATATCTCCTAAAAAGAAGATCCCAGGAATCCCATGTGTATCACTTGCATAACACAACATTGTGGTTCGTTTGGCCAGAGGAGTATGAAAGCTTGTTTTTGCCACAGATTAAAACAATTTCAAAGATAATTGTGACTCTCACAATTGCGAGGTATAAAGTCAGAATTGTGAGATATAGGGCCCTTTCATACACCTGGTGCAATGCAATGCCAGGTACGACGCAAGTATTTTTTTTACCAGTTTCAGTCTGACGCAGTTCTCATTTTCACGTCCAGCACCACATTGTTTAAATAGCAAATGCACTCGCGCCCATCTGTTCACCCATGGGCATGCTGGTCTGAAAATCAGGTATGTTTAGGCACATTGTTGGCCAACAAAACCTGGTCTAAAGTCAATAGTGCAGTATTTTTTGTGTTATTTAAAGGGTGTGTTAGCCTATAGGTGGGTGCACAACACGTACACTCTGATTATTACACACACAGGGACGCGCATCAGCACACACACATGCCAAATATAAAAAATAAAAGGATTCCTCTCAGGAGAAGCGTTCAGTCTTTCCACTCGCAAATTCTGCCATGTAAATAGCGAATCCGCCATGGTGCGAGCGCAACTGGCTTTTAAAGGGAAAGGGAGATGAGACTCTGATTGGTTTATTGCACGTTACGCCCAAAAACTTTTTTTCCGTCGTTAAACTAGCAAAAGTGGATTCGGACTAAGTGCACCTGTGCCATGAGCTTCAGACCATGCGCTCAGATCGTTAAAATAGAGCCCTGACTTCTTTTCTCAGAATTGTGAGATATAAACTTGCAATTGTAAGTTATAAAGTCCAATTCTGAAGGAATTCTGACTTTTTTTCTCAGAATTGCCCATTTATATATCCCAGTTCTGACTTTTATCTTGCAATTGCGAGGACGCCAACAGAGTAGTGTGTCTGAATGCATAGTATTCGAAAAACAGTAGGTGAAAATTCCTTGGATAACCTACTACTGACCTACTTGAAATTAAATCGTAATTTAAATTGAAAATATAGTAAAACCTACAGTGTACATCCAAAATCACATACTAAGTGTACTACATTTGAATTCGACCATTAAAAAAGTATATTGTATATAGTATGATATATGATATATAGTATCACATGAGCTATCAGTGTCAGTTGCATCTCTTCACTTTCATAAATCCTCTCCTGTGGCCTCATAGGATAGTAAAGTGTCCATCAAATGCACACTTCAGAATCTCACCGGAAGTAGTAGGTCATCCTGGGACTTTTCACATAGTGTTTTTCAGTAAGGAAGTATTCGATTTTGGGTAGTTTCTGATATTCTCATAACGGTGTTCCCATTATGCACTGGGGCATGAATAATGATTAAGGTTGAATTTTTCAGTGTTTTTCAGTGTAGTCTTAACATTGCTTTTGTTGTTTGCTGTTTTGTGACACCTGGAGTTCATTTTCTACTCAAAATGACACACTCATACTCAGAAATGATTCATCAGATGTTACCGTCATTGTGTACCAAGTATTGAGGTCTCTGTGTTGTCTACACTACACAATATCTACAGTACTATTTACTTAGATGTGTAAAGCACTTTAAAAGCATGGCTTAATTCAGTGTTATATTGTTTAATGTACTTGAAACAGAGTATGGCAAAGTGAACGTCAACTAAGGGTGTTTTCACACTTGGTCCTTTTCAGGGGTCTGAGTGCAGTTCGCGTGATTTTTGGCTCATATGTGAACACTCCAAACTATCTCAGACCCCTTTCAAGCGAACCGAGCCGAGACCATCTGGGTACGGTTTGCTAAAAATACTCAATCTGAACACAAACCGCTCTGGGCTTACTTGATTTTTCTGTTCACGAATTCGCCTGCAGTCTCCTCATTAAAGTAGACCACATGACTTACACTGAGGCCGAGATTAAGGAGGTATTGAACATTTGTTTGGACATGCCTCTCAGCCCGGGGGAGATGGAAAAGCTGGGGCATCTGGGATTCTGGGACTTTGTCCACCACATCTACCATCTTGGTGAGTCGGAACATCTGCGGCTAACAGAATCCCAGCCCACTGACGGTTCCCTTCCATCAACTGTCAGTGGAGGCCCCAGCCCTCCGATGACCCAGAAACGGAGAAGGAGGAGGAAGAGCAGGTCTACCTTGTCGGACACCTCCACTGGAGAGGATCCTACTGCGGGGGTAGGAGAGCCAGTGGTCCCGAATCCAGTGGTTCTGAGTATGGCGGTCCTGAGTATGGTGGTCCCAGTTCCGGTGGAGTGTGTTCTGGGGGTCCCTGATCCAGTGGTCCATGTTCTGGTGGACCCTGTTCCGTGTGTCCCTGTTCCGGTGGATCGGGCTCCGGTGGACCCTGTTCCAGTGGATCGGGTTCCGGTGGTCTCCGTTCCGGTGATCTCCGTTCTGGTGGTCTCTGTTCCGGTGGTCTCTGTTCCGGTGGTCCCTGCTCCGGTGGTCCCGAGTCCGGAAACGGCCTGGAGGTCTGTGATGGGATGTTATGTGGTGGCAGTCCTGCATGCTTTGGAGAAGCACAGGGCTTTCTCCAAAGCTCCGGCGGTGCCTGAGATCCCAGGTCCGGTGGATCATGTTCCAGAGGTCCCTGCTCCGGTGGTCCCGAGTCCGGACACGGCCTGGAGGGCTGCGATGGGATGGTTTGTGGTGGCAGTCCCTGGGAGAAGCACAGGGCTTTCTCCAAAGCTCCGGAGGTGCCTGTGATCCCAGGTCCGGTGGTTCCTGTTCCGGTGGTCCCTGTTCCGGTGGGGTGGTCCCTATTCCGGTGGATCCAGTTCCGGTGGACCGTGTTCCAGTGGACACTGCGCCGCCCAGGCGTCCTGCTCTTCCCGCACCACCGAGGCGTCCTGCTCTGCCCGCGCCACCCAGGTACCCTGCTCTGACTGCGCCGCCCAGGCGCCCTGCTCTGACTGCACCACCCAGGCACCCTGCTCTGACTGCGCCGCCCAGGCGCCCTGCTCTGACTTTGCCGCCCAGGCGCCCTGCTCTGACTGCGCCACCCAGGCGCCCTGCTCTGACTGCGCCGCCCAGGCGCCCTGCTCTGACTGCGCCACCCAGGCGCCCTGCTCTCACCTGAACTCCGCGGGCCGCCCTGGCCGCCTGAACTCCGCGGGGCGCCTGAACTCCGCGGGCCGCCCTGGCCGCCTGAACTTTTTGTTTCCCCCATTCCTCCCTGGTCTGTTTCCCCCATCCCTCCCTGGTCTGTCCCTCCCGTTCCTCCTTGGTTTGTCCCACCCTGGTCTGTCCCTCCCGTCCCGCCCTGGTTTGTCCCTCCCGGGTTTTTCCCTCCCATCCCGCCCTGGTCTGTCCCTCCCGTCCCTAGTGGAGCACCTGGAAGCTGCTCCTTAAGGAGGGGGTAATGTCACATGCCTGTCCTGTCTCATGTAGCACATGTGGTGGTTTGTTATTTTCCTGTCTCTGTCTAATTCCCACCCCCCTTGTTATCTTGTTATTGGTTTAATTTTCCCCACCTGTGTTCCCTCATTACCTGCCTCATTTGTCCCCTTCATAAGTTCCTTTGTGTTTGCAGTCTGTGTGGTATCATTGTATTGTCTACATCTCCCGTTTCCCCATGATTCCTGGTTTCCCCCTTTTCGGTATGTTCTGAGTTTATATGTGTTTTTGATTATGTGTTTTGCCCCATTGTGGGTTTTGTTTTGTGTTTGTTTTAGTTTGTTATTAAACCTCATTCACCTGCACTTGAGTCCTTGCACTAGTTTCTGCTTGTTTGTGACGTGACAGTTTATGACAATTTCAACCGCTTCCGAACTGTGTGAGAGAGATGTGACTGCGCGCCTTGCCAGTTTAAAATGGTGTTACGAGTGCACACACCTAAAGCGCATGCACAGAAGCCAGCTGTCACAGTGCGTGTACTAAACGGAATCTTTGGCGTCTTATTGCATTTATTTTAAAGTGTCAAAACCACACAAGTTTCACATAAACAGGTGGTTTTGTCTTAAGTGAATGTAAACATCTGCATTACATTACTGTAGTTCTTAAAGTGACAGCAGGCTAGCCTAATATAAGAATCAGTTTATTCATACAGTGAATAATATGCAGTTTTACTTTTTCATTTGATTATTCCATTTCTTACTTGAATGCTGCTTTTAGGCATACTTAATTTACCCGGATAATTTAATGCAGTTTATTTCATGTGCATATTTATTTTATTGTATTGTCTATTTTTTTGTATGCAGATGATTCAACATGAGTCAAGGAAATCAATTCTAAATAAATGTTATTTACAAAGGTAAATGTGTGATATAGTGCAATAATATGGATGATGTATTGCAAAAATATATATTTTTGTGTAAAAAGGTTAACAACTGCATTCGTAGCAATGTCGTGAAAAAATAAATAAAACATAATAATCTTTACAAACAAATATCTTGGTTACTGAGGCACAAACAATGTAAGTGAATAGGATCATATGTTGAAGGCCATAGGGTCCGCCATCAAACACTGAACTGGACTAGATCCAAAATGCAACAGTATGAACACAAATGGGTCTGAGACCACATTCCTACTAAAGTGCACCAAAAAAGGATCCGAGTCCTTTTTTCAGGTACAGGCACAGTGTGAACATGAAGAGAACTGGGTCATTTTTCACTTGGTTCACCTCTTGGTCCACTTAAAGGAGTCTTGAGTTCTGTTCTTTTAAAGAGGACCCAAGTGTGAAAACACCCTAAGTAGAAATTGCTTAGTTAACTTAGTTAAGTAGAATTTACTTAATCACATATGTGAAATTTACTTAAAAAGTAAAATTTTACTTTTCTATCTAAATGTAACCCCTCCTGTTTGAACCTGCCCGCTCTAATCGGGACTCGAACCCGAGTCCGCCAGCATGAGAGTTGGACGCTCTAACAAGGAGGCTAAAGGCTGCAACCTCTAGTGTCAGTCGCTAGACCGTCTCTTGGATCAGAGGAGTGAGGTTTACTCGCACAGCAACTACTAGCTGGCCTCCGTTACACTCACCCCCGTAAACCTCACTCCCATCCAGGTCACGGCACCAATGTAACCCGCTGCTTTGAAATATGTACTGGATAAAGCGCTATAGAAATAAAGGTGACTTGACTTGCAGAGTTTCAGTGGAAGTCTCAATAATGACTCAAAACCTGCTCAGCTTTGGTTAGATATCAAAGTCTGCAATCAAAAGTCAAGAGAACTCGATATGAATTCAGACGAATGATGGCAATCAGTCTTCATTTTCTGATTCCAATAAGACCAAACTACCAATTAATGTAACTGACTTAAACTGACTGAAAAAAAAAAACAGATGACTGACTTTTAAGACTAATCTAAGCAGTTTATGTAATCGCCTCCTGATCTACACTCTCCTAATGTATAGCTCTATACTCTAACTGTGTCAACATCTCACTTGTGTCTATTTTTATTTCTCCAAAGAAACTTTAGGGGTAAAACCATCTTAAAATGTGACCAAAGACTCCATTAAGTCTCCTTATTTCCATATTTTATTGATAGATACAATAGAGAGACAGAAAATCAAGGTCAGGGAGAGGAACAGTACGGGGGCGTGAATGCTGGCATACTCAAACTAACCACAATGCCCCCGATCTGACTAAATACATTAAATTGATCTATAAAAAGGCTCCTATGGGAAATTAAAGTTGTCATACTGTACGGTCCCTTGCATATTCTGATCCATTCTCACATATTAGCCAAGCAATGAGTTGGCCTTCCATTGCAGATGACTTGTTTAAGGAAATAACACACGTATCCTTTGTTACACCATCTGTGGTTAGATGTATACACAAGAAATATAAACAGTGACGTTGGGATTTGTAAAGTTCAGCTTCCTGTGGAATATGTCATCCATGGATGTTAAAACCTTAGTCTGTGTGTTTAATGACAGCACAGGATTTGAGGTAATATCGAACATCACCGTTTAAGGTCAAATGCATTTGTAATGACTCTAAAGTACTTCAGAATTTACCCTGAAGTCTCATTGTGCAACCAGGGTTTTCACAGGGTTTTGGAAAATACTCATATTACAGAGCACTCCATTATTTAGATGACTATCGATGAGTCTTAGACACTACATACAGTCTCATCCCATTTAAAAAAGGTTAGGTTTGAATAATAAGTTAAGTTATCTAAAGTTCTGTGTTTATAAGAAAATTCCCTGAAGAAAACCATATGCAGCATTTGACGAATCCCACCCTCTAACAAGTGGACTTGCAAATCCAAACGTATCCATAGACACGAGGAATGTAACGCTATATAATTTCCTTGTTCCTTTGAAAGCTGTCCGTGTGTACGGCCAGCAGAAATGCATATCAGAATCATCTTTCATATTTTAAAAAGTGCTTTCTTTCAGCCACTCCCTGAAGAGTATGTAACATATGGACCTAATCAAACCATAACAAGGATGGGTTTATACATTTGTCTTTTAAGCTTTTTAATTTGACTATTCATGTCCTGTCCATACGGTTATATTGCTCAAAGTATGCTCTTTTATATTATGAGATTATGAGTTATGTTTCATTTAATTATCACCTTTATATCAGTTAAACTTTCTCAGAAGATATACAAATAAATACAAAGTACAGAGCTACATACAACAGCAAAATGGTATCTAGACAATTGTTGAGATGTCTAGAGGAGACTATAGCCTGTTGTGAATGTAAACGTTCTGCAAAGTTATGAAGCTGAAAGTGCACAATAAAGTTATTGCCTCCTAAAAGAAATAAACGAGCCCAAATGAGTCATCTGTAATTCAAATCCCACCGCGTTGCAGTTCTACATCACTAGATAAGACATTTGCATAATGCCCGCCTATGATGTACATTGTCCATCCGCGAACAACTTGACCCGCCAACAAACACATCATTTTACTGACGACTGCTTCTCAAATCTCGAAGTTCAACACAGGATTCACAAAACACTTGCTTTTGAAAGATGGGTCAGTACCAGTTTATTTGGACCAACTTGCTCACGTTATTACTGTCTTACTGAAATACTTCTGCTCATCAGCTGTGGTAGCCTGGATGCCAGACGAACTTAGCCCCGCCCACAAAATTTTTTGCACGGGCAGTTCGGTCTGGACTTGATCCGTAGAGAAGTAATTATGCCCGAACAGAAACTGTTCGGACCAATGAAATTGTCAGGGCGGGCTTTAGACGATGATGGACAGATGATAAACAGTAACGTAATCATCCACGTCATCAAAGGCGCTTGGGCTGAATTTGCTCTAATCCTAAACGGAGAACTTGTTCGTATATGCGTTCACCTTTACTATTTCTCTCAGAAATGATGATCGTGTTGGTAAGTACTCTGTGTATCCTTAAATTCTTTTTTTACAACACCGGCAAAGATCGTTTACACTCATCTTCTTCTTCTAACGTGACTTATTCCAGCGCGCACAGACAAGGTTGCCAAGTTTTTACAGCAAAACTCGCCCAATTGCTACTCAAAACTAGCCAAAAACAAGCCCAATAGCTTTCCGGGTGGGGGGGTTCTCCGGGAAAAATGGCATTTGGGGGGTAAAATATGTGTTATTTTGGCTGGACTGCCTGCTAAATTTCGCATTCTTGGGTCTGTATATCACATAATTGGGGTCACTTCAACCCGCGGACTTGGCAACACAGTGCAGTTGAGTTCTGTTGACATTTGACAACTAACGTTATGCGTCGCTCCGTTGCTCTGATTGGTTGTAGATCTATCCAATTGAGGTCTTTCCTGGTTCGGTTTAAACACGCCCCATAATCACAGCCCAACGGAGCAGTATCAGACTCATATTCTGACTAGAATTGAGTAGGACGACGTCAGGCTACAGCTGTGGGCCACTATTACCTAAAACTGTGTCTATTAATGCTGATTGTCCGTTGTTCTTACTACTTTGAGTAAAGATAAAGGATGGAGCAAGATTTGTTTTACAAACTTTAATGTTACATCAGTCATTCAAGTTAGTGCTCGGCTAACGTATGCGCTGTTATTGATACAGTTCCCACATGTGCACCGCAATAAATGAGAAATATACACATGGGTTTGTTGATGGACACACACTTGTTAATGCTGATGGTGAGGAATTACAGCTGCAACATCTCATAATGTTCCTGTTCAGTGTAGTTCCAATGTTTCATCATCGGACTCGCGCTCGGATTTATGTGGTAAAATTGACGTCATCGTTACTGTCTTGACAGTGTGTACGAACGCTGAGCTTTAGGAAGCCTCCACAGCTGAAGTTTATGGTAATGAGCGTTTAGCTTCCGACACGCGCTGTACGCGGTAGACCAATCACAACAGACTGGGCCATCTGACCAATCAGAGCAGAGTAGCTTGTAGCAAGAAGGGATAAAGAGAGATTGATTCATCCATTGAGTCGTTTGAGAATCATTGAACATACTGGTGATGTGCAATGTATATTATGAGAGAAAGAAAGTGCTTTTTGACCTTTGATGCATGTAAACCTGGTGTAGGAGACCTAAAACAAAAATTGCATCATAGACTTCTCAATCTCAGTTGTCAATATCAAGCCATGTCATAAAAAGGTCAATCTGATATTAACCTTGACACAGATATGATATACACTCAGCAGACCCGTTATTAGGTACACCTGGTTGGTCCCCCTTTTGCCTTCAGAACTGCCTTAATTCTTTGTGGCAGATTCAATAAGGTGCTGGAAACATTCCTCAGAGATTTGGGTCCCACTCTAAAAAAAAAGGTTCTATATGGCACCAAAAATGGTTATTGGCTCGTAATCATAGGGGAACCTTTTTTAGTGCTGTATAGCACAATTTTGGTGCTTCAGTGGTTCTTCAGCGGTTCTTCAGAGGTTCTTCACCGATTCTTTGACTAAGGTGCTATATAGCACCTCTGAAGAACCGCTGAAGAACCACTGAAGCACCAAAATTGTGCTATATAGCACTAAAAAAGGTTCCCCTATGATTACGAGCCAAGAACCATTTTTGGTGCCATATAGAACCTTTTTTTTTTTAGAGTGTATTGACATGATGGCATCAGATTTGTCGGCTGAGCATCTGTGATGTGTATCTTCTGTTCTAGCACATGCCAAAACTGCCCTATAGGATTGAGATCTGGTGACTGTGGAGGTCATTGGAGTACAGTGGACTCATTGTCATGTTCAAGAAACTAGTTTGAGATGATTTGAGCTTTGTGACATGCCGCATTATCCTGCCTGAAGTAGCCATCAGAAGATGACACTGTGGTCATAAAGGGATGGACATGGTCAGCAACAATACTCTGGTCGGCCTGTTCACACCGGGATGATTTTCGTGCGCGTTTATCGACGACGTTTAACACCTCGTGACTAAACAAAGGGCGGCAATGTGAGTGTGCACACCGATGTGCAAAACGGCAGGCGTAAAAGCGTCATTAAAAAAAAAAAAACGCCTTGGGTTGTTTTTTTTATTTTGACACGGCGCGTTAAAAACTGGCCGACCAATGAGATCTGCGCTTTTGTTCACGTGCCTGGAGCTGCTGAAGTAACAGTAAAACACGACTTGGTGGCGCTCAGGCACAAAACGGTCTTGCCGCGCACGCATTGATACGACGAAGAAGTAGTAAGTAGACAAAGAAGAAGATGAGCTGCTAATGCTGCTTGCCAGTTAGCAAAAAGTGTGTGAATGGTTTTGGCCATAAACATAATATATCTATGGTTTTGGCAAGCACGTAAAAACTGACTCTCTTCTTCTTCTGTGTGACAAGCGAGTGTCAGAAGCGTAAAGTGCCGCAGCACTACCTTGTGTACCGGGAGCGCCATCATCTACTGAATGTGCACGTTCACTCGGCGCATCACCAGTGAAAATCGCTTGGGTGTGAACACTCAAGACGCGCCGAAAAACGTCACAAAAAACGCTGGCGATAAGCGCGCGCGATATTCGTTCCGGTGTGTACAGGCCATTTAGGGGGCCAAAGTGTGCCAAGAAAATATAAAACACACCATTACACCAGCAGCAGCCTGAACCGTTGATACATGGCTTTCATTTTGTTTACACAAAATTCTGACCCTACAATCTGAATGTTGCCGTAGAAATCCAGACTCATCAGACCAGGCGACTTCTCTCCAATCTTCTATTGTCAAGTTTTGTTGAGTCCATGTGAATTGTAGCCTCAGTTTGCTGTTCTCAGCTGACAGGAGTGTCACCGGTGTGTCTTCTGCTTCAAGGTTGGATGTGTTGTGTGTTCAGAGATGCTCTTCTGCAGACCTCGGTTGAGACGAGTGCTTATTTGAGTTACTGTTGCCTTTATAAGCTGAACCAGTCTGGTCATTCTCCTCTGACCTCTGGCATCAACAAGGCATTTTCTCCCACAGAACTCCTGCTCACTGGAGATTTTCTTTTCCGGATCATTCTCTGTAAACCCTAAAGATGGTTGTGCTTTAAAATCCAGTAGATCAGCAGTCACTTAAATCACCTTTCTTCACCATCCTGATGCTCAGTTTGAACTTCAACAGATCGTCTTGAGCATGTCTACATGCCTAAATGCATTGAGATGCTGCCATGTGATTGGCTGATTGAATATTATTTGCATTAGCAAGCAGTTAAACAGGTGTACCTAATAAAGTGGCAAGTGCATATTCTTCTAATGCAAAAGTAATAAGAAATTTTAGCCCTGTTATGGACTGGCTATGAAAGGAAGAGGTGCATTTAAGTAATTTTTTTTTTAAATAACCTAATAGATCCTTTCACAAATATGATATTAAATTGATATGCCTTCCATATTCTAGATGTCGTGTTTTTGTCAGGTTGTGCTTTTAGTCATCAGTTTGTGAAAAAATTGGGTCTGGGAAACTTATCTACAATCATACTTTCCCATTCATTTCATCCTCAGAGAGCGTGTCTCAATCCATGTTGTGGGTTGGCACAGTAGCAGAAGCCGTGGGTTTACAGCCCATGTGAATATCACTGAATAAGATGCTTGTGATCTCTTCAGGAGAGATGGATGAGAAAGAATGACGCAGTGATGGAATCCTGGTTCTTTTGTTTTGATCTACATACCTATGTTTCTCCTCCTCTCTGGCAGACGCTTTCGTTCTCTCATTTTTAACCTCGAGGCTGACTGTGACTCACTTTATGTGGTTTAAGTTTGTACTTTTGATCTAATGCAGATCAGCATGACTGCTGATTTCCTGTCATTCACAGCTAAAGAGAGAGCAGAAAGTATTTTAAATCTCAGACCAGCACTGTGAAAATTCACGTTGGCCTTTTCAGCAGGGTTGTCACATGGGATTGCTTTACATATTTATGTGTGAATATTTTGCCATGAACATCAACTATATAGCATGCTATACTTATCAATGACTGTACATGGATAGTTTTATTCTCTTTTATTCTATTGGTAAATCTTCTGTTCTGATTTTCAGATACTTTTCTTTCTTCGAATCAAATATGTATCATTTTGGAGATGGGTGGTTTGGTCAATTAGACTGGGTAAACCCAGCCTGATCTGCCGGCGATTTGATTTCGCCCTGCAACTCAGTCTGGAAAACTGTACATTCATTTCTACTGCTTCTGTTACACTTTTGCGGGAACCAATCACAGACTGGCTTATCCACCTGGCGCGCTATTGCCGGGTTTAACACGATGACGGATAGAGAAGCGATGGGTCATTGCCCGTTGATCACGCCTCTTGTGGTCTGATTGGTTGAAGGACTATAATCAATTGCGTACAGAGTCATTTGAATAATGCTCGCCTCTTGTGCAGTAGAAAATACAGAGCAGACTCCCCAGACCAATGTTCAATCTTAAATTGAGCTTGGTCTGGTGATAGCCAGACAATTGGTCAATACCTTGTTCAAAGATTGTCAACGATTCACCAGTGAGAGTGCTCGTGATTACCACCAGAGGGCACTCCACCCCGGATTGTCAATGCATATTGAAACAATCGAATAGTTATTTGTGTGAGAGTGCATTTTGCTGATTATTGCCTTTCATTCACTTAAGTTAAAGGGTTAATTCACCCGAAAATGAAAATTCTGTCAGTAATGACTTACCCTCATGTCGTTGGACACCCGTAAGACCTTCGTTCATCTTCGGAACACAAATGAAGATATTTTAGTTGAAATCCGAAGACTCAGAAAGGCCTCCATTGGCTCAATGTACTTTACACTCTCAAGACCCATAAAAGGTACTAAAGACGTCGTTACAAAGTCCATCTCACTACAGCGGTTCTACAATAACTTTATGAAGCGCCGAGAATAGTTTTTGTGCGCAAAAAAACCCTAAATGACGACGATATAGTGATGACCGACTTCAAAACACAGCATCATGAAGCTTCGAAGCGTTATTAATCAGTGAGTCAATTCAGGGGTTTGGATCGCCAAAGTCACGTGATTTCAGCAGTTTGGCAGTTTGACACGCGATCCGAATCATGAATCGACTCACTGATTCATAACGCTTCGAAGCTTCATGATGCAGTGTTTTGAAATCGTCATCACTATATAAGTCGTTATTTCGGGGGGTTTTTTGCACACAAAAACTATTCTCGTCGCTTCATAAAGTTATTGTAGAACCATTGTAGAACCACTGTAATGATGTTTGTGGTTACAGTTTCATTTGCGGATCCTTTATGTCGGATACGACTGACCAATATTGAGTAGCCTAGGCCTGCTTAAACACAGATGTTACATGTCTAAAGTAGCCTATATAGAACGAATAAACCAGTCTTATAAACTTTTAAATTTCGCTTAACTTAAAGGTGCCCTAGAATGATTTGAAACAACATTTTAAATTGTTCTCTGGTATCTACATAGAGGGTATATGGCTTATTTAAGGTCAATAATTGTCCAGATACAGTTTTACAGGTCCATTTACAACTCTAGAAATCTTCCCCAGGATGAAATGG